>JAOVYV010000035.1:7515305-7537982 GCA_025674545.1 Hassar affinis | reverse complement strand
AGGGTATGAATAATTTTGGACATGCCACTTTTTGTTCAAATGTGAATAAAAGCTGAGAAATATTTTTTTTCCACAATAATGCCTCTTGTACATCATCGTCCATGTCCATGAACCCATTAGTCAGGTGCACTCCTGAAAAATATGTTTTGGAGGGAATTTATTTTCCAATAAATAGTGCGAGCTAGCTTTAAACACTACTGTTTCACCATGGACCTATAGCCACCCCTAGGGGGCTATAGCCACCCCTAGATGTTCTCAAATAAACATGCTTTATCAGTTTAAATCATCAATAGTTTTTGTTCTCTCCTATTCAACTATGCTATCTATCTCCATATTCACTATGTAATGAAATTTAAGGCACTAGGACCTGGGGGAGGCGCCGCTGCCCAATAACGTCCGTGAAACCTGGCTGCTCTGTGAGCACCTATCTCTCAGCACCGCTTTACTAAAGTCCTGAACACGCTGTGTGTGAGGTAGAAGGGCTCTGAGTGGGTGGAGGGTGAAGGCTGTCTGAAGGCGATTGTCATTTCAACACAAAAATAAAGAAAAGCTACCTGAATGTCTGTTACAATTATTCATTTACCAAAATAAAAACTCATTGATGCACTAGTGGTAATTGCATTATGCTAGAAAAGAAAGCTGGTGATTAATGAACATAAAGTTAACCTACTGAAAAAGCCAATTAAACAGTTTATGTATCAAACATTGCAGTGTTTAGGGCTGACATGAAGAGATGGCTTGTTCTCTCTTGATTTTATGACTGTATTTTACAGCTACCGGTTTATAATAAGTTAATAGTTGATCATAACTCAATATTATTATTCTACCTGTAGATGGATATAGGGAACTTTTTTTGTAAAGGCAGCAGCTCCTCCAAAGGCCAGTCAGGTGAGAGGAATTTTACAAAATCAAATAAATGTAAATAAAGTTTAATTGGCTTTTGATAAAATGACTGGTTAGTAAATGCAGGAAAGGAGAGGAAGTAAAAAAGAGGAAGGAGGCTGTGACCTTGATTGGACAGAAGAAGCAGGTTTGATGGAGGTTAGTGATCAAGAAGAAAGAAAGCAAGTGGGCAAAGTTTAAGTTTATAGTCATTGATTATATAGGTCTGTTACTCATTCTAGGCATAAACTAATAGTTTTCTCATAATGAAAGTTATTTGATGTATTTACTGGATTTAAGAAAAGTCTATATTCTCAGTGTTTGAGTCATGTATTTACGTCCTGCTACTGCAAGTAACATTGCTTGTGTCTTTGCTTGATCTGTAGCTCTTGTTAGTGGATTAGTTGTACCTAATCTGTACATAATACACACTTTGAATGACATCTCTTCAAAGAAATGCACTGCTATGAGGCAATTTCTCCAAATAGTTTTTAATTGTATGCCAGTTTCATAATGTGGATGTTTTTGGGTCATTTTTTTAAATTCTCCTAGGGGACTTAGCTCTAGACCCCCTAGTCTCCCTGTTAATAAATCTCTAGTGATGTCCATGAATGACACCATAAGAATGATGTGAGGGACAGTGCAGCTCAGTGGTTAAGATGTTGGACTGCTAATCCAAAGGTTGTGAGTTCAAATCCACACCACTGCCACTGCTGGGCCCTTGAGCAAGGCCCTTAACCCTCAGTTACTCAGTTGAGTAAATGAGATCAATGTAAGTCACTCTGGATAAGGGGTTCTGCCAAATGCCATGTAAATGTAAGATGTGAAAATAATTCACCTATAATAATAAAGAAAATCACCCATGAAAATAAACGAATCATGAAAAGAATCATACATACAAAAAAGAACCATGTGTTAACAAAGCACCCGAGAGAATTGTATTATAAGATGAGATTGTATTATTAAAAAAGTCTGAAAATCTGAAAAGAAGAAAAAAAAATGGTCTTGTCTCCTTTCTCTACAAATTAAAATGGAAATCTCATGTCATCTTTGAAACATTTAACATTTAGAGAAAAAGAGCAGTTTGTAAGTTTGCAAGAGTTTTAAACTCATTACTCATGTAGTTTACTCCCTGAGCTGAGATGCCATTTCCCACTTTCTCGAAGAGGCTGTTTTGATATTTTTATTTACACATTTGGGGCATTAATCAAATTCAGGATTAGTGTGACAGGACAAGAGTGGGCCCTTAATACAATCTATAGCAGGCCTCAGATCAATTTAACAGCCACAAAAGCTTACTCACAATTCACCAGAACCTGAAAAAACTATCATCATACTCTGGATAAATGATGAGAAAATTCACTTTTAAGCCAAAAAAATAAAAATCCAACATCTACACCCATATGCACACTTAACAGACAGCTTTGGAGCTGCACATCAATAAAAAGAGGGTGTACTAAAAGCACATTTGAAATTCTTAGCAGTGTGGGGCCTCGCTGGAGAATGTCAGGACCCTTCACTGTTAAAGTCAGCCTTGTATAAATCAGCGCTGCTGCTTGTTTACCCACAGGCCCAGTAAAATGTCTGGGTGAGTGCTAGAGCACCTTGAACACATTTTTAAATGTTCTCAGTCAATCTATACTCATAACTTGAGTTCTGATTGGTATTACTGTTATTAAACCGTTGAAAACTGTTGAATCCACAAATGTGATTGGTCAGAAGGTTGATTCTTTTAAAAGAACAGCAGCTCTGACTATTACAATTACTATCACATGTTTATTTTAATGTTTTCATTCTTGTCACCACAAGGACAGGAATATCTGATATTTTTGATCTTGTGGGGACATTTTGCCGGTCCCCATAAGGAACGTGTTGTCGTTTTTAACAACAATAGAAAAATAATTAAAGAGCCAAAAAATTACCTTTTCATTTCTGAGGTCAAGGTTAGGGATTCAGTTAGCATTAATTAGCTGCATTAATAATTATCTCAATGGAATACAAATGTGTGTGTGTCTGTCTGTGTGTGCGTGTGTGTGTGTGTGTGTGTGTGTGTGTGCATTTCCGTATGTGCGCATCCTCTGAATTATATTATAGTATATATAATATATACATGATATAGCCATGAAAGGAAATCAGTCTTACATGGCAGAACAGGAGTAATTGATCTTTATACAAACCATCAGCCAGTGTTTGTCAAATGGCTGAAAAATACCTTCATCTCTCCAATTCTCTCTCTTTCTCCCTCTCACTCTCACTCTCTGGTCAATATCCCATCAGACAGATGACAGGTGGAATTGTCTGTTGACTCTTAAAGTGATTGCAGCCCTTCAGCATTGTCCACACACACACTGAGCAGAGCCTTAACGATGGACACCTGCACAGTCTCAGGCACGCTGGTCGATGGAGGAAAAAAAATGGGCAGAGTGTTAACAATCCAGCAACACTATCAGCATACTTACTTCACTTTCTGCTTGATATTCTGACAACAATAGTTACTTCTTAATCCAAACATCCACCCTGATGCATGCTTGTCACCGGCGCTGGGACAGCCAGACACATGGGACTGGATGGATGCTGTCTTTATTGAGCTTTGTTTCTTCAGCTAGCGTGGAATGCTGGCGTATTAATGGAGTATAATTATATAGCTCAGACTGTGCTGTTCCCCTGTGCAATATACAGTGTGCATGCCAGCGAAGTCACAAACTGCAGCATTCTACCCCATTACATCTGCAATGATTAGAGATGGGGGGAGGAACATCTGGCATCAAAGCTGCGAGAGAAACAGCATTCTGCACTTTAATGGATATCTGCGGGCCAAACGGATCTGATATTTCATCTGGCAGATTTAACTCTATATGCACCAGCCAATGGGCTGTGGAAGAGAAAAAGACTTCCTACTCGAGATTTGTCACACCAGTGACTCCTGATGTTTTATTGCTGCTTTAGCACTTGGGCAGGAGTAATAAAGATGTGTACAGGTAATATAAGACTATATAAAACTATAAGGCAATTTGTTTTAAATGGTAGGATTCCTGTGAAGCTATGGTTCAATGCAAAAGTTTGTGCCCCTTGAGGTTGCAAGTTAAATATAGGTAGAAACCACAAAAAGTCGAGAATACAAAACATCACATGGGGGTGAAAAAGGTTAAAACGGTGACTCAAACAGTGTGTATATAAACTGCTCAGCCATAACATTATGACCACCTCCATTTTCTCAGTAACACTTATCATGTAGTTCTACAATTACAGACTGTAGTCCATCTGTTTCTCTACACATTTTGTTAGTCCACTTTCCTCTGTTCTCTAATGGTCAGGACCCCCTCAGGACCAGTACAGATCAGGTACTATTTGGGTGGTGGATCACTCTCAGCACTGATGTGGTGGTGGTGGTGTTAGTGTGTGTTGTACTGGTGTGAGTGGATCCCTCAGTGTCACTGCTGGACTGAAAATAATCCACCAACCAAAACTGTCCAGTCACCAGCATCCTGTATGCAGCATCCTGTGAGCACTGATGAAGGATTAGAGGATGACTAAGACAAACTGTGCAACAACAGATGATCTACTGTCTCTGACTTTACATCTACAGGGTGGAGCAATATGGTGGATGTGTTCCATAGAGTGCACAGTAAGTGCACAGTGTTTAAAAACTCCAGCAGCACTGCTGTGTCTGATCCACTATATGGTAAGTTGAACTGAGCAAATGGACAATGAGTGTAGAGAAAAGAAGGTGGTCAAAACGTTATGCCTGGTGGGTGTATACACTGCCAGTTAAACGAATGTGCATACCCACTCTTAGAAAGCTTTTCTTCATTTCTTACATTTTCTACTATTTTGGAGTAAGGGCATAACAGATGTGGAATTATGCAGTAACCAAAGTGTTAAACAAATCAAAATTATTCACCAAGGAGACTTTCCTTAAACTTAAAACCCAAATAGGCTCCTGGTTGCTCAAAGTGAATACTACTAGTTTGGGGAAATAATTAAATTAAAAAGTACAAAGTTACCTGTTTTAAATAAAACCTATTTATTATAAATCATTTTAGTGGCCGATTCAGAAATACAGTTATCCATGGACATTAGCTGCACTATTTACATTTAATTGAACTGACATTTGCCAACTGGATTAACAGCCAAACCTATCTGTGATACTTAGAGCAATGGCAGGGAATTTTTGTAATTCTTTAAATCGGGGAGTATGTCATCCACTTGCATCTTTCCTCAACTTGGTCCCTGCAACCTACAAACCATTCATTAAAACCCTCCATTACAAACCATTTCTGTAAACAACATACAGGTGTTATATATGAGAATAAATTGGTAACAGGCCTCTTTCATCCTGCTGTTGTGGAAATATTTGAATCCATCAAATGGCCCAGATGACAGTAGCAGAGCCTTCCTCTCAACACACACACACACACAAACACTGATTTTGACATGCCCCAACAACACTTTTTTCTCAAAATAGTTAATGAATGTCTAAATGACTATAGCGTGATTTGACAAACTCCAGCATTATACCAGCAGCAGGCTTACTGTATATGTGATGTGTGCCACTGTTACTAAAACAAACCCCTCATAACACTCGGAGCCACGCTGGCACTAATTAAGGCAGTGCTGCTGAAAATCTACCTTTAAGACTAAGGGCTTTTAATGAATGCTAGCGGTAATTAAGCACGGTGGTAACAGACCCCTCTCCTGCCAAGAGACTCAATAATGATGAGGAAACACGGCTTCAGAAAATGGCCATCTACATTTGTGATTTCAGAAAAAAAAAGAAATTATAATTGGGCAACCGCAGGCTCAAATGATGGCCTTTGCCAAGTCGTGACAAAATAGGCGTAATTAGTAGCGTGTGGCCTCTGCAGGAGACGACTGTTGAACTGTTGTCTGAACATCCACACTGAATCAGAGCAGTCAAGAAACTAGAATCAAATTTTGATGAAGAATTTTATTTATCCCAGAGAAACTCAGTTAACTAAACTGCAACACACACACAAACATTGCCACTATGTAATAATAATTGTATAAACTATGCCTTTCACAAAATATTGTGATACAAAAATAAAAAAGAGGAAATAGCTCAAGTTTCTTTCCTATACTTTCTTCTAACCTCAGCTCTACTTTAGGTTTTTTAAACCCTTTTTTGTTTGTTTGTTTGTTTGTTTGTTTGAAATCTGGTCAAATCAGAATGTCCCCATTTCAAATTGATGTGGATTTTTATATTATTTTCAGCACACTTTCAGGGTTAGTGTTGGGTCACTGTTAGTGATAGGGATTAGTGTTAGGGTTGCTCTTTGTGATTGGATTAGTGTTAGGGTTTGTGATAGGGTTACTCTTTGTGATAGGGTTAGTTTAAGTGGTAGGGTTAGTGATAGGGTTACTGTTAGAGTTAGAGTTAGCATAAGCATTAGTTTCAGTGATAGGAATAATGTTAGGGTTAGTTTTAGTGATAGGGTTAGTTTTAGTGATATGGTTAGGGTCAGGGTTAGGGTTAGTGATAGGGTTAGGGTTTATGATAGGTTTAGGGTTAGTGATAGGGTTAGGGTTAGTGATAGGGTTAGGGTTAGTATTAGGGTTAGGGTTAGTGATAGGGTTAGGGTCAGGGTTAGTGATAGGGTTGGGGTTAGTTTTAGTGATAGGATTAGGGTTAGTGATAGGTTTAGGGTTAGTGATGGGGTTAGGGTTTGTGATAGGGTTAGTTTTAGTGATAGGATTAGGATTAGTGATAGGGTTAGTTTTAGTGATAGGGTTAGTTTTAGTGATAGGGTTAAGGTTAGTGATAGGGTTAGTTTTAGTGTTAGGGTTAGTGATAGGGTTATGGTTAGTTTTAGTGATAGGGTTGGGGTTAGTTTTAGTGATAGGATTAGGGTTAGTTTTAGTGATAGGGTCAGGGTTAGTTTTAGTGATAGGGTTAGTGTTAGCGTTAGGGTTTGTGATAGGGTTAGGGTTAGTGATAGGGTTGGGGTTAGTTTTAGTGATAGGATTAGGGTTAGTGATAGGGTTAGGGTTAGTTTTTGTGATAGGATTAGGGTTAGTGATAGGGTTAGTTTTAGTGATATGGTTAATGTTAGTGATAGGGTTAGTTTTAGTGATTGGGGTAGGTTAGTGATAAGGTTAGGGTTAGTTTTAGTGATAGGATTAGGGTTAGTGATAGGGTTAGGGTTAGTAATAGGGTTGGGTTTAGTTTTAGTGATAGGATTAGGGTTAGTTCTTGTGATAGGTTTAGGGTTAGTGATAGGGTTAGTTTTAGTGATAGGGTTAAGGTTAGTGATAAGGTTAGGGTTAGTTTTAGTGATAGGGTTAGTGATAGGGTTGGGGTTAGTTTTAGTGATAGGGTTAGGGTTGGGGTTAGGGTTAGTTTTAGTGCTAGGGTTAGGGTTAGTTTTAGTGATAGGGTTAGTTTTAGTGACAGGGTTAGGGTTAGTTTTAGTGATAGGGTTAGTGATAGGGTTAGTTTTAGTGATAGGGTTAGTGTTAGGGTTAGGGTTAGTGAAAGGGTTAGGGTTAGTTTTAGTGATAGGGTTAGTGATAGGGTTAGTGTTAGGGTTAGGGTTAGTGAAAGGGTTAGGGTTAGTTTTAGTGTTAGGGTTAGTGATAGGGTTAGGGTTAGTTTTAGTGATAAGGTTAGGGTCGGGGTTAGTGTTAGGGTAAAGGTTGTCAATATATTTATCCAGTCTTGGAAATGAAACAATGAATAAAGAATAAATAAGAATGTGTGGTTTTAATTCCAACAAAACAACAACAAAGCAATTTTCACTGCTAAAATGTGTAAAAAGTGGATGTGCATGTTCGACATGTTATGCTGCATTAATAATTGTAATCATGGTTGCACTTCACTGCATTTTTTTCATTCTTAACTGTACTTCACAAATGGCCTTCAACATAGTTTCAGTTCCACATATGGTGAATATCTGAATAAAAAGCATCTGTACTGTAAAACCTGTGAAAAGACATTTAAAAGTCCTTCTACATAATAGCTTGAAAATGACTGTCTCTTCCTATTAGCTGGTTTGACCCACAAAATGAGAATTCAGGAAGAAATTGTTTTATAAAGATTCATAACGACAGGAAGAAAGCATCACCTGTGGAAATGCGATGATTAATGTATATGCTTCAGTGTTTATAAAGGAATTGAAATCACAATAGGGATCTTATTTCCCCCCTGTTATCATAATTGCCCATAAATTAATAAAATCTGACTGCGCGGCTTTATTAGCTCTGATACAGACCTCCCAACTTTGGAAAGGGAGTGGAGAAAAAATATGAAGGGTTATGCAGCGAACAATCTCTTGATAATTAACAGGAAGATAAACAAAACATAAATTTGGATATTGCGTTTATTTGGACCACCACTCAAATATGTGTGAACCGCACTATTTTAATTAAAAGATAAATCTAGGTGACACTCTGCCTCTGAGTTAATTATTCAGCGTTGTATAATAGAAATAAAGGCCATTAAAGATGCCACACACTGTATTTCTCCATTAATGGTAGAAAGAGCTTGCACTGGGGACTTTCAGGCCTTTTTATTCCTCCTCTTTCATCTTTTTTCCTTTTCTCACTTTCTTTGTCCTACAGATTTCAGTGAGGGTGGGATACAGAACTGGGCAGACAGAATGTGCCTGTGTGGGTGTGTAAGGTGTGTGTGTGTGTGTGTGTAGGGGGGGTTATGCATTAGCTGTATATGAGCTTTAAAGTTTAACGATCATAATTTTGCACGCGGCCGTGCGCTGATGACTTTGCAGGGCTTAGTGTTACAGGTGGTGCTCGTTACTGTTTATGAAAGCCATTTGATTTCATTTAGTCGTGTTCACGGCCCACTTTGGTGCCACACGTCACCAGACTATTTTTCAGTTTCAGTGCCTGCGAACCTTATGGGCATCAGCGGCAGCCGCCAAAGAACTTCTGGGCTTTCAAAGGAATTTGAGCAAAGTTACAAAGTGTGTGTGCTCCTGTGCATAGGTAATGTTTAATTTACTCAAGAGAACAAGGGTTATTCTCATAAAGTGTAAGTCCGCGTGTTTATACTCGCCACATGTTCTTTCGTAATTGCAGGGT
The DNA here is from genome assembly GCA_025674545.1 of Hassar affinis. Lineage (NCBI taxonomy): Eukaryota > Metazoa > Chordata > Actinopteri > Siluriformes > Doradidae > Hassar > Hassar affinis. Next base: position 7,529,042 of record JAOVYV010000035.1, on the reverse strand, counting down.
ACGAGAATAGAATGATAATTAACGGTTTTGGCACATATAATGGCTGCATATTGCAGCAACACACAAATTCACTTTCTCAGCTGTAAGCACTATATTGTATGGATGCTTGGTGGTGGTGGTGGTGGTGATGTGTGTGTGTGTGCGTGCATGTGTGTGTTTTCTCATAAAGAGCCAATAAGACAAGATATAAAAAACAAGCAAGGCTGTATTTTCAGAGGTAGAGGTTTTATTGCGTAAAACACTGGATAAAACTATACTGCTTCAAAGACATTAGAACCACTAATGAACAGTAGAAAGAAAACAGTCATAGCTGAAATAAAAACCTGATACTTCATCGTAGCTTGCGTTTTCTCCTTTCGGATCCAGGATAATAAATAAAAACCAAAAGTACTCCTTAAATACAAACTCATCTACGTGTTATAGGTATAGAACAGCAACAAAATCCTCTACGCTCTTCATGTCCTCCTCGGATATAGAAATATTCTTGGTTTAGGAACGGTGGACAGCATATTGACCAGGAGCACATACTATAGACCAGTATAGAGAAAGAAAATGATGTCCCAAGAAGCACAATATTTGTTATTCGACTTTAAATATGCAATGGTATTTGTGGACTGACTTGTTGAAAACCAGTGAAATAGTCTCAAAGAAGATAGGAAAGAAAGAACATATGCCTGAGGGGACAGGGGAAACGTTAGCACCTGACTATACAGTGGACAAACACTATACAGAAAAAAATGATCTTCCAGTGTCACAAACGATATTATTGCCCGTCTCTAAGCTTGACCATGATCGTCCAAAAAACACAAAGCAGAGAAAAAAAAGGTGCAGAGAATGGAATGTCTTTTTAATGTAGTTTTTATATTTCTTGTCTTTTTTTCCTGCTTTTCTAAAGTTTTCTGTACTGCAATATATGAGAGCACACATGTAAACACAAACATACACACACATGAAAAAGAGAGAGAGAGAGAGTGAGAGAGAGTGAGAGAGAGAGAGAGAGAGAGAGAGAGCAAGCAACTGAAACAATCACAAAAAAACAGTAGTGCACTAAAACTTCTAAAGCTCACTACATTGAAAAAGTATTTATTTTATGTAAAACACATTGCCCTGGATAGAGCTTATATAAACAGTCGCCTTCAGTTGATCAACTTGATTTAAGTAAGGCAGTGAGAACTATACTAGCAACAGAAATCATTTTTTTTTAAAGAAAATGAAAAAAAAGTGTTTTTCCTTAATGGCAAAAAGATGTTAATTAGAGAATCTCTGCAGGGAACAGTTACAGATAGATTCACTCAATCTCTACTCCGTCATTACAGAAATGCTTACTCTTCCTTTTCTTTACAGTCCTTCTATTTCTCTCTCTTTTTTTCCCATCTTAGCCCCGAGATGAAGCTCCTCTGGTGCCTGGTCTGGTTCAGTTTTGTCTGCTGATTAGCGCAGAGTGTGTTGGGTATTTGCGAGTTTAGTAAACTCCTTTCGGCAGATGTGAAGCAGCCTTAAGGCTCAGGGGTTTAAGTGCCGAGAGTTCCCTCTCAGAGCGGGAAGATATCGACTTTCTTAAAGTCGGGATCATTTCTCTTTATCACAAAACATTAATATCCCTCCGCTCCATCCCACCAGTTTGTACCCAGGCAATAAAAAAGCCCCATATTCTCTTTACCTCCCTAACCCTGCTTGGCTTTAACAAAAGGAAGTAGGATAAAAGTAGAGCCACTTTATTTTACTCTGTAACAGGCTTTGTCCGTGTGTCGTTAATCTTTTTTTCTTTTCAGAGGGGAAAATTCAGAAAATGCACAAAAATATGAATAAAATGGATCTACTTTAGTGGGGTGTGGTGGAACAGAAATTGTTTTTTAAAAAATTATGAAACGCTTTCATTTTAGCCAGGGGTTAAAAGAACAAAAAAAGGACACTCAAGCACTTAAACGGGGAAATATCATTATCTATACACGCCATATCTACATTATCACTTCTTCCATACTGCTTTACAAGCTCTTTAAGGAAGTCTTCAAACGTTTTAGAGTGTGATTACTCCTTCATCAGGTCTCTGTGTCTCACTCAAAATACAGCATAAAAAAAAAATCAACTTCTGCACAAGCGACACAGAGGGTGTTATGTGAAGTCTGCTTCGCTTTAGATATGCACTTCATCGCTTCGATAGTGAAGCTGATTAAACAGACACGTTTCATCATCTAACAAAGAATAAAGTTAAGAAAAGCACATTCAACATTTTGCCCTCACCACAAATGTGATACTTGAACAAATGACACGCTGTAACTGCACAAATAACACACCTCTGACTCTAATGGGCCTGTAAATACATTTCATTGATTTTTTTTTTTTCATGTTGGTGGTCATCTTGATTTTTGTGCAAGGGAGGGAGGGATTATAGGGAGCAGGGAGGGTTGCTGGGCAGTTCTGGGGGCCAACCCTTAATGACGAGTACAGTATTTGTGTGTGTGTGTGTGTGTGTGTGTGTGTGTGCATTGGGGCAATGGTGGAGGAGGTGAATTGATTTCCTCTGCAATGACAGCTCCAGTCAGACTGGCACCAAGGCCCCCACCTCCCGTCATCTCCTCCCCTCATCCCACCATCCACCCCCCTGCTCTTTCCGTCCGCTGCCTCCATTCACCCTCGTCAGTGGCGCTGGGCAAATGGCCACCGGTGGTGTCATGTTCATGAAGGGTGTGCGCAGCAGCCCTCTTCCATCTCTCTTCCCTATTTGACTATCACCGAATCGTTCACACGGATCACTTTTCTGATAAAAGCATTATTTTTGGGACAAAAGTCATTTTAAGTGACTGGATTCAGTGACTGTCTTTTATTTTTTCTTCTTCTTCTTCTGGAATAATCCTTTGTAATATCATTTCAGGTGACTACAGTAATGCTACAGATTGTGTTTCACACTGATCAGGCAATGATTTATATGATTTGTAATCTTCGTAAGACTTCCTGTTCACTCTTTACGAGCATGCTTCATATTCATAGCACACCTGATCACTACATGCCTGCTGTGGCTGAAATCAGGTTTAGTCACTAGATTTGTAGCAGTCCACTTTTCTGCTTCTCTCTCCGTTGCAAAAAAGAAATAACCGTTCACCAACTGATGCTACTTGATAAGTAAGGGATGACGTTATGAGGCCCTACAGCTTCTCAGAATCCCTGATTGAAGGTTGGGTGGTGTCACTCACAAAAGCGAATCCTTCCCCTGTTCCCCCCTGGCCAGACAAGAAAGGGTTTCCATCCTCAGGGTTGCCAGAGGCATCAGACTCAAGTCGTGAGCGTTTGAAGCGTCGATCTGGATACTGGCTGTTGTCAAAGGGCATGCGGTGGACACACAGTACGTGGGTCTTTAGGTTACCCTTCTGTGAGGCGCTATATGGACAGTACTGACACTGGAATGGCCTCTGACCTGAAGGAAACAGAGATAGAGAAGGCTTATATTAGGAGGCTCTATATTTAATCAAAGTGCTCATTAAATGATCAAGTAGCTTTATTATGCATAGTTCAGTACTGAGACTACTAAGGCTTGTTGATGCCACTCAGTAATCAATTCATCAAATGTTAATCAACTGACAAATTAATAATCAATATACACATCAGTGGATAAATAGAGAAATCAACAGATTAATTCATGATCATTTCCTAAAATAATACACGATATAAGAATTTGCTATACATGGAATTGCAAAACAACTGAAAATATTTTTGCCATAATTTTAACCAAGGGATGGAACATATGAACTGATAATCGCCTTCTTTTTCTTTTTTTTATTACCAATTTGTCTGCTTTGCTAAGGACAAATTCAGGTGGATAAGCTGTGAATATAAGCTGTCATTGGTCAAAGCTGTCTGAATTTATCATAACAAGGAAGTTACTGTAAAGTTTAGAGTAAATTATTGGCTCATTTATTCACTTATTAAAACAGAAATACAGTAAAGGTGACAGTAAAGTACAATAAAATTAAAGCAAATCTTAATGTACTCTCAATGCTTCTTATGGATGAAATCTGGTATGTAAAAATATGGTAGTGAGCCTTTATATTATAAGATAATGTCTAGTGAAATGCTAGATTGATGCTTACAACATTAATAACTAGGTGTCACTGCTCCACAAATGAAGTGTAATGAGCTAGAGTGATGCATTTATGATTTTAGGCAAAATGTTTTTTGAGCAGCAGGGCTAAGTGCTTTGAGACTACACAATTCAGGGGCGCCAGCACAAAGGGCAACATGCACCTAGGGATACATGTATCAGACATGTGGGGCTACAACCATACCAAAATTTGAGTGAATTGGTGAAGATAATAAGTATATGATATCAACCAAAACCTGGTGGGGAACATTAGCTCTTTGGCACACTGGATCTGTGTTAGTGAAACCTAATGCAGAAGATCTAGTTCCAGTTTTTGAATCCATTGTTGGTTCCTTTTTAAAGAAAAGCTTCTCAGTGACTCAGATAAAGATACTGACTTTGCCTCGCAGTCCTGAAGTCCTTTGCTGCACTGCATATTGGATCTGAACACCGCTGAGTTGTACACAAAGGCCCCTATTAGGCCACACAAGCTCATACGAGAGATGCAGATTACGTGCCTATCATATCGGTGCTCTCTTATCAGCTCCGTCCACTTAAAGCAAAGCCAGACACTCTCAGCTGCGCACTACTTTAGGACATTAATAACAGTACATTTGCTCTCCATTTTTCTCAATTCAATTTGAAAAGCACTAAATCAAATTAACATGGGGTTTAAAATAGCAGCCGGCGAGGTCCACTGCATGTAAAGAGGCTGCATTAAAGGTGTGGCAGGAATGCATTGTGGATATCAGTCGTCTCCACACACACAGACACACACACACAAACACACACATGCTGTGTGTGGCTGAAAAAGACAGGATTTATAAGCGTTTTAAGTTCGGCTTTGGAGTCTCAGCGGCTTTCAAACACTACAGTGTCTGCTCAGGCTGCAGCACAAAGGGGATTGCTACAAGTTTTGGAGCTTTCGATGTTCCAGTTGTCTGAATTTTTCGATAAGCGAGCCGGTGCCACACAATGCTGGCCCACTCTTATTCATGTGCCCTTTAATTTCACACTCCCTTACATTATGCCAAGTCCAAGAGGCAGAATTTCCTCATCCAATTTTACACTTAAAAAAAGCCAGCGTTGGCCCAACAAGTCCCCCATCTCCACCCTAACACACACACACACACACACACACACCCTGACCCCCCTTCTCACTCTTTCCCTTCCCTCCTCTGCCGAAGTGCTGGCAAAACACCGATTGAGCTCTCTGTTATTGTCAAAGCAGGGTCCATCTAAGGTAAAGAGCGCATCCATTTTTAATCCAGTATGAATAAAAGATCCACACTCTGTAGGCCTGCTTGCCTTTCTCTCTCTGTGAGAGTGAGAGAGCAAAAGTACAGATTAAAATGGCAGTACAGACTGTATTATTATTATCATTATGATTATTAGTAGTAGTAGTAATAATAATAATAATAATAATAATAATAATAATAATAATAATAATGATGATGAGAGAAAAGGTCAAATTCTACTTTTGTACAAACAGCTGGTTTACACACACCCTCACACACTTTTAGAAAATTAGAAACCATCATAACCATATGTTAACCAAGTTGTTGAACTCTGTTGATTATAAAATGGTGAACACTGTATATTGTAAAACCGCAACCATTACACTCACACTCACGAGTGTGATGAAACAGATATAAGAGCAAGTTTTACTGAACTGTTCTGAGTCAAAGCACATGATTTAGTGCCTAACTCTTTATCTCTGTAACACTTAATGTTTCCCAAAATAAATATAAAATAAAATTAAACAGATTCAGAGCTTAATGTACCAATGTTTCACTGAAGAATTCATGATTGTGTTATAACTTCCCCAACATCTGCCCTTAGACTCTCATTATACTGCAACGCAAGTGACTGAAAGTGAATTTTAAGTAAACAGATTTTCTCACTACCCCGATATAGCAACCCCGCAGAGTGCTTACTGCCATGGAGTTATTATCATTTGGTCAGAAATGGAACTGCAACAAGTGCTAACTGAAGCCCAGAGGGGCGAGACTCATGCTGCCCCATGTTTGGGGAATTTCCATATACAAAGTATAAGTACATACAATGTGTCTAAATGTGTATGTTTTCCAATCCCCAGGGTAGGTATGGGCTAGTTTAAGGATTGTTGTGTGGGTTTTGAGATGCACATAATGTGGTAGTACTCGAGACCCACCTTTTCACTTATTCAGTCTTGTCTCAGTACAGCTCAGTCTCCATCTAGAGTGTAATTTTAGAAGAAGACCTTGAGACCATTTCCCCACCACAGTGACAATCTTTTCTAAAAAAAAAACTGTCCTAGTTTTTTTGAGTGTGTAGCAGGCATCAGTTTCAAAATGTGTTTATATTTAACAAATATAATTATGTTAATCATTGAAAACACTGAAAATATTTTCTTTGTCCTTTTGTCTGATAAATAAAGCTCCAAGTGAATAAAAAAAATTTAAGAAAGTGTCCCAACTTTTCTGGAAATGGGGTTTGTAGGCAAAAATGGGCTTTTTTTTAGGTCTCAGTCTCAACTCCTCCAAAGACTCAGAATCAGACTCGACCCTTTAAGGTCTTGATCTTGGACTCAATATTGGTGGTCTCATCTCCTACTGTAATCTGGCAACCCTGCTCAAAGATATTAAATCTTCTGTGGTCGAGATGGGAGAGATGGGAGAGATGGGAAACACACTTGATGTATTGAACACAGCTGAATGAAAAACCCTGAAAAGGAGCTGCTGTTCTGCACTCTGAATGACTGTATGTTGTCGACTCACAACTATTATGATGTTACTAGATAAAAGACTATAACGTAAGATACATGTTTCAGCATCTCAGCATCATTTTGTTTGAGGATATACAGTATAAGTTTGGAAAGTTTGACAAGGAGAAGGAAACTTTTAAGCATCATTATTATATTATTATTATACACTGTGAATGTATATGCATGCACTGTTTGACTACTTCTTCATATTAAATATGTATTAAAGGCATTCATCTGCTTTAATGTGTTATGGGGTATACAATCTTTTGCATGTAACTTTCCAGTTTAGTACATTTTTTCCTGAGGGTGTATTATGAGGTGCTAAGTGACATGAAGCAGGATGGCAAATTCCACTCCACCACCATCACTGTTCTCAAACATAATACGCTTCCTTCAGTAGTACATGTGTTCACACAAACCCTAACCAAGTTACAAACAAAAATCTGGACCACAACTGGATTTTACTGCCTTTCTTTTTCTTTGCAAAAAAAAATATTACTGACTAAGATGAGGGAGAGAAGGAACAAGAAGCAGTCTGCTCTCGTTTTCATGAGTGTGCTATTATCAGGATTGCCTAATTAACCTCTGAAGGCCTTGTGTGGGGAGATCAGATGCTGGAGGAGGAGGAGGAGGAGGAGAAGGAGGAGGACGGGAAAAGAACGATAACACCCACTTCCACTATATCACTCCGTTTCTCCACCCCCACTCCTTCCCTCCATCTTGTTATTTATAAACGACTGAGTTGCTATCATTATAGTATTTTAACCTTTCTTAGGAGTTAAACTCATGTCAGTGCTCCCATCTCATTCTTTTTTTTTTGGTTTTTTTTTTTTTGGTCTAACCCTCAAATGCTCCCTCTTGTGGTTATTCTGATGATTGCATCTGTCTTTTGCTCAGTCTTGTAAACACACGCATACTCGTTCATAACTAGACAACACACAAGCATGTAACAACAACGATATCCATGATACATGATGCAGCACAGAGATGCAGAAACACAGGTAGGGATTTATGTAGTGGTATGCATGCCAGCACACACACACACACACACACACACTCACACATATGCATGCAGGCACACACTGTGGTGGTTTGGCATGTAATCAGAACCACTCTTATATAAATTCCATCTGATGCCAGAGTTACCATCTGTGAGAGAGAGCGCCTCTCAAACCTCCCTCCACGATCTGCGCAACAAAGGCTCTGTGTGTGTGTGTGTGCATAGAGAGAGAGAGAGAGAGAGAGAGAGACAGTGAGAGAGACTGACAGAGAAGCGAGAGAGAATGAGAGACAGAGAGAGAAAGATGGGGGAAGAAAAATGATTAATTTGCAGAATGCTTGTGATTTGCTCATACATTATTATAGCAGCTCATCAGCACATGACGAATCCCCAGCCCTGCGCAGCAGAAAGAACCTGCAGGGCTTCAGCACTTTTACTCTGTGTGTGTGTGTGTGTGTGTGTGTGTGCATGTATGTGTGGCTCTGTATGATACCTCTGTTTGAAAAATAATAGCATATGAGCATGTCATGTGTGTCTGTGATTCTGCATTGTGGCTTTCTAAAGGTGTGCCTGTGTGCATGCATATATGTGTGCCTGTGTGTGTGTGTGTGTGTGTGTGTGTGTGTGTGTGTGTGTGTGTGTGTGTGGCACCTGACAGACTGCAGAACCTCTAATGACTTTCAGATGCTCAGAAACAGTAATTCTACCCTGAGATTAAATGAAAAAGCCGAAGGAAAGAAAGAGTGAGACTTCCATCTTCCATTAGCTCTGTGTGTGTGTGTGTGTGTGTGTGTGTATGTGTGTGTGTGCGTGTGATTTACTCTCGTATTCTCGTCGCAGCACACGCTGTGCCAAATAATTTTCTCATCGCTCTTAAGCAAGGGATCAAATGTAATCGTCATTTACATGCTTTAGTTGGAGGAAACCTTGAATTTGAAGATCGAGTCCTGTGACATCAAACTCGATTCAGTTGATGTCCTGGGTTTATTAGTTACTCCACAGGAATAAGGAATACAACTCATTTTCTGTATAACGTGGTAGTAATCAATATTAAGGACTATTCAAACTCTTCCCGGAATCATGTGTCCATTCCCGGTTGTGTAACCGTGCTTGTGAAAGCAGAGGGAGTTCTCAGTAAAGGCTTTATCCTGCTCAGAGTCACGGTGGATCCCGAGACCATCCTGTGAGCGAGACATGAATGAGACACCAGTTCATCTCAGGATACCAGGCATGCACACATTCCCACCTAGGGGCAATTTAGAGTAGCCAATCTACCTCTGCATGTTTTTGGGAGGAAGGAAGAAACTGGAGAACCCTAGAGGAAAGAGTCACAGACACAGGCAGAACATGAAACCCTAGAAAGACAGTAACACAAGCGCCATGAGTGCTCCACTACACTAACTAACAAATTGAGGTGTACTGTTTTGACATGATATTTAGTACATTAGGGTGTGATTTAGTACAGAGCACAATATTGTTTTACAAAATGGTGGACACCATTACACAACCTCTGGAGCACTGACTCTCCAAACGTTTGTCACTGTAAAATGAATTGCCCAGCCGCACTCCCACGGTATTTTATTAATAATATTTACATTTTCACATGGTTGGAGCTTTCGATTCTTTTACCTTTCACTGAAATACCACAATCGGTCTAAGATGACTTGATGCTTTGACCCTTAAATATGATAACTTTGATAATGTGGGTTGTGACTTCCATCACTGTAACAAAAAAAAAATCACAGAGCCACTGGCCATGCTTCACTGATCCCTGGAGATCCCTGGACCTCATTTTAGGAAGTCCAGTACTTTAGAGAACTCCTCCCACTTTCCCAGGCACCATACAATGATCTGAAAATAACACATAGACGGACCAGATAGTGATGAGGACGAGACCATGTATACTGTATGCTTTTTTTGCTTACATCACCACCATTATATATAAAATACACAGCACCAGTCTATACAATATGAATTAAAGGAATCATTGTATTGTTTTACTATTAATGAGTGTAATTATTCTGAGAATATGTAAAAGAGAAACGTTTACCATTGTCACTATGGTGGGGGAAAAAAAGCGGTACCTGTAAAATTACAAGTCCAACCCATACCACTCTAGTCCGAGACCAATTCAAGATTAGAAAAATAGAATTGCATTCGATTCCAAGGTGAGACCAAGTGAGTGAAAAGGTGGTACAACACTGAGTACTACATCACTATGACCAGCACCTGAATACGTCTGAATTCTGATTTGTAACTGTGTTCTATCATACTATATGGTGGACTGTATAAACATATACAGTAATCTGCAAGTAATTTCTTTTTCCACATCTCTAAAAAAAAATGAACATTCTGCCCGCTCAGTGTGATCGTGCAAATCAAAAGACGTGTACATGGATTCTGTTAGCGATAGCAAAATTTCCAGGACAGAGAAGCTAGAGTTAAGCCACTGCATTTCAAGTACTTCATAATTAAGTTACACAGTAGAGGATTTATTTGTGTGTGCTAACAAAGTGTGTGTACTGGATGTGTGTCATTTATTGTGCTACAAACTTTCAGACACTCTCAATCCTCTCCCTGTAAAAGAAGGTCATTTTTCTTTGTGAGGATTTATCCTGTGTGGAAGTACAAGCTTTTCCTTCTGTGTGTGTGTTTGTGTGTGTGTGTCACGCTCCTCTCTCTGAAGTGAGTGAAAAGAGAGAAAAACTGTGAGCGAGAGGCTGTCTGGGGAGAGTACGAGCCACAGAAGGTGTGAGCAGTAAAATGTGATGCACCATCTGTCGGCCAATAATAACCTGTATGTTATAAAGGCTGGGAGATTACTCAGCAAAGCACGCTCGCAAACACCCAAATCCCCCCGCAACGCTAGCGCGCCACGCAGTATCTCTTCCCACCTGCTCGCACAAGCCTGGCAAGTAAGGGGCCGCGCTAAAACCCCGCATTAAACTCCTTTAAGTCTGACCTCGCTGTGTGTCAGTGCATATGCTGTAACATACACACACGGCTAAACACGGCTCAACGGCTAATGCTCATTAACTGTGTGGATTTACACTGGAAGAAATATTCATGGAAAAACAGACTCATTCTTTTTTTAGAATTTTTATAATTATAAAAATTTGTATAAAATTGTTTCATTCTATTTGCCGGATGAGAAGCATATTTCTATATACGAATTCAAATACAAATAAATCTTTGTTGTTTATTTTTTATTATTAGCCAGTCTGACTGGTCACTTAAAAAAGAATAGCTTTAATCTCAATAACTCATAAAACAAGTCAGCTATAAATATATAAATAATGTCAATTTCAATCTAAAAAAAAAAGAAAAGAAAAAACTAAACATTTTAAGTAAAAGTCAAAGAGTAAATTCACTCTTAATAATAATTTTAAATATATATAATATAATATTTAAAATAAATTTAAAATAGATTTCTTAAAATAGTCTGTACTGAGAATTCTTTTTTTGTTTAACACTTAAAAGGGGAACCTGGCAGAAGAACTATTGATCCTTTATTTTTATTTTAATTAATTTGTATAATGCGTATTATGTCTTTATTGTTGAACTTTTCATGGTTTATGGGCTCATTATATAATAAATTATTTCATTGCCTCTTTATTTACAAACATAAAATAAATTCCCTGCAAAGGGACGTGGTGTTTTATGAAAAATCCTCACGGAGCATTCCAGACTCCATTGGGAATTGATTTCCTTTTATTTGGATTTCATTTCATTATTAGGAGCTGTTGTGCTGAACCCTGCTCGGAGGAAAAGCGGCCCTGCGGATCGGGGAATTGGGGAAGTGGTCTTGCACGCTGCTTAACTAGAAAACCAACACGCAAATAACTCATAGGAATACACACAGGGGAGGGAGGGAGGGAGGGAGGGGGAGTAACAGTTGTATCAAAAGAAATCTCCAGAAGCCTCACTGGGGAATCAGCTCCCATGCTAAACACTGAACTAGATCATTAATTGCTGCACCAGAAGGACCTGTTAACAAGAGCTCGGAAATAGTCTCTGTATTTTCATTGTAGTTTTTTTTTTTTGATCTCTTTTCTTTCTGTCCTGCTCGGTGTGCTCTTTTTATTTTCAGAACGCTTTTACAGATTTTTGGCCTATCATGTAGATAAAATAGAATCTTCTGTGTGTAATACAGAACAGCTGAATCTACATAGCAATAGTGTATTAGTATAAACTGCATGTGTATTTGTTTGTTTGTTTATTTGTTTGTTTCTAAGTATTGAAGTTTAAGGAACATATCAGAGGTTTTTTCGTTTTTTCCCCCACATCAGCTCTTCCGCTATCGCAGCAGGAGAAGCTTACCCAAGGCTCTCCATAGCGGACCTGAAAGCACTGCTGTGATTGGCTGAGAGTTACTCAGGCTCATGGGTAAAGGGCAGTATATTCATCATTTGATGAGTGTAGAATGTCAGTGTATGTGTGTGTGTGTGTGTGTGTGTGGCCTGGGGATGCAGAGTTCATGAGCACTCATCTTCAGCCCTACTTTCCTCCCTTGTCTGATCCCAACAGAGCTCAGACCTGCACATTCTACTGCTGACCTATCACTGCAGATGCATGATGGGTGTCCGTATGTCTGAATGTGTGTGTCAGAGAGAGAGAGAGAAAGAGAGAGAGAGAGAGAGAGAGTACTGGGAAATAGTGAAGGACACAACCTTGCCCTCAACAAGGAGTAGAAGGAAAAGCATGAGAGGCAAAAAAGAGGTCATGGCTAGTGAAAGGGAAAATTCTAAACAAATATCCCGAGACATAAAAGAAGAAATTTGCCAATGCTATCCTTCATGGCTCAGTGAGAAAGAGAGAGAGAGAGAGAGAGAGAGAGAGAGAGAGAGAGTGAGTCAGTGTGCCCTTCTATAGATACCAGGTGCTCCTCAAGGTCTCCAGGCCAATTAAAACAACACCAGTCCACATATCCTCCCTTCCATTGGGTACCGGAGGACGTTATGAAGATGTAAACACAGATCAGAGAGCGTGAGAGGAGTGTGTGTGTGTGTGTGTGTGTGTGTGAGCCAGTGAGTGTGTGTGTGTGTGTGTGTGTGTGTGTGTGTGTGTGTGTGTGTGAGCCAGTGAGAGCAGAGCCTCTGTTCATGTTATAGCAACACCAGCAGTTCATGCTGACCTGACACACACACACACACACACACGCGCGCACACACACACGCACAGCCTACGGTCTTTTCATATGTCCCTTTATTAGTGTTATTATAACTTAGTTTTAATTTCTAATTTACTCATTTTATTTTAATGAGCTTGCTTTTTATGTTCCTTATCCAGATTTAAATGAAAGTATACTTTAATGTAGCTTCATTACAGCACAACCTATTTAAAAACTCAATTAAAAAATGTACCATTCTTAAGGACAAACATTTCTTTAGTTGTGTCATACTGTGTTTTTTTTTATATTGTAACATTAATATTGTAAAATATTTTAGTTCTTTATCTGTTATATGATTTTCTTTTTTTGTTGTTTGTTTGTTTGTTTTGTGGTCTAATTTTACTTCGGTGTTTTAATGCCTGCAATTTCATGTACATGTACTGTGAAAACGCACTACGCCTGTCCATGTGTTCATAAAGCCACAAAGGTTAAGGCTCGGTTAGGGACGGGGTTAGCGTTGGTACATTTTACACAACATGATTCATATGAATCCTTCAAGTTAGTACAAAGTTCTCATGAAATCAGATTTCTCAGGCAAGATCAAAAGATACGGACATAATGCATAACAAACGCTTTAGGTAGAAAACATACGTTATTCCTGGTAGCAATGTCTCCTGTTTTCTTATATATGATTTTTTTATTCCACTACCATTATAGTAAACTGTCATCAGTAGCGTTACATGAATGTAAACATGCATGGGTGCAGTTAGCTGTTTATATAGGTGTGTGTGTGTATGTGTATGTGT
>JAOVYV010000035.1:7451097-7475380 GCA_025674545.1 Hassar affinis | reverse complement strand
AGATAGATAGATAGATAGATAGATAGATAGATAGATAGATAGATAGATAACAGATAATAATCTCACACAACTTTAGTGGTGTACATAAAAGGCTTTGTTTTCTTCATTTAATTAAATTGTATTCTATTTTGGGTTTTTTTTTGTTTTGTTTTTTTTTTAAAACCCAATAAAATAACTTATTATTAAATGTAATAAATAAAAATTATTTTTGTGTGTAACATGTCTGTAGCTATATTATACATCATCCATATTAATTTATATCTGTAGCGAAATTAGTGTTTTATTATATCACATTCATTTCTTTTAATTAAAAAAATGAATGTGCAAATCTCCTATCATATTAAATGAATAGGAAAGATCAATAAACGTAACGAAATGCCTCAGAAGATTGTTTTACCCTGAGAACATCTGCAGCACTGAGTTGTAAGAGTTATAAGAGTGTGTTCCTTGGATGTTCATCTAGCAGCCTAGGTACATAAAATAACATTTTATTTAGTAGACAGAAGATGTTGACTGTCTTGCACTAGACGCATGGACAGGCTTCCCCGACCCAGTTAGGATTTGCCTGTCCCAAATCAGTAATGACCTCTAGCAGGAATGGAATGAAGATCTCCTCATGACACGCAAGGAAATGTACATGGATAGAGACTGACTGACCCTCAGGCTGTACGCATCATCAGGGTGCGCCAGGCTGTCCCGCGTCTCTGCAGTAGGCCGAGCAGTGGCTGTGTGGATGCTAGCATGCTAACACGCGCCATATTACAGCTAATTAGCCACCTGATGAGGAATGTCTATTACTAGCAATTACCAAGTAGCATCCTAGCACTGGGTTTTAAAATCGTCATATTTCTTTTCACCGCGAGCGAAGATGACAGTGAGTAGCAAACGGAAAATAAAAACAAAGACGACAAAAGAATCAAAAGATATCTGTTTTGACTCTGCTCTCTTGCACTAACAGCTTTACCAGTCTGTGAATTAGGAGACGGTAGTAATTACTTGGTAGCAAATTGAGAAAGCCATTAAGATGACAAGAAGCAATAATGCAATTGTGCGTTTGTGTGTATAATTCAATTTGTATACCTGTGGGGTTCTTTTTACACACTCACTATATAGGGTGGTATATGATATTTTAGACCTGAGATACTGGAAATGGATCGAATTTATGAACATGGGACATAGGAAACAAGTGAATATGATGCATGCATTTCTTAAACACTCTTAGGAGTGTCTAGCTAGAGCCATTTATTCCAGTGAAATGCACAGAGGGGTATTTAGTATCTCTTATTTATATGTTTGCATGTATATGGAGTGGGGTGGGGGGCTTGGGGGTGGAAGCACACATGTACACATCACGCACCTGTTTATTCTCACATCTAGGTGCAAGAAGAGACTACTGGAGATCTAATGTCTCCTCTGATCCTTTGCATCCGTGAACACACTCAGCCCTGTGCAGGCACCATATGTTTTTAATTATCATAATGACTTTAAAGAACCTGTTCAGAGGGACACACATATGAGCCTTTTAGTACTGTGAACCGGGTACTGTAATGAGAGAGAGAGAAAGAGAGAGAGAGAGAGAGAGAGAGAGGGGTCAGGAGCTGACAGGAATGCAAAAAACAGAGCACCGTCTATGACCTGAACCAGACTGGGGTCATGACCCTCCAAGGGAGAGACTTGGATCCTACAGCCTCCTGACAGTGATAATTGGCCACCAGTGACATGAACACCACTTACAAGTAAGGAGACAACTAACCACCGACCCCCCTCTGCTTCTAAACACACACACACATTCACAGAGACACACTATGTACTGGCAAGCAGACTGGCAGATTCGGCAAGTAACAAAATGCTGCAAATTCCTTCAGTACATTTATGCTTCTGTGGTTTTCCGCTTTTCCTTCTTTTATTTTTTTTCTCTTTAGAGTCGTTTGTCGGCTTGACAAATGCTGTGGATTTACTGTCTCATTTCTAGTGCTTGAGCTTTGCACTTGAACTTAGTAAGTGTGCAATGATGTGTTCAGAGGCCACTGAAGATTGATCAACCCGTGGGGAGATTATTGTCTTAAAAAAAAGGAGGGGAGTGAAAAGAAAAGGATCCTTTGTGTTGCCTCTGATCTCGTTCTGTCATTCTCATGCTCGCCCTGCTGTATATTAATGCATCCTTTTGAGTGTCCCTCACTTCCTGTGCGTCTGTCTTCTCTTACATCTCTCCTAACTCTCTCTTTTTACATGACTTATTTCCTCTCTTACGACTTGCCGCCTCTGCTTCCATCTCCATCTTTCTCCTGCATTCACTGCTCGTCTGTCATTCTCCTTGAATGAGCCGGAGAGAATGGGGACAGGGTTCACTGCCTTTCCACCAGGGGGTGTCATGGCCTTATGAACTAGGATGACACGTGAGAAGAAAGGCCCACAGACACAACCTGATCCCTTTCTTTGGCTTTCTCTGTTTCTGCTAAAGCTCGAGGAATGTCTTGACTGGGTGGTAAAAGTGGCTGAAGGGTGGCAGCCTCACAGCTCCGGTAAACATCTGAAAGCGGCACTCTGAGAGATACACGGACTGAGAGCTCACACTCTGTAAAAGTAGCCAGTGCTTATGCCACAGCATGCCACTGCAAATACCCTAAAGCCAGTGAGCCTCCTGCCCCATCACCTCCACTTAGCCCTGATCTCACAGAGGCTGAGTGCAGCTTGTGTGTATCAATATACTCTTTCCACCTACCCACCCACACATACAAACACACACACACATGCTCGAAGTGGAGGCATTTTTCACCGTGCCTAATGGAGCCGCAGAGGGCGAATCGAGATAACCATTTACCTAGCAATCAACAACAACAGCAGCAATGACAACGACAACAACAACAACAGCGGTTGCGGCCCGAGGACAGAGTGGCCTGGAGAGCTTCGAGACACAAGAGGGATGGAGTGACAGAGAGTAAACAGAAACAGGAGAGAACACCAATGATCTCATCTCTACCTCTCTCGCTCCCACTCTGCTTTGCCCCTGAGTGCCACTTCACCATAACTATAAGAGATCCTTTCTCTTAGCCACTGTGAGTTGGTTTTTCCGGACGCAAATTAAGCCTAGACCCGGACTAAATTTCACACTCTATGGAGTTCCCATTAGAAATCGGTTTAAGTAAAGAGCTGGGCTCAAGCTGAGCCGTATCCTGTTTTAGCCACTGTGGGATGTTTAACAGCTTGACAAGTATTCTGAAAGAATTAGATCTCATACTGAAAATAATTTTTAAATCTCATTTTTAAGCTTGATTTAATCATAAGGACTGTGATTATCTCAGAAAGCACATAAAGTATGATAATGACTGGTGTAAAAAGTTACTCTAATGAGCAGATCTATTCTATAATTAAGCATATTACCATGTGCCTCCAAGTATAAGACTTATAATAAGTAAATAGTACATATATAAAATATACAGAACTCTAAACCAATATTATGCATTATGTTTTGTGTAAAAATAAATATTTACCATGTATTAAAATTAACCACAGCAATAATAATAATAATAATAATAATAATAATAATAATAATAATAATGAGGAAGAAGAAGTAGAGTTATTATTATTATTATTATTATTATTATTATTATTATTATTATTATTGTTATTATTATTATTATTATTATTTAATTGCTAATAATTAATAATCAATAAATAATTACTAATTTAGTAGTCCTCTACAGTATTAACCATATTCTGTGATAAACAAGGCTCTGTACTAAAACCATATGACAGTACTGCACTATCTAAGATTGCTGATGTGAAATATGCACTGTATCTTATTTTAGCCCCCTCATTTGGAGCTGTACAATACACAATGTATACATAACGATATGGCACTGACACAACTGGGTATTGATTATATGATAGGCTTACACAAGCACCCCAGCACAATGGAACACAGCCATTAAGAGATCGCAACAAAACATGTCTAATCGACTCTACCACAAATAGGCCAAGATCAGAGAGAAGTCAGCGCCTAGCTGCAGACATTCTTTTGATTAATATGCCTCATGCAACATATAAGATGCTGTTAACGAACACTATCATCTGAATAGTAACTTACACCAAATCTGTGTGGATTATTGGATCTCTACTGGACAGTGTGCTTTGTTAAAGGCAGATGGAAAACTAGGTATTATATGTATGTGTAAGAGCTCTTAAATGTAACAATATAAAGTAAAAATGTTATCAGGGTCCAGTATAGTTCAGGAATAGACATGCCGAATTTCAAATATTAATGGTTGCTGCTCAATTTGCATGCAAACGTAATGCAAGCCCACTTCAGCTAATCACATAATCACATTTTGCCTGATTTTAATTGAATTTTGGGCAGGGGAAAGATGGGTCAGTATTCATGACCCATCTTATCTACAATATATAGTGTCTCCATGTGGTCCATTAATATACAGTCTAAGGAACTGACGTGTTCATTTTCTTTTTTTATACTCTTTATTAAATATATACTTGCTCTTTATATTGATTTAGTTTAATGCTTGTGGATTGTGTAAGTGCAATGGTTGTTGGTCAGTATTAAATGGCTATTGAGTGCATTGCCTACACTTACACTGTTGTGGTCTGGAGAGAGTTATGTCAGGGGTTTTGTTAGCTGAATGAAAGAGTATAGAAATAAAAGTGAGTAGTCTTTCTGATGGTAGGATATGGCACACTCCTTCTTTACTCCTTCCTTTCACAACTGCTAACACAATTCCACGCCTCTTAGAAATGAATAAAGTGCCTTGTTTCTTTTTATGCCGTCCGTCAACGCTTATATTGTATATATTCCTCAGATATGCCTACACTGTATCTCAGTGTACGTCACCATCACACGTGCTTCCAACCACAAGCGCAGAGCAGAGTGAGTCAAGCTTGAAAAACGTCTAACAAAAAAACTTTTGTCTTAGAGACAAAGCCTTATCTTTGAAAGGTCAGTCTCTTGCCATTGTAGCAGGAGAAGTGTGCGTCATGAGGGCATTTTTTAATGTTAAAGGCATTTTTTATTAAAGGGAAGTCTAACAGCATGAGAAACTTGCGACAGGGACAAAATAACTAGCAATGACCGGCTGTTAATATAAAAAATGCAACAGGTTTCTTCATGACAGACATAATTGAAAGGTCAAACGGCGCATTAATTGTTAATGTAAACTCTTTAGGAGGAAGAAAGTACATGCACCACTCCTTGTCATGCCGCTGCTACCCTTCTATTGTACTCATTCCACATGAAAGACAAACCTGACCCATCCAAACTCAATACTTTCCACATACTGTAATTTGTGCTGAATGAAGAGATCGTTTCCCTTTTGTCTACAACTAGAGAGATGCCATTTCTCCAATCGCTGTTTGCTTCTGTGTTTTTGTATGAAATTTTGTATAAAATGAGCCCTGTGTGTAGTTCTATTATTGACTCAGAATCCCTGCCACTTGCACTGACGTGAGTGTGAGTGATTCATTTTGCTTGATATGATCATGTTAAACAGTGGCCTGAACATAACACTATCAACCTACATATGGTCTTCACTTACATATACTCCCTCTATCAAAATACAGCGAATAAAGAACAATACCAGGATAATCGCTCTGGTTCCGCCTTATATCATACTCGCTGTTGATTAATTCCTGTTTACTAATCAAGCATAATACACAATGCCTGAGCAAAGTGCAGTATCTTAAACAAACCGTGCAAGTGTTCAGAATTAAAAGAACAGAAAGTATTAAGACATATTTGTTCAAATAAAGCTGCTTAATCAAACAAGTCTGTTAAAAAATGCGATTGGCTTTCTTTTCCTCTCCTTAATCTTACATCTATTTGCAGTAAGATTGTTTTCCTTGGAGCAAAAATAAAATGTCTGCCTTGCTCCTCTGTGTTTGCAGACTGGAGGCAATAACACTAATGTAAAGCTTCTAAACTAAAAGCATGTGTCTCAACACTCGGTTTGAAAATTAGACTCTGCTCTTGATAAATAATATATTAAGACAGAGAGCAAAATGGAATATACATACATTATATTGGCAGACAGTTTTATTTCGGCAAAATGAATAGCATTAACTGCTAGAAATACCTTACTGATATTTGAGAGGGAAAAGAAATACCCAGAAGCAAACTTCGACAAGCTGTAACACTCACTTGCCTTAAACTGCTTCATACTGACCTGCACTACAAGTTCAATTCTCTGAGTATTTTTTCATTTGCCGTTTTATATCACCGAAATGTCTAAAAGGGGCACAGTGAAACACGGTAGTCTCAAAGAGCTCTAGTAACGTTCACAGAGTCATGAAAGCTGACAGTTCATTTTTCACAGGGCCATAGATCTTTGGCTCTTATAAAGTAATGGGCTTTGGGGAGAGGTCTTATGAAAGCTAAGATAGTTAAGTGCTGTGTGCCAGGGATGACACAGGGAGTGGAGGTCCTGCTCTGCTCTAACACAGACACCCTTAATCCCAGTTATGAGAGGAATGGAGAGAAAGAGAAGGATTGTGGACTGTGTAATATAAAATCGTAATAAAGATTAATCTGTTGCTGGTTGACGACTAGATGGTCTCTAAACTTGCTTGGAATTAGGCTGAATTCACTCAAAAGCAAATCTTGTGTTCCTACTGAGAGGGTATATATTGGTGTGTTGGGGTTAGAGGAGCATTATTGCACATGAATTCTGTTTGGGAAATTGTACAGTGTGAAAGCATATTAATGCAGTGTTGCTTTCTGGCTCAATTGTACTAAAAACAGCTGAGGATAGAAAAGAGGTGTAGTGTGTCTTACTTCTATAGTCATGCCAACATAAAAATGGTCTAAGGCTATAAAAAGTGGTGGCACACTTACCAGAGGGGTCAGTTCTCTTCATGCTGGAGCTGCTTCCACCACCTCCTCCATTAGAGCTGCTGGACAGGCCTCCGTTGAATGCTGATAGGCTCTCAGAACTGTATGCCCGCAGGACTGATAGCATGTTCATCTGGTGCTCCAGGTGAGCCTGCTCAGGCTTCAGCAGGCCTGGGGGACCGTTGGCTGGAGAAATGAGACTCAGACCCGGCTGCTGCTGCTGCCACTGCTTCTCTAGGGTGGGTGGGTGGGGTGGAGATGGACCATGGCCACCTAGGGGTATCTTTGCTCTCTGAGCATCCTTCCTTGACAAGGGGGAGTCAGGATGCATTTTAATGGTTCCATGGTCTTCATCTTCCATGTCTCTCACCTCCATATCTTCTTCCTCTTCTGCTTCTGGATCTTCATCATCAGAGTGCACCTGGTGCTCCGCAGAAGCAGGATTGGACGACTGTTCTTCATGACCTACTTCATCATCTTCTGACTGACCGTCCCGCTCCTCACATGCTTCCATTTCAACACAGGATGCCTTGTCAGAGAGCTCATCCTGACCACCTACTTGACTGGCCAGATTTTCTTGCTGGTCCAAGAAGCCAGCAGGACCCCTGGAGGAGCCATCATACATGGGGCTAAAGGTCTTGTAAAAGTCATTTGAGAATGGTCCCACAGAGGCTCCATGTGGGTTCGGCTCCAGGTGGTTGGACCAACCAACTTGGTTCTTCAAGTCTCCAGATTCTGCCTCTTTAAGGCCCTCATGCAGATGAAGAAGGCCTGGAGGATGTGCCAGAGCAGAGCTGCCAGTATGGGAAGATTCGCCCAATAGGTGTTCTTTAATTTCTTTGCCTTGGCCTGATTTGGTTTTACCCATGTGGTTGGCTTGCAGGTGAAGAGCCATCAACTCCACAGAGGCAGTGGTAAAGGAACAGAACAGACATCCATGCCAGGCTACATTGTCCTGGATGGTGATAGATGCCCCAGGTATGGTTCCTGCATCAGGCCTGACTGACAGATCCAGAGGTTCATACTGGGAACGGATGCCCTCAGTTGGCTTGGTCTCAGGAGGGTTCTCTTCCTGGATGGCATCACTGGCCCTCTTGTTCTTGTGCTCTGTGCCTTCCAGGCCAAAGTGCTGACCATGTAGCTGGTTCTCTCGTATTTCCTTATCCTTCTTCATGGAATTTGGGACAAAACTATCCATGAAGGCCTGGAGAGAGCCCTGAAAGTTAACCCCATTCCCCATCATACTCTGGTAAGCTCGTCCCAGGTCTGAAAAACTGGCTGGGCTTTCCCCACCAGTGACTGGACCTTCAGGGGTCTTCATGCTGTCAGAGCTAGGCTCTGCCCCAAGTCCATGGCGGTCTCTCTCTCTCTCACGATCTCTGTCTCTAGGAGAGAGCATAGCAGGAGTGGCCCACTGTGTAAGCATCTGGCCTCCTCTAAAATCAAGGCTGGAGGGCATCATCCCTTTGAAGACCCCACGCAGAACATCAGGCCGTGCAAAGATGCCACTGCCACTGTTGGTCTTGCTATGGTCATCTTTGTGATCCGAGGATGGGGGGTGGTTGGCAGAGGAGGCATTGCCATTCTGACGCTCACGATGGTGACGCTCAAGGTGGTACTTTAGGGAAGCAGACTGAGTGCCAGCATAGTCACAATGAGGGCATCTATAGGGCTTCTCACCTAGAAACAATGAGATGGGTCAGAGATCAATTAGGAGTACCAGAGAGTCAAATCTGAACGAAATATAATTGTTGCGAAGACCAAAAAGAGAATGCGGTCACTGTCTAATAAATTTCCCATTCACCACTCAGTAGCCACCAGCTTTTTTTAATACAGGTCAATTCAGCTATACTGAGTGAGCTATCATTCATGTCAGCAACACAAAAAAATTCACCATATGGTGCCTTCAGTCCAGTACAGAGATCATATTTTCAACTGACAACACAACTGTCTGGATGTTATCTCTGTTCACAGAGGAGAGTACAAGTGAGTGGGGCCTGCTTGTGGCTATTCTCTTTTGTTTCCTACATCTCACTTGGCCTTGTTCATTGTCAGACCTCAACCTTGGTGGTGAGGTGGTGATTCCTTGTACATTTTAGAATGTATCATACAGATAAATCAATCTCTACAGAAGCTCTCCATTCCCTACAGAGTATAAGCCTGCCTGTTTAGCCCCAAAGTGTAATGGACATATTATAAACTGCCTCCATCTGCTATTGAACTGACGGCAAAAGTCTTAAGTGTGCATATGTGCAGCATATGAACATCCATCTTAAAAGGCAGCTTTAGATCAAGGTTTGAGGAAAGTGGAGGGTGGAATGTGCCATAAAATAAATATGTAAAAAAAACAATAGAATATGTAATAGAACATTTCAAAATGAGAGAATTACTTCTGCATCTTAATATCGTATACATCCTGGCAGAAGTTATAAAAGGTCTAGAAAAAAATGAAGCCATATTCTCACTTAATAAGCAATAAAGCCCAGAATAGTTGTTTTTTTTATTTGTTTTTTTTTTTTTGTTTTTTGTGGGTTTTTTTTTTGAGGTGCTACAGTGTTGCAGTTGGGAGCGGAGAGCCATGGAAAAGGCAAATATAAAAAAATGTTTGTCAAGTACTGTGTTCATATGTCTCTGTGTGTATATATAACTATAAAAGGTTTAGATTATACACATGGAAACAATTTTTATTTGAAAAAAAATGTTGCATTGTTATGCAAGACTGAACTGAATGATTTAAGTCTGGCTCTGTAGTAAATCATGGATATAATTAGCAAATGGCATACTGCTCAAGTAATTTATCATTATTTGGAGGGCACCATTCCAGAAAAAAAGAAAGACTCTAAGATCTGCAGACCTACAGAACACAGCTTACCAAAAAGGGTCACAAAAATACCACCTCAATACTTCATTGATAGAAGAGTTAAATGAGAGAGAAGGAGAAAAAGAGAGGGAAAAAGGAGAAGGAGAGAGAGAGTCATTTATTGCTTTACACTGGAGTGCGTGTGAGGCTTAAATTTAAAATAAACCATACAAGATGAGCTTTTAACCCAATAAGAGCTTATCCTCTGAGCAGGATAACAGGGACTTGGCCTGATTCAATAAGGAAATGTCCCTGATGCAAATGATCATTTTCAATTCCTTTAACTGGACAAAATGATATTCTGTGCCCAAAATTAGAGGCAAATTAGGGTGATCTGCTTTTCCCCTTTTATTCCTTCCACCCCAAGCTTGTGCTTTAATTCATGACAACGCTAAGGCTGTCACTTGTTAAAACACAATGTAGGAGAAAAATAGAAAGACTTGAATATTTTGTGCAATGTTACAATTAAGAACACTAGATAAATAATTAGTGTTGCTATAGACAATAAGCAAGTGATTCTCTCTCTCTCTCTCTCTCTCTCTCTATCTCTCTCTGTGTGTGTGTGTGCACATGCATGGCATGTTCTTTGTGCACCATTTGGACTCAGTAAGACATCTGCTCCATCATACGTCAGGGGCATGTGTGACATCTGGGGAATATACTGTATCCTGCCTTGCAACATTACACACAATTTACTGCTAAAGGTCATTATGTACCCGTTAATCCACTTTTAATTGATATCCGCACAAACAGCACAACCTCTGAGAAACATAATGGATCGCCAAGGCCCAGAGGTAGAGGAATGATTATTTTTCATCATTTAAGATGAGAAAAGGCGGAAAAAAAATTAAAAAGTTTTCTTTCCAAAGCTTTCGTTCACTGTTGATGGACTGTCTTAATAAAAATAGGGGAAAACACACATCAAATTGCCATCTGGTACTGTATGACAGACTTGATATAAATTACAGAAGCCTCTTGCTGAGAGTGGTACATATCATTTCAGAAGTTCATTTTGCTGGTTGCTCTTTCCACTTGAAGGAGTCCGGCTCAAACCGATTTCATCTGGATTTTTGCGATTTGTCACGACTCCATAGTAACCACACAAATAAACAGCCGGAGCCCCTACAGAAGGGCAATTAAAATAGTTAATAGATATTTCATACTTTAAGATGGATTTCCATATGGCTTTATATAATGGTAAAAAGACAGCCTGTATAGTGCAGAGACGGAGAGATCGACTGGTCTGGAAAAATAACTGTCTTTTATGTTCGGGTTGTTTATCTATGTTAAAGATGTGGAGCCAAAAACATCAAGGTGCTTATGTTCTCTGTCAGTACATGTTGTTTAGTTTCTAAATTGTCCTTTACTGTAAGGACCATTATTGCAGATCATGCATTCAATTTAAAGTCTTTCAGAGGAAAAAAAAGAGAAATGTTCTCCATGCAAGCAAAAAAATCAATACAAGAATCTGTAAAAGAAAAACGCATTATTAGTAGTAGTAGTAGTATTATTAGTATTATTATTATTAGAACTGTATCATTATTCAGTCTACTACTGGATAAACTTTCTTTGACATTGCTGTGGATCTCTGGACTGTCTGACCTTTGTAATTTACAGTGCTTATGGTTTGGAATGGTAGCAGCTGACCACACACCAATGCTTAATCACTCTCATTCTCCTGTGTAAACTTTCAAAATACTACTTGATACGACCATAAAACTCTAAAACTGCCTCCACGGGTGCGAGTGGAACTTTCTTGCCTCTTGTTGACTCTGTGAAAGGACTTGCAGAGGCTTATAAGAGCTAGGACAACATGATTTGACACAGGCCACGGCCATCGTTTCGCCGTCCCTTTTTAAATAAAGGTGATTCGGTCAATGCACGAGTTCTCCTGTGCCCTCAAGTTATGTGGAGCCGTTGTCAGAAGCGAAGACCTTTTTATTTTTTACCCACAGCTGCTTACTGCTAAATAGTGCCTTGTCCAGAAGGGGACAATCTGTGTCTCTAATTGCTGTCACTGAAGCCTAGATTCATTATGTGACTTTCCCATTAAAATGTGAGCATTAATTTGTATAATGAAATATCACCCACTGCAGTGTTCATTAGCTGTGGCCCCACACTGTATGCAGCACAATGTTAGCTACCTAGCAAACTGTGCTTAATTTCACTAATGGATATTTTCCCACTCACTGTTGGAGAGGAAATTAATACTGTAACATTAGCTCTTTAACTTTTGGAGAAATTTAAATTCACTTCATTCCTTTCAAGCCAGTGTTAGAGAGTCATTAATCTAACATTGTGTTGCACAATGCCTTGGTCCTCTTAGTAAGCAATGCCATTATGATGGGCGAACTCCGTGCGGATTGAGGGTCATCTACATTGCGCTTTGTGTCATCTGCATGTCTGATAATTTTAAATCAAGGAGGGATGTTTGTCTAATGTCAGCAGCTTTGTTCCCAACCCTGATTAGGAGGGAGGAATTTGGGGCTTGCAGAAGGGTGCAGGGTGGTTGTTACCTGCTGATCTAAAGATCAAATTCATCACTGGCTTGGGTAGTGAATTTGATTTAAAGCTTTAGTCAGGATGTTTTTGGGAATCAATTCTTTTTATGCTTTTCTAGTAGATTTATGATTTAAGTGTGGCCCTCGCTGATTTGTTCGTTCTAAAAGATTTCAGCTGTTGTTGTTTAACCAAATGCTGAACTGAATGATTTTGATCTTCAGTTCACAGTATGTCGTTTGGGTGGCATGTCATTAATCAGATCACATGCACAGCTATTTGGATTTACAAAAAATATTTCTGTGGTATTGATTCATTCTAAACTTGGACCATGAGGGTGAAACCTTTCTGACAATTTTATATGCAACGTGGCTCACACATCTTGCAAACAAATCAAGGCTGGTGTAAACTGCAGCACTGACAAACTGTAAGGACTTCATCAGTGTAAACACACACACACACACCAGACTGCCCGGTGAGTTGAATGAATGAGTGAGTGAGTGAGTGAGTGAGTTAACAGAGCTGCGGGACGGGGCCTCTACTTCCACTTTAGAGAAATATGGCCCTACTGGGGACCCTTACCCTCTTCTCAAAGCATGCATAACTCAACCTCCCTGAGCTAGAAACATATTTCCCAGCTCCATGCCCTTGCTCCCCTGCTTATGGGGACATAACTGTGCTGCACCAAAGGCTTAAAGCAATCAGTCTCCACAAACCCAGGAGCAGCTGACTATAAGACTTTCCTCAGACCTGCCTGTCAACAGACCTGCCTGACGCCTGTTTCCTCTTTTCTTCACACTACTAATTCATCGGTATACAATTTCTCTTCGTGGCTCTGTGCTAGTGCTACTTTTTGATATCTGAGACTAGCCTGAGGTTCTGGTATAAACGTTCTTATATTTTATACTAAACAACGTGTCCGCAGCTGCGTGCTGATGGCTTTGTGACGGGTTTAAAACGTGTTACAGACAAACGGTACCATGTTGGCTGGCCTTGGCCTCTGTGTGTGTGTTTAAGCTTTGAGGCGTAATCATCAGCTCCACGGCTAGATGTGCCATACAATCAGGCTTTAATTCCCCCAGAACAGCCGAGCTATGTGCTTCTTATTAAGTGGGACGAATGCTGTTTGGGTGGTCTCCCTTCTTCCTTGTAAGCGCATACCAAAAAAATAACAACCATCAATTTCCTGAACTGAGAGCGATTTCCATTTTAAGTTAGAGCGAGAGTGCAAGCTGCCCTTGAAGCACTTGTTGAATAGTTTTCTCTTTCTTTTTTTTCATATGTCCCTCTTCAGATGATGTTTTAAAGGTAGTGAGGCAAGCCAAAGTGTTGAAATAACAAAAAAAATGAAAAGGGAAAATAAAGTATTGAATATACCAGTTTTGATGGTTGATTATCTTGTGCTGAAAGAAAATAAATGGCTTTTATCGTGCTCATGCTATAGTTTCACACAGAGTTTCCATTTACACTGTATCATGATCTCTCTCTATATCACACACACTCACACTTGCAGTGACCTCGCAGAGCTTCCCTGTGTTAACTAGGACAAGCTGTGCGCTGAGTGGAGAGTGACTCTCAGCGCTGCTATGGGCTACACAGCAGAATTTCACTGCTGCTATTCAACCTGAACTCTTCAACATTGTTACTGTACTCCAGTGTCTGTGAGCTGTAAGTCAGAGTAATATTACAAGCAGGATTAGGACAAAATTGGAAAGGTCATGGAGATCTAGCCCTGAAAGAAAGCAAATAGCTGTGGAGCTTTTGGGGAAAAAATGGCATTCAATTGATGTAGATGTGATACAAAGTAAAAAAGAAATATAGACAATATGTTTCTGTGTTACATTTTTTTGTTCTGTTTGGATTTTGACTTGGCGCACATTGTAAAGGTATAGCTGGTATATCTGCAATTCTGGAAGCACTTACCCATGTCTACAAAACGCATACCTTGCCTGAATACTAGTCAAAAATAGGAAGCTTGAAACTTTAGATGATTAACAGGTAATGAGAGACACTACCTTGACTTGATTTGCTGGCTCTTGGTGGTTTTACAAATATTTGACAGCTGCTAGCAAGGGTGGAGACATTTGTGAGACATGAAAGTTAAGTACAAGTACAGAGAGTGTGTCACAATGTTAGTTAAAAGTGAAAGTGTCTTGCCAAAATGTACTCAAGGGAAAGTCAAAAATGTTACTTTTTTACTTTATTTATTTTTGGGGGGGGTTTCCCTGATTATCTCCTTAATTTAGTCATCTCCGATTCCCACCCATCAGTCCTTTCCCCATGTCACACGACGAGCTGCCAGTCGGAGGAGGGCGAAGACATCGTGTGCTTCCTCCGAAACACGTGACGCAAGCCGTCGCATCTTTTCGAACTGCTGCTCATGCAACTTTCGGGAGTGGTGTGTGTAACGCACACGGAGGAAAGCGCTCCCGCCCACCTCTTGTATGTATGACCTCATAGACTCCCGTGACTGGACAGTGTCCCTATGATTGACATGGGGAGAGAGCGTATGCTGCCTCTCCCACCCCGAGAGCACGGCCGACCTTGCTCTCTGAGCTCCCGGCTACGGGCAGCTATAGCATCACCCGGATTTGAACTAGCGATCTCCAAATGTTACTTTTAAATATACTGGACTGATGAGGAAACTGGTGATATTAGGGAGAATATGGTTACTGGTCATTTCTTCTACACTGATCAATTTGATTGGGTTGCTTTAAACTGAAATGAAAATAAAATGCAAATAAAATGTGTTATACAGATTTACAGGGTACTGTAATCATGGTCATTAGCTGCACGAGGGAAGAAGAGACCTTCAAGATGTGTAATGAGTACTTTGAAGGTCTAAATAAAAATGTAAAAGTATGTTCCTTTGAAATGCAATTAAGCAAGAGTCTTCTGTTTCAGTAACACTCGTGTAAAGTACTCGAGTGTTACTGAAACAGTGTTACTGAAACTGTTCTTCTGTGGATAGCAAACTAACCTCACATTTAAGTGTTATAAAGTGTTATATTGTGTTATAAAGTATTTGAAAAAAAATGGCAGTGCTGTTCTTTCTCTTTTCTTACCCGTATGTATTCTCAGGTGGACTTTCAGGTGATGTGAGGTGCGGAAGGACTTGCCACAGTAGGGGCAATCTTTCATGGCAGATCCCACACTCCTCTCTCGGTGCTGGGTAGCAGGAGGAGGAACTGCTCCTGGTGCCTTCGCCATCTCATCCCCAACATCTGAGAGCAACAGAGTGAGAAAAAGAGAGCAAAACACCGAGAGAGATGTAATTCAGTGAGTATTCAGTTTCACTTCAAACCAGCCACATGCCACACTGCTTTTCTTCCACTTGTTCATTTTTTCCCGTCTTTCGTTCTCCTTTCAGGCTTTTTGCCGCACAAATCTGCTAACACCACACAAAGTCAAACACATCAATGGGTTCACGCGCGCCACTCTTTTTTTCCCCCTGCCGCACTCTCCTCGGTCTGACAGAACGCTGACAGTTCAGAAGCTTTTCAGGTTGCTTTAGAGACGTCGCCCTGACGCCTTCCCCACGTACACACTCCAATTCTTCCATTTTATCCCTCCTATCATCATCTTTACTGGGTAGCATATGGCGGATTGTGTCAAAACGAACAATACAGGAAAGGAAACAGCTATGTCAGCAGTTGGTCTGTGCCTTCGTGTTGCGCCCTGGTTTTGACAGGTGACGTCGGCGGCGTGGCTGATAGGAGAGGGTGATAACGAAGACCTCGCTCTGATTGAGCTGCTGTCACTACAATACTCTAAACGTGTCAAGACCAACAAGCCCCAGTTCAGAGATAATTAACCGTGCTATTACAGGAGATGTTGGAATGGTAGATTATGCTGAGGTATTAGCACAGATATTTGCACATACACAGGGAATTATTATGCTGAATTAGATCACAAGTTCATGCTGTTCATGTGACATCTGAATCCTGGTTTTGTAGCTGACCAGCCACATAGAAGTACACATCAGTACATTTGGTTTCTGCTGCAGTTTTCATATTGTAACCTGAACTACAAAAGTACTAATGGAAGTGAAGTAAAGTTTAAAAGGCCAGTTTTCCTCAGTTACACGGCGCTACCTGATATGATATGTATGTGAGGAAACGAACGGTCTAAATGGAGCAACCCACTTAGGCAACCATTCCACACAATCTTGTTTTTCCTATAATCTTTCCATTTCTTTATATTTTTTCCAGCCCTTTTTAAAAATTAAAGGAGATTTCAGAAGTTAAAAGAGAACGGGTGAAGTCAGCATTCTCTTCCACTCTTGTGACTGATCACGTGCCTGTGATTTGCTTCCCTCGCTTTGCCTACACACATTACATTGTACTACGTGCCCCATTTTTTGACCCAAACATACACACAATGATACAAACACCTACCCTGACCTAGTTCGAATTTGTATTCTGATAAATTAGCTTTAGTGACAAGTGTGTGAGCCTTTTTTTGTGGGGGGATCAATTCACACAAATATATAAAAAAAAAACATACAACAGAGTTGTAGCAGATTCTAAAAACTTCCCTGTACTCATTTAAATGGGCTTAAAAGAAACGGCAACACACACACACACACACACATCCAGGCAGCCAAACAGTGGTGTCTTTAATCAGCTGACTGCTTCCCAGCTTTTAATGTGGCCGTTCCAATTACTGTAAAATTCATCCTGCGCCGTATAACCACAAATATTGACAGTTTATTGCACAACACATTTATGACATTTGAAGGTCACCCCATATATTACGCTCCATCCTTCTGCCCAGGGTGTCTGGAACACAGAGCTTCCCGATAACCCCCCACCTATAACTATTTTCTCTGTATTGATTTTCCATTTCACATCCTCTTTTTATGCAAAGGGGGGGAAAATCGGTAAGACGCGCACAATATTAAAATGATTGTCACAAGCCAAGCATAGGCTTCATATTTTAAATTGCTAATGTGTACAAACAATAAGTCTCAAGGGTGGGTTTTGTAGATGCTCGACCACAAGAATCTTGTTTTGCACTGCGCTTTCATGATGCTTACTGTCAATGTGATCAATTGTACTTAGGCCAAATATAAATGAATAAAAGATTTATAATGTATGATTAACTTGCTCTTGTGAAATTAAATTAGAATCAAACAGAATCGAATGGTTATTATATAGGCTGCTAACATTGGTGAAGTTGATAAGTAACTGTTCAGCCGTATAGAAATGGAATTATTCATTTCAAATTAGATATCTGGACAGTGCTGAGGTGTGAAGTGTGTATTATGCTCTGCACTGGGCCTCCACTAATGCACTACAGCAAAGTGAAACAAAGAGCTGGGATCAGACCAAGGGCCAGTGGCATGAGCCATCTGGGAGGAGGAGGAGTATCAGTCACTCACCCTGCTGTCTGTCTCATGTCTCTCTCACACACACACACACACTCAAGCTACTCATCAGCTACCACCAGGGTGTGTATGTGTTTACTGTAAGAGAGGATATGTATGTGGATTTGCAACAGTGTGTGTGTGTATGTGTGTGTGTGTGTGTGTGTGTGTGTGTTTGAATGCGTGCGTGCATCCTCTGGAGTCCCTCCAGATGGACCACACCCCGTTCCCATTAATGAAAAGAAAGACAACAAAAACAAAAGGCCCCCTCTCTCTTAATGGTACTTTCCCAATCACACTCGCCACACCGAATCAGGTTGTCGTGTGGTTTTGATTGCTCTCATATCACTTTCCGGAAATAAAAAAAAAGAAAAAAAAAGAAAGGCAATCATGAAAACACAAGATGTCTCTCATCTCCATTACAATAATGTATCACGTGTCTCAGTCAAAACCATTGACCTCTCTCTTACAGCAGCCTGTGCAAGACAGTAGGAGAAAATGCTACAGGAAAAAAAATGAAGACAGAGACAGATAGAAAGAGAGAGAGAGATAGAGAGACAGAGAGAGGTAAATGTGATGACATCATTTGAAAGGCATTAGGCTTTTAAAAATGTACCCGGGGGGAGTTGATTTCCTTACGCCGGAGCAACACAACACCATCCGGCTGATGCGCGCACTACACGCTCTTTTTTGATTTGGATCGGTGCCATCTTTGTGAACGGGCTGGTTCAGGCGAGTTAATCAATTTGAGGTTTAGTTACACTGCTGAGGCTAGCATTCTAGCGGCTGCTTCAAAAGTAATCGGAACTCGCAGAATTTATTAACCAAACACCAATTATCATTAAACACCACTGCATTATCACTTACTTTTACTACCTGACAAGGACTACTTAATGAAATTTTAGAGTAAAGTTATTTAGCTCGCTGATTTATGGTGGCCGAAGTTCCTAATGCAGTCTCACGGCATGGATCCCAGCTTAGGCAGATTTTATTTTTTTAGGTGTATGCCAGCAAATGCTTCATTGCTATCACAACAACGAAGTCTTTTGCCCAGAAAAAGCATTGCAATCGCACTGCCAGCAGTGGCCGTGAAAGGAGCAAACCAAACCCTGACCGGAGTGTCAGTGAGGAAATAAATTCATAAAACATAATGAGAATTTAAATAAAAAACACACACACACAGCCTAAATTCAAAAAAGTGTTTATCCCTGCTCTGTTTGTGAGATGAAACAGCCACAAAATGTGTTACATATAAGGCATGTGGGTAAACAGGGGCACCAGATGTTCTTTGATGTTAATAATGGCATTTATTATTAATATTAATTAGACTGCATTCAGCAATACATTTGGGCCATTTCCAAGTCAATTAAGCAAAATGGCATTCGGGAGATGTTGAAACGACATTTTAAGGCAGGTGTTCAGCGGTCCCCTAATAAAACATTTTCGCAGCGACTGAAAAACAACCCATTTTCAGCAGATTTTCTTTTCTTTGTCTGCAGGAGAGTCATGTTTTCTGGCTCCAAGCGCAAGCATATTTTAAAAAATGCTTCATTTTAGTCATGAACAGTTTTGCCCTGAAAAAACAGACATGTTTTTATGTTCTAGGTATTGCCATTAAACACAGATTCACAAGATGTAATGATTCTTCAAAAAAAAAAAAAAAAAGCCACAGACCTGATGGGCAGAAACTATGAAGAATATCAAATAAGGATGTTTGTTTGTGTTCACTGCAGATTAAATCTAGTGGGTATGTGCAACATCATTTAGACAGCTTAATTCTAGGGTTTAATATAACACTCATGGCAAAATCAGCATGATCCGGGCACCAAATGCCACACTCATGGACCGTACGCTGCTCTATGGCACATCAGCCTAAAAAACTAATTGCTCAACACATGGTAGTAGAGTCACAGCAGGGAAAAGCTCAGCTGTCTATATAATTCTTATCCTATGTCTAAATATAAACATAGACATTAACACACAAACAGACAGTCAGACAGAGAGTTTTAATGCTCTATAACGTATAATACGACTTTAAAGAAGGGCTTTGCTGCGCATGCTACTTGCAGCTAGCACCGATTTGGCAGGAAGGCCATTTTTTTTTAAAGCTCGGTGAGGCTCAACCATACAATGGTACATTAACAATCTGTGCATTCATTTATCAGCCGATGCGTTTTTTTGGACTGTGCGTTTATGGCGCAGTGCACTTTTCATCGCTGAAAATTAATGAACATGCCTCCCCTCGCAACAAACATGCACCTGTGCCGCCGCGATGCTAATCACAAACATTTATATTTATTAGCGACGGGCTGAGCGAAAGTGGGATTATAAAAGGAGGAGGAAAGACTGTCCTTTTTCTGCTCGCTGAACAGAACGGCACATTTCTCTTTTTTAGAGCACATTTGTTCTGCCTGCTAGTGGAGGGGGTCAGGTGAAATTAAGCTTCAAGCATTCTGCCTTCGATTGCAAGGAATTAGAAATCATTCATGCCTTTACAAGCTTGACTGAATTCACTCTATCAATAACACCGCTTTCCATGCAGACTAATAGGACACATAATACACAACGCTTCGATATGTATCGTTATCTCGTTCACGCTGCAGTCAGAAACGACTCGCTTACGCCTAAAACCTGACTTCGAAGTCTCAAGGTCTTCATAACACACCCTGTCCAAGCAGCAAGAGCCACACACCAGCACAACAACATGACATTGTCTCAGGAGGTCAGCGAGGTGAAAGTAGCAGAACCGTGCAAATGAGCCACATTGACAGCACTCCTGACCATGGAGGACCCCCCTCCTTCCCTCTCTATTTCTCTCTCTCACTCTCTCTCTCTATCTCTCTCTCTCTATATAGCTCTCTCTCCTGTGCACCCTCCCTCCCTCCGCTAGTGACAGAAGGTGCGCCTCTCCCTCTTTAAAGGCAAAGCCTCTGCCGAGCTGGGGGAACAGGAATGGTGCCATAACTTTCCGGCTGGCACGCACCCATCTTTGTTTTCTCCTCTTGAGTTGCTTTCAGGCTTCAAAGAGCAGCAAATTTAGGAAAAAAAGAAAGGGTGGAAAAAAAAAACCTAAAGTAATAAACAAGTCCTAGGAAAAAAAAAGTGAAAAGCAAGGTTGCTGAGAAGGCAGTGAGGTCTCACTAACTGTATTATTCTGCAGGGTGATCAAAGCGTAAAGCACAGATGGGAGGAACAGGAGACCACTGCTGGCCTGATGTAGGAACCCAGGGAGTTCTCAAGGATCAGGAACCATCCTAGGTATGATCGGGCATGGGTGGGCCCCAAGGGCGGGCATCTCATAAGGAGCTCTGCTTCACTAGGGCCTGGCTGCTCTTAGTGGTGGTAAATATTCATTGGGTGCTGACTGTTTTGGCAGGAAGGAAGTGTTTATCATTAGTGAAGCCTGAATAGATTCTGTCTGCATAGAGACTACATGATTTCTATGGATCAGTCGTGCAAATCGGCTTCCTGATTTAATTCTACTAAATTAGAAGCTACGTTTCTTATGTACATATCCGTGGCCACAGCCATATTAATAAAAATTAAAATGACACAAATAGAACAGTGGACTCATCTGATGCTGTGCCTTTAAACCCTTTAAAGAGTCGACCAAAAAAAAAAAACCCAACAATAAAAAATTTCTCGCTTGACATTGATTTCCTATTCATTTTTCAAGCTGGCCAAATCAACAAGTACAACAGGCAATCATAAAGCTGACTTACAGATCCATGTCCAAAGCACAGCTCCAGCACCCTTCTGAATGCATTTCCTTTGCCATTAGCTTTCAAAAAGCAGCATTCCTCGCCTTTCATTGCTTAAATGCAAATTAAAAGAATGCAGTGGTACTTGGAGAAAATGACCATAAGGGTTATGACCTGATGCATGACAGAATTATAAAACCAGACACTGAGACACTTATCTGATGAACACCTTAAAAAATGTAACAATTTCCAAGCCTTTAATATGTGGCCTTAAACAAAATCTCTTTTCTTACAGCAGATCTAGTATGTGTCTTTTTTTTCCCTTGAGCCAGGGGGCCCATAAATTGTACAGCCAAGGACGTCCGCTGTTTTACTCATATATGTGCTTGTCCAGTGCCTCGGAAAATGAAATAAAATGATTTATCATGCCAAACACAGCGGTCTGAGGAGCTCAGAGTCAGGCTGGGATAGAAGCCTGTCTCTATATTGCCTCTTTTCCTTATTCTCAATATTAGATATCATTTATTTAACCCACATTAATCTGAGTGAAGAGTCTAATGAAAGTATTGCGAAATGTAGACAAGGAGTAAAGTAGCTAAGAACAGCCTGGTAGGCGTTATTTCTGAAAAGGGTGATGATTGATAATAAAATGAAGCACACGGTGCGAAAGCTGATAACAGCTACATAATCACGCGTGTGAAAGCATGTGTGTGTTTGTGTATGTGTGAAATGCAGGTTCGTTCGAGAGTCGGTCAATTCTGCTACTGTAACAAAACGCATCTACAGTCTATGTCACATTTACACATGATCACTCCTCCTCACTCAGAGCTAAAAAATAGATCAGTGTGATGATTTATTTGTGTTGTAGCTCAGCCCCCTAAACTCCATCACAACCTTTCTCTTTTCACCATTCCTCCTCCCACAGCTTCCATTCCTTCCAGTTTGCCGTGCGTCACCCCTAACACATGTCTGTGAGAGAGCCCGCTCCTATTTCCTCCACAGCCGGAATGTTAATTTGTTATGAAGGTCATTGACAGAGAGTAATAATCACCATTGGGGATCTAACAATTTGCCATTTCTGAACATTGCAGCGCAGATGACTCAACTATTAATAGAACACCCCCCCACACCCTCACCCCCCCATCTTATTATGACTAAAAACTATTCCGATGATTCCACAGGCCAGAAAAGGCAGCCTTGTGTCTTTATTTCTCGTCGTCTGTTATATCTGAGTGGAGATATCTGACATTTGGAGCAAATTAATGTGAACCTAAGCCTGGTGAAAAGCATCGTATGACAGGATATTGAAAATTAAATCACATTTTTACATAGAGAAGGGGCTGACTTCTGCCCCATCGTCTCGTTTTTTTCTCTTTTCCACCTCCCTTGCTCCCTTTCTCTCCTCTCTCTCTCTCTCTCTCTATCTGTAAAGGACTGTGTTTGTACAATACCACCAACATACTGACACTTAAGCACGACCCAAGATTCCATTATATGGATCCGATGCGGCGAAATGTTTACAACTAAACAATAACAGTTTATTTCAAAACTCATTTACCGCCGGCCTGGCTGTTGCCAACGCATTCAGACATATGTGTTGGAATTTGTCGGGTGAACAAAATAATTCTGGCCGTAGCTATTTTTATCAGACACTCAGCATTTGTTCATTTTAAATGATCAGCATTTATGGAATGGAGCGCGCAAGTCGAATCCTTTATCTACACAGCCTCAACATCTCAAGACTAATTACAAATTAATCTGAATCTGTATATCTGCACTAAGAGGGCAATAACTCAGCACGCTAAGATCTATCTCTTATATATTTATAAATATCCTCGCACGGCGGCATTGGAAGGGATGATCGTGACATAATTGCCTCCCGTCTATACCCATGGAGGGACATCAAGGCCAGAGATTGTGAATATTAATAACTGATCATTAGCTTGATAAGTGTGTGTGAGCTCACGTTTTGGCTGTTTCCATTACGGCTGATCCTGAGGGCCGAGGTGCAGCAATCAAAGGTCACGTACCATAACAAACTCTCTTTCTCTTTGGATGAACCCGAAACTATGGAGTTTCAAAAGTTATTGGATCATTCGATAACTCACTTTATCTAAGAGCAATTAAAAATAACGGTACTCAATCACAGAAGCAGAGCTGTTTAGTGGACTTCTCTGAAAAGAGACTGAAAAAGTGTAAAGATGTAGAAGATGCAAATTTAATTCACTACAACACAAGCACAAGATTATTTTCCCAGTCAGCTGATCATGCACCTGTAATACTCCATCACCCGTACATGTCTGCTCTCTCCGACCCCCCTCCCTGCTTTGCCCAGGGCCTGGCGTGCTCTTACACTGCGGTGAACCTCTGGGCACCTTGACTGCTGTTAACTGCTTGTGGCACGAGCGAAGGAAATGGGTCATTAAATGAAACGAGCCAGGGCCAACCTCCCAGACTCCCAGAGCTGTTTCCAATCAGATAGCTTCCTTTAGCAGGAGCCAAAGTCTCACACAGCATTAGCGTCATTAAAGGGCCCTACACGCTCTCTCTCTCTCTCTCTCCCTCTCTCTCTCTCTCTCTCTCTCTCGGCCGTTGCCCCTGCTAATGTAAGTTGCACTGTGAATTGCAATGGTGGAGTTTTTGATGTGGAAAAGCATGGATATCTTTCATCAAGGTAAATACTTAAAAAACAATGTCACCCATACCAAAGAGGCAAAGTGATATTCACTTGACAGACCTTCAGTTCTTTCTCTATCTTCTTGTCTATCAGTCTTCTTTCCCTACCTCATCTTTCCACACACAAAGTCTCCCTGGAAGGTTGTGTGTGTCTGTGTGTGTGCCTTGTTTTTAGATCTTTGTGGGGACCAAATGAATATCTGATACTTTTACCTTGTGGGGACATTTTGCTGGTCCCCATAAAGAAAGTACAGGGGTTAGACAATCAAACTGAAACACCTGTCATTTTAGTGTGGGAGGTTTCATGGCTAAATTGGACCAGCCTGGTGGCCAATCTTCATTAA
>JAOVYV010000035.1:7436540-7450997 GCA_025674545.1 Hassar affinis | reverse complement strand
TGTGTGTGTGTGTGTGTGTGTGTGTGTGTGTGTGTGTGTGTGTGTGTGTGTGTGTGTGTGTGTATGTGTGTGTGCGTGTATGTGGCAAGGCTTCCTGACAAGGCCCTATATTTATACAACTGAAAATAGAATGAGTCCTTGCTGCCAATCAAAGCGCAAAATATGTACTGGAGAAACACATTATCGCAGACGTTGAAACTCGCTCACACTTGTTGCCTCCTTGTCTGGATATTCCTCCTTTCTCTTTCATTTTCAGGAGTGATAAATGAACCGTGTGCGATTCTCACACCTGTCCTAGCATCCTTTCCTCACCACCACGATAAGGGATTTCATTAACGGCAGAACGTTTGGGCTGAGGGAAACATAATTGCTTGGCTGTTGTTGTTGCCTCCACCGACACCCTAATTTCCTCCTTCCCTTACTCTTGACTGTTAAGTGATCATTATATCAAGAAGCAAAGGGAGCAAGGTTAAAATATCGACATGTGTTTAAAACCCAACTCAGGATTTGTAGCGCTGAATAAAAGGTAGAAGGAACATTCAAAAGAAGGAAAGAAATGAAAAAAAGGATGTATAATGTGGTAATAGAATGACAGTGGAAGTGAGAGATAAGATCAATCGGGAAAGATCACAGCATTCGGTAATGATTTAAGCGCTCAGACCGCTCCCTCTAATAGTCCTTGATGGATAACTGTATGAAAAAGATACATAATTTTTGACTTGCCATTTACACAGCATTGCACCTGAAAGCCGGCTGGAATAATAGACAGTTTAAAATGTCAGGGAACTAACTAAGAAAGAGAGACGGATCGGCCAGCAGAATCTTAATTAGGAAAGCCAGCTAATGGTCCTGGCAGCTCAAGAGGGAGGAAAGAGAGAGTGAGACAGTGAAAGGGAAAAAAAAGAGTGGTTAGAGAAAGGAAGTGCTCCTCTGAAATACACAACACTTCCCAGAAATACTTTGGACCAATTAGCTTAGGCCTCTTCTCCTCATTTGTAGTTCTTTTTCCTCCCTCTCTCTATTCTTTACCCATTTATATGTTTTTTCCCCCAAAAGGCTGACCAGTCACATTGCAAATATATATCTAGTTGTGAACCCCATCAAGAATACGCTCTGTCTGGAAACGCATGTATAGGATTTACCTATCTATCCCAGAGCAGACCTGCGTGTTGAGCGCCAGCCAGAAGCGCATGATTGTGTTAATTAATCTGCCATTGTGAGCAGAGGGAACAGCTGCAGTGGCTCTCGTGGCTGCGTTGTCAAAGCAAAACAATGCTGTGTTAAGCTTCCCCCGCTGAATCTTCCCATTACAAAGCAGCTCCAATACAGGGGCTAAATTCATAAAACCCACAGATCAATTTTTACCAGCGCTAATGTCTGACCTTTAAAGGGAAAGGGGTTTATACATGCTTCATTCCCTGCTTGAAATATGGTCAGATATGTGACACCTAGACTTT
The DNA here is from genome assembly GCA_025674545.1 of Hassar affinis. Classification (NCBI taxonomy): domain Eukaryota; kingdom Metazoa; phylum Chordata; class Actinopteri; order Siluriformes; family Doradidae; genus Hassar; species Hassar affinis. Next base: position 7,449,540 of record JAOVYV010000035.1, on the reverse strand, counting down.
AAGCCAACACCTTGGGCTCAGAAAACAGAGAGACTGGGGAAGAGACAAAGATGTGGGATGTGGGGCCAGAGAGAGAGAGAGAAAGAGAGAGAGAGAGAAGATGGGTGCAAAAGAGGTCTGATTTCTTAAACAGAGGCAAACAGAAGAGCACCAGGATTCACCAGCTGGGCGCTGGTATTTTAAAACAATATGTCTAACACGATTAGGAGGCAGCCATCGATCTCTGTTATGTGGATTTAATTTACGAAGGGAAGAAAGCGAGAGAGGACGGGGAGGGGTTTGCAAAAAAAAACAAATACAAAACATTCTGTGTTTCAGTTTCAGATGCATCCCTAAAAAAGTGCAAAGGTGTAAACTGTTAGGGAGATTAAAGGAAAAATGCAAAGGCCAGACCAGATTTCAAACTGCAGACTGTATCATACTGCACGTTCGTTTTCAAAGAAATGAATTTAGAGAAATATTTAAAATCATTTTTATACGTGACATGATAGGATTTGATGTGCATGTGTGCATGTGTGTCACTTGGGCAAGGTTGAACCAACACTAGGATTTGGATGGAAAGATTGTGTTGAGATTCTCTGGAAGAGCCATGGGGGGAAAGGATGCCGCATTCTAGTGCACTGGTTTCCAGAGAGACAGCGATGCGTCTCGAGAAACTCATGCGGCTCCCTGGACCTCGACCCACTCACTGCAGTGGGAGACCGTCTGTTTAGGCGCAGCCCCTCCAAAAAGCCCACCAAGCGTGCCAAGCATTTAAAAGGGAATAAAAAAAAAACAACCTCCCTAAGGCTGACTCAAAGTGCTGCTCTCTGTTTAACCAACATCACCTCGAGTTGAGAATGAGGACACTGCATGGCAGGAAGGAGAACCTTTTCCAAAATGCACACTCAAAGCTACGCCCACTGTAAGATGGTGGAACAAGCATGTTTAAGACAGATTTAACTACAGGAGACGGTTGAAAATATGGAACTAAGAAGCTTTGCTTAATTTATCGAAAGTTGGAAAGAGTAGCCAATGAATACTCTACTGTGCTGCTGCTCGTGTGTGTGTGTGTGTGCATGTGTGTGTGTGTGTGTGTGTGTGTCTGTGCGGCAGAGACAAGGATCTGAAGGAGGATTTTCTGAAAGCTTGCAGATGGAGAACGATGCCATGGTGTGAACACACGTCTCCAAAGTGTCGCTTGCTCGCCCATCTCACCTGTCCGCCAGGCAGCGTCACAGTGAGCCGTCAGATGCTCCACTTACCGCTACAGTAAGCATGAGATAAGAAAAATCTGACTGCTAGCGCACGTTTCCATCACCACACCAAACGTTTCAGTGTTTCAGAAGACGCCCAGTAACCTTTTGCCGATGAATCAATACCGTGTCTCGAGCTGGATTATCGTGACGAGACATGGACTGTCCTATTTTACATCATTCACATATTCCCTATAACAGGTTTTCAGCTCAAGATCTGTCAAAGACATTTGGAATCAGGATATGTTGACTTAAGATCCGTGCCTACACCAACTTTTTTTTCGTGCCTAACCGCCTAACCATGCCGAGCCTTGTGGGGAGTAAAAATAAACTTTATCGAAATAGATCCTCATTGACATGGTGCCATGTTCAGGCTGTGAGCAGCTTGCGTCTCATAAACATAATTCAGAAACGTCCTCCAAACTTCTTTTTTCCTCCACTCATTAAAGTTCAAGTTGTTCCTTTTTCATCCCCACTTCTCCTGTGTTCTTCATGAAAAAAAAAATCACAGGTACCAGAACCATAAAGGTAAAATCCCAACTGATTCGTCTGTGAAGCAAGGGCTATAGCGAGGTCCGTAAGGAAACCGGCTTTGATGATCTTTCATGAATCCTCAACCCTGTGTCTAATGGGAAATACCTGTTCCTGGCAGGGGGAAGTGCTTCGGCAGCATGATTACACCTCACCTGCAGCCAGAGCCAGGAGAGAGGTGGCATTTAGGCACTCAGTCCCCAGCGAGGGGCTCACAGAGCTCAGTCGTGGTTTTAGCCACGTTGAGGGAGCGGGCTGAGCCGCAGCACTAAACCCCCACTAAACCTAATGCCTCCAGGGAAGAGAGCAAAAACTTCTTACAGGCCTGCTGCTAAAACACCCAAATCTCTACAATAATGGCCCTTGGGTACAATCAACAAAATGTCAGGGCCTTTAGAAAAAAGTTGCATCTGATTTTTTTTCTGATTTTTTTTCCCTCACTTAATATCTTAAAGCACAACAGGCCTTAGGGAGAATAAATTAATAATTTAAACTGTATGCTTTATTAGGTTTAAAATGACCCATTTTTAAATTTGGAACAATACTAATTATGAGTTTCCAAATTTAAAATATGTCTGAATTTCTGGGGTTTTTTTTACAACCTTTATTAAAATTTGTGTTTGTTCTATTCAAGGATTTCTCAAAAGCACTGCAGAACAAATATGATTGTTAAATGGTAACGCAAGCATGTTGAGCTCTCTTTCTCTTTTTCTTCTCTCTCTCTTTTTCTCGCTCTTTTACACTCACAAGTTTATCATGCTTTTCTGGAAACATCTCTCTTTTCATTTGACCAATGAAAATCTTATTGACAGGTCTTGGTAAAAAAGAATGCATTTAGTTCCTGACACATCTATATTTTACATCTTTTATGCAGATTGTTTCAATACTTGTAGTTGTGTAGTTGAGTTGTCGGTGATTGAGATAAAGCTCTCATATATGGCACAACAAGATTCTAAATAGCATTGCTGTAAAACAGATAGATGCTCAGGGTCAGTACCGGAGTAACACGAAGAGAATTACGTTCATTTCAAATGGATATAAAGTCCTCCAGAATAAGGGATGGTTGGAAAAACATAGTTATTATTAATTCAGTGTTGCAACCTTCTTTCCTCACACGGCAAACCTCTACGACTTGCTCCCGTATGAGACACGTGTGACATTTAAAGAGCTAGGGAGAAGTTAACCTCATCACCTCAGTTCCTGTATCGCTGTTTCTGCTTTACTGCTCATCACATCAAAAAAAAAAGGAAAAGGATGTTCCCTGATCAGAGTAAATAAGGATTAAGAGCCGTTGTTAAAGCTTAATGACGGCTGTTTAATCCAGCTTTCTATACGAGAAGGTCTGAAATAATCATACTTCTTTATTAGTGATAAGTATCTGTTTTCCTGTGTATTTAAATAAATAAGGGGAAAAAAAACGAGGAACCATGATGTGGGGCACAGTTCATACAGTGTGCTTAAATAATTACAAAAGTGTGAGCTTAATGATGCCCACACATTCAGTTAGGGTATGTAAAGAGGAAGCCAGAGCACAGCTGTAAGATTTTGCACTGTTCTTTAGTTGCTCTGCTGTGAATTAAGTCTGCTTGCTATTTTGTAAACACACGCGCTAACAGCTCTTTTCACATGAAAGTTAAAGTCAAATAACATATGCTATTAACAACAACAATAGGTGTTAACCGACTAAATTGCAATTGCGCTAGATCTTATACAAACAAACACCAAGCTTTGTTACCAAGACAACTGAAACAATGCGATTCCCGTGGCGCTCTCGGCGCTGCCACTTCTTGCTGCCGATGTGTGAAGAACTGTAACAGGCGTAGTGTGAGGTTTAAAGCAAAAAATTCATTCCTGCTACAGTAACGCCGGCTGATTAAAAAAAAAAGTCAAAATGTTTTACTATGAACTGGGAACGAGTGAACTTTCAGCTCACTAGTATTTTTTCTTTTATTTCTCTCGCTCTCTTTCTTGTTGCATTCCAGTGTAGCAAAATGAATTCAACTCCAAACCTAATTAATCCACAAAGGTTTCATGTCTTAATCCCCAAAGTCAAGGGGGTTATTGTCCTCACAAATGAGGTCAGTGTTTCTCCCAGTGGAAATATGGGAACAGCAGTGCAACTGAGAGAGAGAGAGAGAGAGAGAGAGAGAGACAGAGACAGAGACAGAGACAGAGAGAGACACAGAGATTCCTTTTTCTCTTGAATACAGTGGGACTTCTGGATAGGTAGAAACAGGGCAAGCAAACAGGCCGAAGGTGAAGAACTGGCTCACAGCAGCTCCACTGTTTTCGCTCTGGATTGAGAAACAAGGATCTGGACCACGAACTAGGATGAGAACATGAACAGCGAGAATTCCATGAATGATGAGTGTTACCACCAGACCTTCGTAACCTCCCCTGTCAGATTTCTTGTTTCCACGGTAATCGTCACTAGGGCAGATTTGTACAACTTGGACACTAAGAACTCTGGTGTGACACATTGATGACAGTGATAGATTTGTCATCTTTCTAACACAACACACTCAAGCCCACTCTGTAGCAGCACTGCTGCATGTGTAGCCTTGCCAATGGATGAGAGATGAGCTATATGACCCTTGGAGGCTTCACCAAAGCCTGAGGGAACGATCTAGGAAATAACCAAGAATCGGTGACCTCCTACAAGGCGAGGCCAGCCAATGAGATTTCAAACTCCAAATGGCAGGCAACAGGCGTATGAAGGGTGAACATGGCGAAGCCGACTCAACAGCTTGGAGAAATCTGCCATCTATCGCTATGTACAGTAGCATAAACCCGGGGTAAAAGGAAAAAAAGACAGAACATACTGTAAAGGCAGCAATTCAAATTGGCAAAAAAGTGAGACCACCACAAACAGAACAAAGAGCTTCTCTTCTACCCACACTAAGTGGAGGCTCCGTATGAACCCAACATACCACACAGTCTCATTAGCAAGAGCGCTGCTGTTTATGATTACCCATAATTACCAGCACTCGAATGAGACCTAAGAAGAGGGAAAAAAGAACATAAGAGGAAGGAGAGGAAAGAAAAAGAAAAAAAGAAAAAAAAAGAGACAGGGAAAAAGAGACTGAAAATTTACACAACTGTAATCTATCACGTGTATTTTTTATTTATTCTTTATTGTTCTCAAGTTCTTGCAAGATGTAGACATGGAAAGGGTTAACATCATCATGACTACCTTTACTTTACTTTAAACTAACAGAGAAAATTAAAATCCGGAAATGGAAATTTTAATACACATAGTACGAATAAGCTGTCAAAGTCGGTGCTTGTTGATTTTTATCAGACAGGTTATTACATTTTGAAAATGTGACAATTCAGAAGCCCTCGATCATTCCATGTCTTAGCCTCGGGGTGCCGTTGCGCCATGATGGAATGTGAAACGGGAGACAAAGTGCATATACTTGCAGTGTGTTAGAGAGTGAGCGACAGTCATGCATAGTCATGTTCAGCATTTCTGCACAGATTTCCAATACCCTGGAAACTAAATGAGGCTATATTATTACTAAACAGACCGGGGTAAAACACTCTATGCTTTAAAGAATTAGTTTCCTAGGATGTTAAAAGATGTGTCATTATAAAATATGAGTATTAAAGTACCAAGTCTCAGGTTTTGCCTCAGGCTCTACTAAACTAAAGCATTTTGACTGCCACAGGACATAACAAGACAATGAATTCTTATTTAAATGAAGTCTGCGATCACAGACAGGTCACAGAACTGCTTCCTGGGAGAGGGAGAGGGAGGGAGAGAGGGAGAGAGAGAGAGAGAGAGAGAGAGAGAGAGAGAGAGAGAGAATCAGAGAATGAGAGAGAGAGATCTTATTCTTCTTTCAAATCACAGAGGATGTACAGAGGAGAAAAAAGATTTAAAGGAGAAAAAAACACAATTGTTTATTGATTTTATAATAGGCTTAGTGCCAGAGAAATAAAGAGGAGGTCAACAAGCAAGCCCCAGCATGAAGCAGTGGCGTGACAAACATGAGCTTACATGCAGGTAACAAGGCCGAGTGTCAGAATGCTGAGATCACGCGAGCCTTGTTTCCACTATAAACCACAAAATGGCACAAGACTAGTCATTGCTGTTTCATCAATACAGCTCTGTAATCATTTAATACCTTCTGTTTGAATCAAGGCAGCTTACAGGACAGGAAACTACACCACATTTACACTCTGTGTCCATTTTATCAGCTCCACTGACCAGACAGTTTTACAGATAGAAATTGTAGTCCATCTGTTTCTCTGCAGACTTTGTTAGCCCCATTTTAACCTGTTCTACAGTGGTCAAGGTATTATTATTTGGGTGGTGGATGATTGTCAGCACTGCAGTGTTAGTGTGTCAGAGACAGTAACTCATCTGTTGCTGCACAGTTTGTGTTAGTCATCCTCTAGTCCTTTATCAGTGCTCACAGGATGCTAATCACAGGACTCTGTTGGCTGGATATTTTTGGTTGGTGGACTATTCTCAGTCCAGCAGTGACACTGAGGGGTTTAAAAACTTCAGCAGCACTGCTGTGTCTGATCCAATCGTACCAGCAAAACACACACTAACACAGCACCACCACATCAGGGTCACTGCAGTGTTGACAATCATCCAATACCCAAATAATACCTGCTCTGTGCTGGTCCTGTGGGGGTCCTTACCACTAATGAAAAAGGGGGCTAACAAAGTCTGCAGAAAAACAGATGGACTACAGTATCTATCTCTAAAACTACTAAGTGTACCTGTATGGTCAGTGGAGCTGATAAAATGGACAAAGCGTGTAGATACAAGGAGGGGGTTTTAATGTTATGGCTGATCAGTCAAAGACTGTTGGTTTGACATTCAACAGGATTGTCATGCATCTTGGTAGAAGGGTATAGCATGGACAAAGAAAGAACCCGTTCAAAGTTTGAGTAGATCGGAGTGTCAGTGTGGCCACACTGGTTTTGTTAGTTTGGGCAAATATTAACTGGGTTTGTTGCAAATGCATTCAAAACGACTTGGAGGTCTGGACTCCCAGAGTGCACCTCTAGTTATTATTATTGTTGTTTTATAGTTTAATTTGCTGTTACTATTGTTAATTTGCTGTTGCTATTACTCAATCGGTCAGTATGTCATCACATCTAACTTTCCGTACCAGCATGAGCAGAATCAAAACTTCAGATTTATTCATGATAGATCCACATTGCTATCAGCTACAATTCAAATTAAGTAGAACATATTCAAATGATCTCCTATCCCTTCAATTAATGACTCAATTTCACCATCAGTCATCTTTGATTTGATCAAGAAAATGAGTGAAAAATATCAGGTGAACGACCTCTCTCTCCTTCTCTCTGTCTCTCTCTCTCTCTCTCTCTCTCTCTCTCTCTCAGAAAAACACCCTAAGGATCTAAAGCCTGGGTGTAGATGGAGAGGCAGTGATGCTGAGGATTTCTGTGAGAAACGAAGAGAGAGTAAGGATCAGTGTGTATGTGTATGGCCTGATATATGGATGATAACACTAATTAGCTCATTTTGTTTGGGGCACAACACTCATTAAAAACCCAGTGGGGCCATTAACGCTACCGTCCCTCCAAAACACTGCAACCGCCATATTAATCTCCCAAGATCCTACTTCTAATGGCTACTGCTTCAGGTTGGGTTGAGAAAAAAAAGATTTGTGGGTTCAGAATTTATCTGTTTCTGAGTCATTTTACATAGAATAGGGAGGTATACACTCATTTCTTTCTCTCTCTCCAATTACCCAGTATACCTCCTGCTCAGGGCCATGCTCACTGATGGTGTATGAAAAAAGGAGGATTCACACACGCTGGGTTTGACAGTGTTTTCAGCATTACGTGGTAATGTACCCATAATACCACTGCTTCACCGAGGCTTGCGATGCCATAAGGCAGCACTTACAGTCAGGCAGTAGAGAATGATAGCACAGGCCTGGTAGGATTAACTCGGGAAAAATAGCATCCTGTTAATAGACGAAACATGGAAGCCTCACTCTCAAGGGCTGGGTATATCAAATCTTCAATGTGTCTGCTTTCCTCGCCATATTTTAAGCATTGCAACCTGTTCTGGGATTTACGTTCAGCTGTGGTTAGGAAATGGATGTGGTACCTAGGACTACATGGCAGGTATCCATGGAATCACAGAGGCTCCTTAAAATCACAGAGCCGCTACGTCCCCCAAACCGAAATACACTCGCCCATTTTAAGCAGCTTGAGAACATGGCAAAATAGCATGTAATCTGAATCCAGCTGGGCTCCCAGTCTTCCACATCCCAGCTTTGGATGGAGGAGGGTGAAAAGGCTAATATTCTCCATCTCTGAGCTGGATATTAACAGTGTTGATGAGATATATGAGTTTGCCATTTGCCCATGGAGCAGTGATGCTCCGGCAGAACTCGGTACCATATGGCTGGTGAGAGATTTCCTCCCTCTCTTCCTCCTATCTGAGCCTGACAGCTGGATGCCTGCTAACAGGGGACGAGGAGCTTGGCAGCTGTGAGCTGAGAGCCTAGCTTTGATGCAACGCAAACTTTCTACAGGTAGGTGAGGGGAGGGTGAGACGTATAGCCGGCGAACAGGGAAAGGTGTGAGTGGGAAGAGGAACAGGGAGGGAATGGGGAGGAGAGAAAATGCTTCTGGGAGCACATTAAAACGTACAGCTGGTGAGTACAAAAGTGAGGGGGCTTTTTTTCTTCTTCATTTTTTTTTCTTTGAGTCAAAAGAACCTTTCATCATCTAAAAAAAACAGCTTCCTTTTGGATACAATGATGCAAGTACGATGATGTTTTGTAGCGTGTGAATAAAACTGTGCATCTCACTTTTTCTGTTGTTTTAATCAATGTAGAAAAGAGGCAGCAGCTGGTAGAACATGGCTTTTCACACAGCAATAGAGTCATAGAAGGAAAGGGAAAACTTAGTTTAAAGGTAGAAAAAAAAACTGCCTTTTAAGGTTTAAGTGGCCTTGTGCATAGGGAGTAAATAACTCATCTGCTGATGAGCTCCATGGCTTTCCATTGGGGCAGCTTATCAGCCCTCCTCTGTGTGAGAGGAGGAGGAGAAGCCCAGAGACACTGCAGTGTCCTACACTCCAGATCAAATAATTCACCTCTTATTAATCAAAAACCAGCCACTCAAAAGCGCAGGAGGTAGTAATGTTCACATGGCCACTTTCTATCACTGTCAGCAACAATAAACAACGCTGCTGTACGCCTGAGTTGCTGAAAAGGGCAAGAGATCCTTATTGGAGCGTTACACAAACCAAAATGTCTGCCTTGGAAATGATAAATGCCAAAAGTACACATAATGAGTAAAGCAACTTTCTAACTGACTGGTAAAGATCAAGGAGGGTGAAGGAGATAGAAGTGAGGGAGCTAAAGGTTACATAATGGGGAGCATGTCTTTTCTGTAACATTCGTTTTCTTCCACACATTCCACACACACACAGCAGTGATGTAACCAAATATGGAGACATTATTTAGAATGAAAAGACATGTTCTAAAGAGATAAAAATGCAGGCCTGAATATGAAGCATAGTGTATGTTTGTTTCTTTGTTTGGACTAGAGGTATGGAACTGGAATCCCACAAAAAAATGGCCTTAGGAATTTTTTTACATTCATGTGAATGCAGGCAAGGAGATATGAAACTTGTGGAATGTTCTTCTTGAGTCAAAGATTTTGTGAGAATTATTGTGAGAAATGAAAAATATTTTCAGAGAAGAAGAAGACCAGAGATGTGTTCCGCATTTATCTTTACTTGAGACCAATTATGAACTTGAGTGATGTAGCAGAGGATGATGAACTGTCAGAGCCACACAGACCATAGCCAGTGATGTCATTTCTACCTCTGGAGGTGTTTTCTAGTGTTTCAAGGGGTATAGTTAGACCATGGCAACATCATGCTTAAATCTAAATGCAAAATCTAATTCCTGGAACAGGCTTTGGGCTACAAGCCATCCCTGAACTTGCTCCTCTTTCTCATGGGTCGGTCATGAAGTGACATCCTAGCACACTTGGCTGAGGAGGTAAGCAGAGTGTAGAAGATCCCTTCCTGTATAGTTTCCACTGCTACAACTCATACACGAACAATGACGGAGACTGATACGTCTTAAAAAGCAAAAGTAAAAGCAGATTAGTATCACTTTCTACCTTCTGAAATAATTACACTCCTATGTCTACTTCTTTGCTGCCCTAAACACAAGCTTCACCCTCTGACTGGCTGTCAATCCGCTTTCTTGCTTCAGCATGTATCATGTTTGTGATTAAAACTGAATATATTTTCACCCGTCCACCATGTGTTCATCTATCTCTTTGTGTCTGTGCTGAGTTTGCCCTGTCTTACCCCCGTCTGCCAGAGGAGGGATCTGCAGGGGGAAGCATTTGCCCAAGCAGAGCACTATGGCTTCCTAGTTCTTTATTTCCCCAAGTCACATTACCATCCAAAGTTTTCGCCTTCATAATCTAAATGTTCGGCTCCAAGAACCGTATGAATGATTTTTTAATTCTCTCCCAGCACTCTGTTTCTCAGTGCTTTTCTCCTTCTGTCTCCCCATGCTCCTTCCCTTCCCCCACCCCCCCTTCTCAACCAGCCGTTTCGCTCACATTTCAAAGCAGCACCTAGGCCGTGGTTTGCGAGATCTGACCCTCGTTCACTCATCATCACCCATCATGCCCTCTCCAACCATCCCTGAATTTTCATCTCACTCTATCATGCACAGTTCTGCTCTCTCGCTCGCTCTCTCCCTGCTGCCAGTCCTCCCTCCCTCCTTTCCTCCCTCTCTCTCTCTCTCTCTCTCCAGGCCCCCTGTTGCTGCCTGCTACCCTGAGCCGTGGTGTCGAGTTTGGCTAGAGTCGAGAGGAGCAGCTGGGCCAGGCTAACGGGGAATGATAATGACCTCAGAAATCTGCTCCTCGCTCCACAACAATAGGGTGCTCAGTCTAGTGGAAAATTGTGTTCATCAGCTAGCTCTGCTCTCTTACTAATTGACATTGCCAAATATTTTAAGAACAATTGGAATGCACTGCCACAAAAAAATGAAGATCTTAATCCGTGCACTTTTTCCCCGCTTTGTCCTGACCATTTTAGGCCTCTCTGTCTCTCTTATTTTGCCTTTGATTAAAAGATAAATATCACAAAAAAATCTGGAATTAAAAAAAAAACTTTTCATGTCATTATCTGCCTCATGTCAGTGTTGTGATGTTGACACAAAAGGCTTTTTTATGTGGCCTGTCAACGGTGTTATGAGAGAGAAAGAGAGAGAGAGGGAACGAGAGGGTGGAAAAGGAGAGAGATACTCATCAGTGCATGATGAATGCCCTCCACCCCCTGCCCCTAAAACCCTGTCCTCTCCTATCCAACACAGCATGGCTGTGGGAGAAAAGGCAATCTGTGACAAGTGTATCTTTCTTTAAATACTAATCCTTATAACATCCTTATATTTTTTTAATGAGCAAAAAAGACAGAGAAAAAGTGAGAGAGAAGAAGAGACTTGAAAAGACTTAGCCAGGGGAGGGGGTTGAAGAGATGGGGGGGGGGGTGAAGGCTAAAGGAGGATTCTTCTGTCATGGTATCATATGCCTGGTCCTCCATTTTTAATGAGACAAAGGTCAATGTATTCACTTGCTCTTTCACACGAAAGGCACCCCAATCATGCCCAAGTTAACTTGTTCAAACAAAGCACCCTCCTACCCGGATCTACCATTTGTATGTGTTAGTTTTTTGAGAGAGAGGAAAACGACAGGAGAGAGAGAGAGAGTGAGTGAGAGAGAGAGACTCATTCCAGAGGAATTCAGCTCTGATGGAGTCAGACAGCTGTCACCCTCCCGCTCTCCAGTCAACATTCCCATCACAGGCACAAAAAACAGCATGCCATCCAGTCATTCGGCAAATAGTTTCAACTTTTGTGAAAGGAAACTCAGTGTCAACAACAAGGCTTTGCCGCTACAGTGGACTGAATGACCAAAATATTCGGACAAACTCTTTCACAGAGCCAACCACAGCTCCCTCTAACACACAGGCTTAACACGGCACAACATCACAATTTCCCAATTAAAGCAATGACACCTTCCAAGCCTGCTGAAGAGATGTCATACTGATGCATTTAAAATATTAATATTCAAACAGGCTGCCTACCCCAGCACAGCATCCTTCTGTTATGGAAAGATAAATATTATGTTTTAATTATAAAAACATAAAACAGAAATGGAGAGAGTGCTGAAAAAAAGTCCGTCCTTGCCAAGGAGGCTTGTACAGGAGAAAGGTAAGCAATGTTTTGGCAAAGACATGGAATTAAAATCTGGTTGGTATATTGCATGCAGTTTACTTTCTCCAACCTGTTCTCTCTCTCTCTCTCTCTCTCCCACTACACTGCTCTGTGTTGTCTCCATAACCAAGCAGGGAATCCTAACAGGATCATTAAGACATAAAACAGACTGATAAATGTTTCATAAGGACTGCCCGGTGACAGCCTCAAAGGAGTACGGGCAGTACAGAGAGACAACACTCTCAGCCTCGCTTTCATATACACTTTGGAATACAATTGAAAATTTGAATATATTGAGGGGAAAAAAAAGAATGCTAATTCCCACTATGGGTAATATTTACAAATTGAGTCTAAAAGAGAGAAGAAGGAAGGATAAGAAAGAAATATAGAGTGGAAAGTGGGTATGCGAGAGATAGAAACCAAATGAGCTACTGAGGGGGAAATAAATTGGCCTTTTATATTGTTCAAGCATGCACAAAAATACTAAGCCTACATTTATCCAAGGCGTGTCAATCAGGCAAGCATTCAGACAATTAATGTGCTGAATGGGGCTTTTATCATTTAAGGACACCAGAGCCCTGACCTACTGTACTGAAATAAGGCAGCATAATGAACTCGCCGCACACATTATGACATCTTTTCACTTTTTTGTGACATACCACAAAAAAGAAAGAAAGAAAGAAAGAAAGAAAGAAAGAAAGAAAAAAGAAAGAAAGCCAAGGCATCATCCATGAGACAGATTTAAGTAGGTAAATCAGATAACAGATTCAAATTCAAGTGATTACAGTGAAGAAAAAAAAAACATGATGAATGAGAGCAGACCCCAAAAAAAGCAAAAACAGATATTCAGTAAAATAATGAAGTACAGGGGTTAGACAATGAAACTGAAACACCTGTCCTAGACCAGCCTGGTGGCCAATCTTCATTAATTGCACATTGCACCAGTAAGAGCAGAGTGTGAAGGTTCAATTAGCAGGG
>JAOVYV010000035.1:7425446-7436440 GCA_025674545.1 Hassar affinis | reverse complement strand
CTACACCATACTAATAAATTATTGTGGTCTAAAATGACAGGTGTTTCAGTTTCATTGTCTAACCCCTGTATATACTGAGTGATAGAAAAAAAGTGTCAATAGAATGTCAATGAATCACAATAAATTTATTTCTGCTTACGAACCTTTAGAATCAAAATACGGTCTAGTACACAGTAATACTGCATAATGTAGCAGAGTTAACACAACACTAACACTTATAACACAGTTAGCACAGTGTGTGTGTGTGAACCTGTCATTATTTATACTCCTAACATCATTAACAGTAAAACAGCTATGGTGTATATTATAGTAATAACCAGAATACATGAAACTCTTGACATATTAGTACGAGAAAAAAAAGGAAGTCTGCTATAAACGTATGAACAAAGTAAAGCCTGAACATTTTGGTTTCATTTTGACTTTAATTACACAGCAATTACATTGTAACAGTAATTCTCTGTGTGTAATTACCCCCATTGCAACTGCGTAATTAGATGAATATCCATGCTTTATAACCTAAGGCATCCATTGGCAAATCCAATTTCAATTTGTATGGCGTGAGCATTTCACTGACATGTTGGACAACGTTGAGGACTTAAGGACATGTCTGTAATCCTCCCCAAGTTAAAACACCGCTCCTCTTGAAAATATTTAGACATGGGGGATATTCGACAGCAGGACAAAATGGTGAGGGGATGTTTATGGTTATTAAAAAAAGGTCAGGAGCGGGGGGAAAAAGGGACGGGAGATTAAACGTAAAGGTAATATTAAATTGTCAGAGTTATCTTATTTGGATCACGGTGCATGACAAGGTGTTGAAAGAACTTTAAAACGTACAGATGGATGCCAGTTTGTCATCAATGATGAAGGTCTAGTTGACCCTCAACCCCACCTCCCAACACTGACCTCTTCCTTTCCTTTAACCTTTATATGCATTTAAATATCTGTCTTTGCAGGCCCCGCTTTTATGCCCCTGCCTTACACAGCATTACTTCAGGTTTCAATGGTGCCTGTTGTGGCATTCAGAATGAACTGTTGTTTAAGGCAATCTTTCCCTCGCTCTTTCTGTCTCTCCATGCTGTCGCTCAAAGGCCTATCATAATGAATTCAGAAACACTATCAAAAGTGGAGCCCCCCTTGTTTATAGAGCCTAATTCCGAGTGAAGAATCTGAAATAACAATGGATTCCTTCCTCAGTCAAACCAATCTTGTAACAGTAATAAGAAATAAAAGAGGGGATGGGAGAAAAAAATGTAATAAAGGAAAAGATAGAGCAGACGTAAAAAGGGCTAGAGATTCCATTGAATGAAAAGCATACATTTAGGGTTGATTATTGAGAGGGAGAGGAGAAAGGTCCTTAAAGGACGTTTCTGAGGCAACTCTCTCTCTCTCTCTCTCTCTCTCTCTCTCTCTTTCTATCTATCTCTAAACAAGTGTAGTGTTAAAGACAAAAGCAATTGTGTCGACCTTCTTTCACAGTTGAGATGTTATTGTTGATTACTATAATTCAAGTTTAACTCAAAATTGCAGTGGGTAGGTGGTTTAGAGGTTGGCAGAGCTTGTCGAAAGGAGGCTGGCAGATGAAGCTGCTGTGTGTTAAAGAGAATTTAAAAAATTATAAAAACCTACAGTTGAAAGAGGAAGTCTGTTCTCAAAGGGTGACAGCAACAAGTGAGATATTAAAAGTAAAACAGAGGTATAGCATGCCACATCCTGTTGCCTAATGTGCAAACATGTATGTTTGCAGGCAAGTGCATACAGTAAAAATACAGTATGTTCCCTGTTTCTAAATAAATAAAAACATACTTCTTTATTAAATATGTTTTTTTTTTCAATACAAAAATATAGCTTATCTTTGGTTTATGCAACTAATAAAATTAAATTACCATATGACAAAAACTCGGCCAGCGAGTCTAATGCTGCTTCCTTTCCTCCCTTGCATTTCTCACCTGTAATTTTGTTGTGGTTTAGTGTATGCTACAACCAGAAGCAGTTATAGTGCTTGTGCACTATAGCTATACATGTCTGAGAATGTATCAGCCTCCCTTGTCTGTCACAACTACAGAGAGACCTCAAGGTCAACCTTAAGACACAGCTGTGTCAGTGTGGGGATTGGAAGGGTTACTGGCATCACGCCCTCAGCACCTAAGCTGGGTACCAACATGGGGAATTTCAAATGGTGATCACACGTTAGCACCAGCAAGGACAAAGAGACAGAAGAAAGACAGAAAAAAAGGAAAGAGCTTGAGAACTGTTTATACCATAATGAAATAGAGCTTGTCATAAAACAACCATTACTCATATGAACTCTGAATTAATCAATCATGCTTTTTGAAATGTTCTAAGAGGGTTTTTTATGAGAGTTGAATTATTAAATATATTACTATGTTTTACTACAGGAAAACATAAAACCTGATGCAGAATAAATTAGTGTAAGTATATAGTTTCTGCTTACAACCAGATAATGTAGCTCATCCTGACAGTTTGACAATAAAGAAAGATTTCACAAGAGTTTATAAAATGGCATGAGTTAAACATCACTGTTTTAAAGTACTTGTAAAAGAGATGCAAAAGACATCAAACTTTCTGCATTAAAATTCACAGCATAATTACTTTCATATCACCCCCTCTCTGGTGAAATGTGTTTAGGTTAAACCATCTCTATAAAAAAAATAGGCTTTATCTTCCTCTCATTTTCATTAATTCCTAATTGGGGTTGGGGTTGTCTGTTATTATTACTTAGATTAAAATAAACATAGCCTATTGCATGTTCAAACCCATCTCACTACATGAGGGTGATAAGGGAATAAATAAACAATTTCTCCTGTACTGTCGAAATTAAGTTGCTTAGAGCCTTAAGCTAAGCTACAGCCTGCGTTTTTTTTTCTCCACAACTTAAAAGCACATTTTACCATGCAAATGAAGTTCACATTTTTTGACCTGTTTTATATGTATATCTTTAATTAGTGTCTTGTTTAGCTTAAACCAACTGATTATCACATAGTCATGACCTAATTATCAGACAGCCTGCTTAGCTGCAGCTTCTACCGCAAGGAATGAGAAAGTTACCTTTAAAACTTCTGTAATCATTAGCTGCAGCTTCTCTTAATCCTACTAAAGACACTTTATTTCTGAAAAGGTTTGTGTCTCTCAGCTGTGGTAGAGTCACTGTCTCTTTCTCTAACATTCAATCACTAGTAATTGGTCTTGTCCTCAAAGTGCTTTCAGGAGATTTTACAGCAAGATCTGAGATCTGGATGCCATGTGTCATGCCAATTTGTGATTGCTGGGTATTTGAAGAGACACATTAAGTCTCCAGGTCACAAGTCAAATGGGGGAGCTAAGATTTATAGGGATTTTGTTTTAAATCGAGAATATTAAACCAGTATCATCTGATCACCTTACAAAAAATAAAAAGATTTGTTTCCTTTTGGTTTCTCACCGGAGACATGAAAACAGTATGCACAATTAACCCCAAAAACATGATTAACCAGTGCAAACTGGGCTGGTATGGTAACTATTTGCACTTTAGTGCATGCTATCTATTATTAAATCTATAAAATAAAATGATCTTACCTGAGGAAGGGGAAGAAGGATGAGGGCTGTCATCCTGCACGCTTCCTGTCTGGGAGTGGCCTCCTCCGGCCCCACTCTCTTCTGTCACGTTGGATGAGCCTGGGGTGGTGGAACGGCTGATGGACTGAGACTCAGGGTCACTGGCAGAGCCACGCCTCTCATCTAGGCCATGCTGCAGACCCTCTTCTGGACGCCGGTCCTTGTTATGCACTCGAGAGTGGACCACCATCTGGTGGTAGGTTCTGAATACTCTACCACAGTCAGGGCACTCACTGGGCTTCTCTTTCATGCTGGCCAGGCTGTATTCGAGACCCTGACCAATGCCTAGACCACCATGGTGAGGCAGGAACTCACGGTGACCATCAAAGCTCCCAGCTTCTTCCTTCATGGACATTATGCTTCCACCGGTCCTTACCCCATGGAGAACATCAGGGTGGTTCTTTTGCTTAGAGCCATCACTGGAATCAAGAGAAGAGTGCTCATGCTTATCTTTCCCAAAGGGTACTATGCCAGTGGCACTAGCCATTTCTTCCTCTTGCACATGGGCTCCATGGTGATGATCTTTTGGCATGAAAGAACGCTCCATAGCCATGCTGCGTGCCATGATCTGCCATGCCTGGTAACTGTTAAGCGGATCCATTTCTGCCACCTTTGCTGCTGCCTGTAAGCGCTCCATACAACTTGACTTTAGAGGAGGCACCAGGTTCAAGCAACCTAACAGTGAGCGTTTCTCATTCTCCCCCAGGCCATGACTCATACTGGCCATTGGTCCCAGCAGCTTTCCCAGCATTTCTTTCTCTTTCATAGCTATGCCAGCCTTGGCCAACATTTGGTGTTGTTGTTCAGCCAAGCTCTGCTTTTCAGGACTGAGGAAGCCACCTTGCAGACAGGAGATGTAACGTGAGTACAGGTTGGCATGGGCTTCTTGTGCTAAGCTGCTTATACTGTTGACAGAGGGCCCGTCTTGCTCAGCTCCATCTCCAATCGGAGGCTTACTCTTAATAGCAAGCTTGTTGAGATGCACCTTCATATGATTTTTTAGGAACCAGGGCTCCTTGAAGCGCCGCCCACAGATCTGACAACAGTGTTCAAATGAGTCCTTGTGCTTGCGCATGTGGCCCTTTAGGAACCAAGCCTGGCTGAAGATTTGGCCACAGACATCACATCGAAACTCATTGGCAGGCTTCTCTCCACCACCAGCCCCTGCACCCTGCCCTTGGCATGACTCAGCAGTGATGTGTGCCTTCTCCACGTGGCTGATGAGGTCTTCTTCCTGGGAAGCAGCAAACTCACAAAGAGTGCACTTGTAGGGTTTATGAAGGATGCGGATATGACGCTCCAGCTCCTCACGCTTTTTAAACTTGCCTTTGCAAAAGGTACAACGGAAGCCTATGGCTGGGTTAAGTGCCTGCTCATCTTGTTGGTTAGTGCCTGCTGGCTTAGGTGAGGCAGAAGGTTGTGCAAGCCCATCTGATGTGCCTCCCAGAGTTGTAGGTGTTAGGAGGCCACATGCAGAGCTAGGCTGTTGCTGGTTTTGGTTCTGCAGACCCAGGTGGGGTGGAAGCGATTGTGAAGGCTGTAGCAAACTGCTTCTCATTTGTTTATCGCGTAGGATGGCACGCTCTTCAAGCTCATGAAGAAGTCGGTTTTCTTCTCGTACACGACCACGACCCTTCCCCAGACTACCCAATTTGTGGGTACGAAGGTGAATCTTGAGGTTTCCCTTCTGGGCTGCTCGGTGATCACAGTAGGGACACTTGAAGGGCTTCTCACCAGTGTGGGTACGCATATGCAAGGAAAGGATACTGTTGAAGCGGAATCGTTTTCCACATAGTGGGCATGGATACTTGCGATTCTTGCGGGCATCATCTTCTATATCATTCATCTGAGACATGATTCCCAAATTTTGCCCATTGAGGAATTGCTGCAGGTCAACACGGCCATTGAGACTACCTAGGGCACCTGCATCCATGTTACGGTTCAGCTGATTGGCTAGCAGTGCCATCTGGCTGCTAATCGGCTGACTTGCCAGTGCAGCATGTGTTTTCTCATCCAATGGGGTGGCGGCTTTTTCTTCTGGGATTTGTTGGCGGCTTGGAAGGTCAGGAAAGGCGTGGCCAAGTTGGGCAGTCAGCTGATGCAGTTTCTGACTGATTGGGTAGCGGCCATTAAGCATGGCACTGGTGATATGGGTGTCAGGATCTGGGACCGCTGAGGACACACCAAGGCACAAACTAGATTCTTCCATCCTGCAACTGAGAACAGGAAAGACAGAGATGGAATTAAGTCAATGTATGCCTTTAGATAGCTTTAAAACAAAATCTATTGGTTGCAATCAACAGAAAATTACAACTAAGAGAAAAGAGAAAAATCTGAAAAAAGACTGACATCTAAACATTCACACTAATTTCATAATTCAGAAGTAATATCTATTGTCTGGCAGAATGAATGCTCATTCCACAAAGAATTGTGCCTCACTGAAAGAATAGTATCCTGAACTGTGTGCAACGTGTCATGTTTTCCAAATTAAACAATATCCTAAACAGATTCTGGCATGAACACAAGCACTTTTCATTGATCACTAAACACGGTGTAGGAGTGGAAAACACTTTAGTGATAAGGTACAATTGAAATATGAATTTGAGAACTAGAAAGCAAGTTCTTCTCACACATTTCTTTGGTGCTTTAAGCAGTCTGTGTGTGGGGGGAAATAGTTATTAACGATGACTGCACTACAGTGACGAGTGTGAAGAAAAAAAGTGAGTTTATCTCCTTCTGATTTATGAAGTACTACATGTACTCACACTTTGGGGAAAAGCTGTAACTCTCAGAACTTTTTTCTCAAACAGTAACACAATTTTTGAAGCAATAATTACCCAGTAAACATGGCAAGGCACTGCATAATTAAACTACTTGGGCCCATCCTATCAGAATTCCTCCAATTACACGCCTTAATGAAACAGAGCAGTGCCATTGTCATGAAGCCTTCACAATACTACAATTATGATATTAACAATAGCACTTAAAACCAAGGGGTTACTCCAGTAAACATACACCCTTATCTCACTGCTGCGACACTTGTCTTGGCGTAATTTTTCATTAAGAGGCACATTACGTTTGATGCGAATCACTTTGCTCTCGCGTTCATTTTTCCCCCCCTCTCTCTCTCTCCACTCTCACTCTCGTATGGCTTCCGATGAGTACAAAACAACAGTTGGCATTATTGAAAGGGTTCCCAATGTATCAGAGGCTTCCCAGGCATTTAAAATGGCCACAGAGCAGCTCAGTGCACCATCAGGATAAAATGAATACACAAGCAGAGTCTGTTGTCATCTGGCACGGTTGTGCAAATTTAGGATGCTGAGCGCTGTCTTAAGGAGGGATAATGGTTTTGCAACATTCCCCTGTGACAAACAGGGTCAAGCTTCAAAAACAATAAAGCGAGATTTGCTTTGGTCAACAAAATATTGTATAATATCTCATTAAGCTGATTTGTATGCAGCTTAGTAACAGTGGCCATGTGCTATAGCACATGACTATAATTATAAAAAAAAAAAATTCACGGCTGACTGGTAAGTGTTAGCATGAGTGACATTCCTTTTAAAAGTCAAAGGCAGGGACAATTTCCTGCTATGGCACTGAAGCACCTTTAGTTCTCAGTGCATTTCAGTGAAGCACTATTCTAAACCTTTTCTCTCTCAAACACACATATGCACACACACTCACATTTGTATTGCTGTACTTGCTGGACCCTAACCCTAACCTTAAAACTTTTTGGCTCTTTTATCTTTTTTATTTTTGTTAAAAGCTACAACAAAAACATTTTCCTTATGGGGACCAGTAAAATGTCCCCACATGGTTAAAAACATCAGATATTCCTATCCTTGTGTGGATAATTTGGTTCCCACCAAAGACATAAACACATGGTCTCTCTCTCTCTCTCTTTCTCTCTCTCTCTCACACACACACACACACACACACACACATATGACAGGGCAGGGAACTTGTACATCTTGGTCATTAATAAATCTTTTAAATGGTGCAGATTGACCCAGTTTATCCCAAAGGACTCGGCATCCTGTCTCCTCAGCAGGAGCCAACACTTCAGGATGGCACATTTTCAACAAGCATATGATTTTTACATTGTGCAATATTTTACAATATTTTATATGAAGTTATCCGCATTTATGCCCAAACAGTAGCAGATCATTAAAAAATCAGATGCACACAGTTGCCGTTGTGTTAGGCAGTGGGCGTGGAGCACATATTCGCTGACACTCGGACTTTAAGGGCTCTAATAAGGGCTGCCTGTTTGTTAGCTATTTACTCTTCCTACGCTGTGTTGGTTGTGAACTCTTATCGCTCCAACATGAATAAAACACTGTGGTCACTTCCAGTTTGTACTGAATGCATTGTGGGCTGCTGATGGATGCCATTTCACTTTGTCCCCCAGCTACATCTTTGAGGAATGTAAAGAAAAACAAGCACTGGATTGGAACAAAGCTCTGTAGGTGTATTATGGATTTAATGACTGGTTATGAAAACGCGCGTAGGCATGCATGCGGCACAAATCTACATTGCTAAGCGTTTCTGGATGAATTCTCATATTCAGCAAAATATAATTTGGGGAGCTTAAGACAAACATAAATTACTGATGGGTGAATTTGTGCATGTTTGGGTGATCAACTAAATTCGAATATTCAGTCAAAGTCAATAATGTCAGGCCGAAATTTAGTTTTATGCCAGTTCTCATGACTCTGGAGTTTCTTCAGCTAGAGAACAGTTAAAATTGATGTTAAAATTAGTTTGACTCGCTTTTTGCTGTCCCGGCAGATATTAGATGAAGGCTCTTTGAAAGTGGCTGCCATGCACACTGCTTTCTGCAATAGAAATGTATGATTTCAGCAAGGCCTGATGAGCTGTTGCTCATTTGGAGAGATAGCAGCTTGCCCTTTTCTTCAATTTGATTTCCTCCTTTATCTTTACCATATAACAAAGGCAGATAGACAAAGGAACATTGTGAAATGAACTGACGAATCCAGTTTGTTTTTGAACATACCCTCGCTGACGAGTGTATGCAAATGAAGTGCATTAATATGCTTTCTTGCTCCCAAGTCATTCCAGTTTTTTTTTTCTGATTAAAAAAGGGCATTTCATATGGTTAAAAATGTGACACGTACATGCAGGGACATAAAAACTGTTTCTCTTACACTCGTATACACACACATTCATGTACACAAACACACACATACACAATGCAATCTTTTAAAAGGCCATCCAAAAAAAAAACACTCTGTGGGAATGCTCAGTGAGAGGCATCACTATGGTGCAATTATCTACAACATGCATATTTTCCACTGTATAATCAGTATACACTCTATGCCAAGAGCCTTATCTATAAAGAAACATAGGAATTAAAACCTGCATCATATTAGTGCTTTTAAATTCTACAGGATTGGTGTAGTTAATCCATATACAATACCAACCCCAAAGTGAATCTGCAGAATCATGCTGCAGCTGTCCAGACATTTATAATTATTGTTTTAACCGACTTGAATTAGCTTCTTTTGCCATCTCATTTATAACAAAAAAGAAAACGTATAATATCAGCGTTGCAGATTTGATCTAAACTCTGTAACACTTCTAGTGGTTTCCTACATTATATATCTATGCACTATGACCCAGATAAAAATAGAAGAAGCATATATCAGAAGCTTTAATCATTAAAATTTCTCAAGCTTATCTACATCTAGAACTCTTACAGCTGTTAGCCTACCCTCACCTATTTGCAAGAGTGCCATTGGTTGGTGGTCCACAGCAGACACACTTCCTAGCTCTTCCTTTGTGTGGACCCTTAATTTCCCTGCTCAGGTCTGGGACAACCGCTCGGCAGCTGTGAGGCTGAGACAAGGTCTGTGTGTGTGAGTGTGCGCGCATGTCTTTGAGTGTGTGTGTGTGTTTTTTTTTTCTGGTACCTGCCACACATAGTGTAAGAGCAGCCGCTCGCTCTAATTAATGCTAACTTTCTCACCAAGCTTTTTTAAAAGCCACCGAGACTTCCTCTGTTGGTGCGTTCTCACACGGGAGCCAGTGGCATGCACGTCTGTGGTTAATACACAGCCTTTCAAGCAACAGGGCAAAACAACCGGATTCATCTCTTATCTTATGCTTAACTTTCTCTCTTGCACTGCAAAATGCTCTGCACCGCATACCTTAATTAGAAAGTAAAAACTGACACAGTGTATCCTCGTAGGCTTGAATGTTGTTGTGTGTATATAATCTCATCCAGTGACTGCTAGCATCTGGGCTTAATGCGCTTAAACTATATTATTACCTTTGTGGATTAGGCGTCACAGATGCCATTTGTTTACGTTAGACTTTAACAGTGCCGTGTCAGTTCACAACAGCAGTCAAACCTAAACTTCTACCTTTGCCTTTTCTAAGATGATTGTGCTACCTATCTGTGATCTGATTGTGGTTTTACACAAAATGAGCAGGATGCATTTACAGAATTGCAGGAATATTTGTTAGTTTCGCTTTAACCACTAAGACTCAAACTAAACTCTTGTGCACTTTCTCATCACTGATCTTGTTTACAAGCACCTGATAACTATAAGTTCATCTTCAAACAGGATAAAGCTTAGGGAAAATAGTAAGACCCAAATGCTCACATATGAGGTGGGAAAACCATCCAGATGTCCCTGCAGGTAAATTCTGGAAAAACTGAAAGACATTTTGGATTTTTGACTTTAGGTTACGTTGACATTTCTACTTTAAGAAAATATAAATGCATTTTATCAAGCATAGGCAAAAGATCGTGTTGGGTAAGGAGCCAGTTTAACAAATGGTCTAAAAAAGGTCCAAAACATTAGTAGCTAAGTGTGATATCCTCATACTGTGAAAGGCAAAATCAGTTTTATCAAGTTTTTTTCAACAGACACAAGACGAGTCACTTCAGTTTGCCATCAGACAGCATTATCACAATGTCTGCAATGCTACTGCATCATCACATCATTATCAAAACAGAGCGCCCTTCACGTCTGTATGCACACCGACACCCATGATTGGCTAGTAGGGCTGTGATTGATATGGGAAAGTGAGCACCTCTCCCATTCTGAGAGCACAGCCAACTTTGCTCTTTGGAGACACACGGTCCTGGATGGCTGTGGCACCACTGGGATTCGAAGACACTGTTGCGGAATATGCTGATCATTCATTCATTCATTCATTTGGCTTATTCCTTTTCCGGGTAGGGTGGCATGGTGGCGCAGTGGATAGCGCTGTTGCCTCACAGCAAGAAGGACCCGGTTTTGATCCCCGGGTGGGGCGACCTGGGAAATGTCTGTGTGGAGTTTGCATGTTCTCCCCGTGTTCGCGTGGGTTTCCTCCAGGTACTCCGGTTTCCTCCCACAGTCCAA
>JAOVYV010000035.1:7403229-7414509 GCA_025674545.1 Hassar affinis | reverse complement strand
AAGATCCAGTGGTGCAAAATGCAAATTCTTCCAATTTTTTAGCTGGTCTTAAGATTTTGATATATATATATATATATGTGTGTGTGTGTGTGTGTGTGTGTGTATATATATATATATATATATATATATATATATATATAAGGCTGATGTACTGTTCCTCCAGGTCATGTGTAAAATGAGTGCTTGACTATAGACAGAAAGTACACATTCACTCATCTTCAGCAGCTACTTTATCCTGCTCAGAGCCGAGGTGGATTCAGAGTCAATCCCAGGAACAATGGGCATGAGGTGGGAATACACCTTGGCTGGGATGCCAATGGCAGGTGGAAGGAAACTGAAGAGCCCAGAGGAAACGCAGAAGAACAAGGAGAACATGAAAAACTCATTTCCGAGACAAGAACCCCAGCTCTGGATGGAACCAGGGACCCTGGAGCTGGCATCCCTACCTGCTGTGCCAATGTACCACCCTAAATGTTAATATATTCCCAAAAACTGCATATAGAACAAAAATGAAAGGTGTGTCTAATTTTTCTGAAACAACATCCAGTGTAAGTGCTGTACTGAGACATTCCATGTGTAAGTATCTAAGTAAAAGTAATTTCATTACTTTAAGTGTTTTAAGAGGAACTAATGTTAGTGTATGTACTAACACTATGCTCACCCAAAGGATCACCTTACTTGTATAACCTAACTTGTAATTTGAGCTAAATTACTGTGGCCAAATTCAGTTACAGCAACAACGCATGACTGGCTGCAGCCTGTGCATACAGTTATATCATATAATGAACTCATAGTGTAAGTTTTACTGACATTTTCAATTAAAATATGTAATCTTTGGAAAAATACAAGATTTTTAAGATTTGGTGAATTATTATCTTGTTGCAGGGTACACAGTCATCATCTGTAAATTCTATGCTTTGCGCATAAATTGTACAATAGAGATTTTCTCATCTTCTATTAAAGGGTGTGTCAATATGTGTCAATTATTAAAACGGCATGGCACTAGGTCAAGTGATGTGACACTCTGTATTCCTACAGAGAACTGAGAAATAATTTAAGATGTGGGGGAAAAAAGAGTGACAAACTCTTAAACGGCAAGTACTGTACAACTCCTTTCCCAGGTGGTCATGTACAGCTGGCTGTAAGACAGTGTCTAATTGAGTGAGGTTTACTGTGGGAACAGGGAGCAGGGTCGGGGAGAGGGGATGAGGAGCAGGGGTGGGGTGTAGGGATGGGGAGCGGGGACACGGAGTGGGGTCGGTTGGTTAGGTGTTTTGTGTGTCTCTGCTCTGGCAGAACCTGCGCATGATTCTAATCCCATCGGTCGCCAGTGACCCATCCCGCTGCACCGCGATGGTATCAGCCTGCACGCAAACTGCCTCTAATTGAAAAAAGTCCTGCACCATGTCTAAACCGCTCCTCGCAACTCCAGCGCATGTTGTATGTGCAAGCTGAATCGGATTCCTAAGAGGCTTAGGAGCATGCGTGATTGTTGTGTGTGTGTGTGTGTGTGTGTGTGTGTTTTACAGTTAAAAGAGAGAGGTGGAGTAGATTATGATTGGACAGAGCCAGGAAAAGGAAGGTATTAAGCACCTTTATGGGGTTTTAATTACATAAAGTCCACCTCTGTAGCAGCACACTATAAATACCTCAGCATTCCCCCGTGGCAGTGTAGTTAGCATGGCCTAAAGCATCTTATGCCTCAGTGCAAAGGGAAGAATACGCACTCTCACAAGCGTGTAGTCTCTCTACCTCAAACACGCACATAAAGCCATACTATATTACCATAAAATTAGGACATGTGATTTCAGTTTAAGTCAGTTCAATTCAACTGCAAAAATGATATTTAAAAAAGAAGAAGGAAAGAAGAAAAGGAATCACGTTTGAAGAGAGAGAGGGAGAGAGAGAGAGAGAGAGAGAGAGAGAGAGAGTGAGAGAGGTCACAAGGGAATAGGAGATGAATCCAGGTCTTAGGGGTGTTCCATCAAGTAAAATAAGGTTGAACCTCAATAGGATCAACATTCAGGGCAAAACGGCAATAAAAGTAGAAATGTGACAGAGAAAATGATCTGTAATTAGGACAAACAGCTCTAAAAGCAAGTTCAAAGATAATTGTTTTTTTGGAGGGGAGTGTGCTTTGAATGAGAGGATTCCCAGGGTGACCAGTTTGTATAGAAACAGAGAAAGAGAGAGACGAAGAAATGAAAAGGAATAAGAGAGTTAAAGGGTTTTGCTGAAAGAGAGAGGGAGGGAAAGAGACTCTACTGGACTGTGACTGAGAGACGGGGTGAGTAGAAAGTCAGAGAAGGTGAGATCACTCTTTGGACTTAAAAGTAAATTAATAAAAAAGTTTTTTTTAAAGAGAGGGGTACAGCGAAGGGGACGAAGACACCCTACTGAATGTGTACCTATCCATCATAAGACCAGGCGAGGAAAAAAACAACAAGTGTCCACAATGTCCTTATCCCCTCACAAAGTCCCCTCACAAAGGCCTCTATTGTTGCTGCTGTCTTTCCCAATACTCTGGCCTTTGATAAATTCTGCTTGCTAAAGAAAAAGCAGCACAATACATTGCAGGGGGGATGGGATAAAATACATTATGAATTATGCTTTTTTTTGTTATAATGAGATATTCAGACCTAGGCTTGTCAGAATGACTTATCATGGACGGTGTATACAGTATACTGCAGTAAAGTCAGTTTAAGTTTAAAAACCATTAGTGCTCACTGTCTATTTTTGCCCAATCTTGATGCCAAGGGTAAGTATATAAAAAGAAAATCAAATAAATTAATAACAATGCTCCAATCTCAAATAAATGCTGTTTCATATCTTCTTTCTCCAGCATAGATAAAGTTTGATGACACACAGCAACCTGTTGTTGGATGACCATATGAGTGGAGCAGGAATTACTGAATTACACAACACAGGATTGGTAGAAAGCTGTGGTTTATAATCTACACAAAACTGCTAAACTGTGAAGATACAAATGGATCTGTAACCATGATTTTTCCCTGTTAGGCCATGGATCTCTGTCTACTAAATTATTAAGCAGCATGTAAGACATGATCTTTCTTGCCATAGTCAACTCTTAAGGGTTAAATATTGCATCTGAAGAATGAGCAGTAAAGCAAACATAATTAAATTCTGCATAAAATATTCTTACTCACTGGCCATTTCCACCTGTCTGACAAATGATATTTTTCTCTATGTTTTCCTTTCTTTATCAAGGATGATGTCATTCTTGGCACGCGTGTAACATAAGCTTAATTGTGTTTGAATGGACACCGGTGAAAACTAAAAATACACACAATAGCACAGAGATGAGCAGAGCTCGTCTTTTAGCTTTGTATGTTTTCTCTACATGTGGAAATAACACAGGAATAAAACGGAAAAAATGAATCAAACTCTATTGTCCTGAAAAATCTGCCACTATATTTAGCGTTTAAGACAAATCTTAATCTCGTGGGCTTGTGTTTGTGTGTTTGTGTGTCTGTGTGTGTCTGTGTGTAGGGAACGTAGGGAGGGGCTTGTGTGATGTGCTCTCTGACTGAGCATGTATAAAAAGAGAAATAAAACAGAAAACCAGTTCAAGCGTGCAGTTTTTGCAATTAGAAAATACACAAAAAATAATTATTCCACAGCCCACTTGGGCGACACATCCTGAGTCAACGATGCATGGATCACGTGTTTAATAAAAAGGTTAATCAGTTGCTAATCAGAGGATTATTAACTTGATATTTTCTTTACAAAACCATTAATATTATGCCATAAATATTTAATGGTGATGGGTTGTTTTTTTAGGGTGCGAAAGAGGGGAAAGGATCGCTAGAATGAGCAATACGCAGGCTAATGTGCATTAATCATGCTTTGTTAAAGTCAAATAAATTAATTCATGTTTATTAATACAACCTCGGAGACAGCAATACTCTTTACATTATTTAGAAAGTTATTAATCAAGTATTTGTCAGCAGTGCCACCAAAAGCCTGAAGAGGTTATAGGCAGCCTAATACAGTCTGTAGGCCCAGACCCTCAGGCCACACTTCATTAAAATTTAAGAGGTGGGTTAAACACCGTATGGGACATCAGTAGCTTTGGGACTTGCAGGACTAAAGGAGACCTGGAGTTGGAGTTCTGGCCAGAGATTTTCTGTCCTTCTCTTAACAAATTACCCTGATGATTTGCTAATCAAAGCAAAACAAATATTGCTTTTCGTTCGCTCCATTTATTTGAATGAACATACCATGCTCCCAAAATATTCGTTCCCAGTTCAAATGTAATTAAATTGTGCCTTTAGTAAAAACATGCAGCAGTACTCCAATTAGTTCTGTTTTTGCCATTCAAAAAAATAACATTGGACTCAGGCACACCCAAGGCGCACACACACACAAACTCATAGAGTGTGTGCGTTTTGACTGAGTGGAAACTACATTTCTATTGATTTGCTTTGGACACAGCGTTTGAACAACACAAACCTTTAGCGTGTGTGACTACGACGGTACATTTGACGAGTTAAACAGAACAGTATGAAAGTCAACTCTGTAGCACTAAACTGTAGACTGATTTTAGTTTTTTTCAATGTGCACCAATTATAATCAGTGCTACACATGAAGGGAATGTTAATGCGCTGTCCCTATTAAAAGTTTCATTTAATCCAAGACCAAGTTTAACATGTATATAGAACATTTCTCAGATTTTATGTGACAAAAACATGATATTGTGTTAAGAAATCAAAGCATTATATCAAATCTCAGTTTTATTTTTCAAAAATTAGGTCTTGTTCTAATAAAACCAAGTGTTTCACCAAGTGAGAATTTCTCATTCATGACTGCTTTCTTTATCCTGTGTTTCTCTTTCTCTGTTTCTCCTTGCCATTCATTTTAGACATCAGAAAGAAATTAAATTGCATTAGCAAGTCTCTTAACACTGCACTTGAGGAGCCGACACTGAATTGACTAACTAAATTGCTTATTTTCAGTCAAACTCAGATTGTGCTTTTATTGAATAAGTGAATGGATTTCTCACTATATGCCATCCATCTACCTGTCAATGCATCCATTCATTTCTTCAACGATCTGGCACTGGGCCTATACTGGATATACATATTGCCTATACATGGCTGTAATGGAGGATCAATTAAGAGCAGGCTGGTGGAAATTCATAAACCTGTGTGCCTGGGGCCGGTGTTAAATAATTGTTGAATAAAATGCTTTCTCCATACTGTGGTCAGTCTGAGTCTCAACATCCTAACATCTGGAAGAGCCGAAGTTGAGGGAGTGCTGAGGACCCTTGAGACAGCGTTTTCAGTGAGAAAGCTCATTAAAAATAGTGGCAACAACACAATATGATCATGCATGGCATTTCAACCACCTTTGCTTTCATAGTCTCTAAGAAAAAGCTTTGGTGTAGAAGAAAGAACAGAAAGCGAAGCAAAGCACAGGCGAGTTGAGGAGGCTGAATATGAAGGAGTGTGAAAAAGCAGAGTGGCGCTCCATTTTGCATTGGGTTTAAGCACTGATTTCATCATCGGCCTAAAACACATAACTTTAAAAGTGAAATCAAATATTAAAAATGACAGGCGGTATAAGTGCGGTGACTGAGTCGGGGTCACGGAGGGAGGAGGCGCGGGCGGCTTGTCAGCCACTATCTGTCAGAGTGAATTAGAAACAATCAGGGCCGAGTGAAAGGGAAGGTGATTGTTATTAAGCAGCAGGGCTGCGAGCAAGCTCCCCCAGATGTGGCCATGCATATAAAAGAACAGGAAGCCAGCAGTTTAATTCAGGAAGCGGTGGCGAACATGGCCTGCACAAAGGAGGAAGGAGGGGGGAGCAGGAGAAAAAGGCCCTTTGTCACTAATAAGCTGGAAGTTACTTTGATAACAGGCAAGGGTTAGGCTCGGGAATAAAGGCGCTTCTTTCGCAGGCATTCCCCCCCCTCACTTTCCTCAATTCTTATTTCACACCAGCCAGTCAATATCTGTAGAGGAAAAATAATAGGAGTAGAGAAATCGGCAGTGATATGTAGATAAGTTGACCTTAACATGGAAGGGCTGAAGAGACAACCGGGCCCATATATATCAATTACCCAGCTGCTGTCACACACAGATGATGGGGAAGACAATTGGGGACGGACACGTGCTCCCTTAGGTCCCTTAACAATCTCTCTGTCGTTCTCTCTCTCTCATTCTCTCTCTCTCTTTCTTTTTCTCACAACTGAACCTGGTACCTTTCCGGAGCATTAGAAGCTCCTTGCAGGCAGACATGATGGCCAAGAAAGTGAAAGAGTGAGTGAGAGAGAGAGTGAAAGAGTGAGTGAGTGAGAGAGAGGGTGAGTGAGTGAGTGAGTGAGTGAGAGAGAGAGAGGGTGAGAGAGAGAGTGAAAGAGTGAGTGAGTGAGTGAGTGAGAGAGAGGGTGAGTGAGTGAGTGAGTGAGTGAGTGAGTGAGAGAGAGGGTGAGTGAGTGAGAGAGTGAGTGAGTGAGAGTGAGCGAGCAAGCGAGTGAGCCAGTGAGTGAGCAAGTGAGAGAGCAAGTGAGTGAGAGAGTGAGTGAGTGAGTGAGTGAGTTAGTGAGAGAGTGAATGAGTGAGCGAGTGAGTGAGTGAGTGAGTGAGCGAGCGAGTGAGTGAGTGAGAGATTGAGTGAATGAGTGAGTGAGAGAGTGAATGAGTGAGCGAGTGAGTGAGTGAGTGAGCGAGCGAGTGAGTGAGCGAGTGAGTGAATAAGTGAGTGAGAGAGTGAATGAGTGAGCGAGTGAGTGAGTGAGTGAGTGAGAGAGTGAGTAAATGAGTGAGTGAGAGAGTGAGTGAGTGAGAGAGCGAGCGAGTGAGTGAGTGAGTGAGCGAGAGAGACAGAGGGATGGGATGTGTACAATATGTTTTTCAAAGGAAGCGAGGGCTTGATTTAAATAATAAGGAGAGACACTAATACGTTTGGATATGGCCTCAAAGGCACATCCATGCTGGCACTTCAGCAGTCCAGCCACGCGAAACTGCATCCCCATGTTCAAGCTCTTCCACACGCATGAAGAAAGAGCAGAGGATTTTACACATGCACAAACACATTGACAGAAATCACACATACTGATCTAAAATACAGACAAGCATACCTCAGTATTCACACAAACATACAGCAAAACACTGCTGTCAAATTCTCCACTCAAATCCAGAGGAGAAGACGACACATCAGAACAGAGTGTTCTCTGTGATAGCGAGCTGATGTAAAACACACTATCAGTGTTTAAATACTCGTGGTCTCCTAGGTGTCTGTGGAGGTCTCAAGAGAGTTCCGAGTCCCATCATTTCTTCTGTCCATCTGCCTGTCTGTCTAAAACACAAGCGCTGTCTAAAACTTCAGTCTTGCAACTCAACTGGAAAAAAAATAATAATGAAGCATCTTTACTATTTTTCTATTCTAGCCTTTTTGGCAGTAGTGCTTTGATTTCCATTTTCCTTTGTAGTTAGAGATATGTGTGGAAATTATCCATGCCTTGAGTAATTTTTTTTCATGGTAATAGCTGTAACTGTTAAATAAAAGCCTTTTTTCCCTGCTTTGGAGATTGTAAAGTATACTCGCATGCTCACCAAAGCATCTGTACTTTCTGCCTTTAAGGATGATGTGCAGAGTTGTGACTGGAAGGCTACGGTGTTAAACATGCTATCGCTAAACGTTACCCAAGGGGATAACAGTGTATGTGCATATATATAAAACAGCTGAGAAGTGGAGAGAGGGAGGTGAGGGGAAATGGGGAAGTGTGAGCCAGTGAGAGGTGTACTGGGAGAAGGATGAGACAGAGAATGGAGAGATGGACAGAGGATGGAAGACACACAGAGAGAGAGATCAGGAGATTGATATATAAAGTACTTGATAAGTGTTAGAGAGGACGAGAGAGAGAGAGAGATGGAGACAAGAGAGACAGAGAGAGTTGTCTCCTCTCAGGACATGTCTTAGATTTCAGTGTGATTAGATAGTGAGGGATAGGGAGATGTTCTGAGGGAGCATTAGTAATTAATCACTGAAGAAGCTGGGATTTCCATTCACACTGTCTGGCTTAGTGCATCTCTCTCTCTCTCTCTCTCTCTTTACACACACACACACACACACACACACACATCAATGAAACAAACCTCTACCATTTTATCTTAAACAAAAACGCTAAAAAGAAAAAATATCTTAAAAAAAAAATCTTAACCAGAGGCTTATGCAGGGAATCCTATCCTTTTGTGCCCAGTGCTAATTATTACCGTGTCATAACGAGCTTCATTCTCCGAGCATTAACACGTATCATTACTGAAGGAAGGGCTGACCATAAAAAAGAATGGCCTTGACGTTACTGCTCTCCCACCACCCCTTCTGGAATCTTCCACCCCGATTTTATTTATTTATTTATTTATTTCCCTCACCCACCCCTTTCACTATGAATAAATTTAGTCTGTCCCGGACATGAAAATGTCAAATACCTAAAATACACCTAGGCTAAATAGCATATTAATTTTTAATGCTCGCTCATCCTATGCTGCTATTCTCATATCTGCCCCTGTCTGCCAACAGCTGTTGCAGCCTCCCTCTCTGGGAATTTATCATCCATCTAAAAGAGTAAGAGAGTATTGTTCCCCAAAAAAAGGGAGGGGGGAGTTTTATTCAAGGATTTTTTAATTACAATTCGACACCTACATAATGAAACAAAAGACTAGATTTTTAAATCTAATTTCACTTTATTTAGTTTTATCTTACATAAATGCCCCATCTGTGTATCAATGATAGAAATAGATAAATAGATAAGAGTTAAAGATTCATAGGAAACAGAGATCGAGTTGGACCACTAGGGCTTGAAAAATTAAAGAGTGTACGGGGAGGCTGATAATTTATTACAAGATTTTATATGTCATTTATATGTACTGTTTTAGTAACCATGTGACAGATGAAGATTATTTGGTGAGCAGTGAAAGTGCTTGCTGTGAGGTAGTGATCATCAGAGATATTTTGCTTGATATGATCATGTGACATGTCTTGTTATGTAGATCCGCCATGGTTAACTGTATGTATGCGCAGTATGTTTGCATACTGATCGGAGGTCGTTGTGGAGTGAGGTGAGTTGAGGTGTATGAGGTGAGATGAGGTGAACCTTTACCTGATCACTCTAACTGCATACTGGTCTGGGGCCTGTCAGGATGAAGACACTGTGGCTCCCCCCACGCCACCGAGTGTGTACAGCACGCTGCGATGACCAGAGGGATGTCTTTAGTCTGAGAGAGTGATTGAGACAGGGAGAGGAGGAGGGAGGTGGAGAGAGAGAGAGAGAGAGAGAGAGAAACAGAACGAGAGGTTGAAGTCAAGCCAAATGTAACAAATTCACTGAATCACAGCAGTGGCGCAGAGGTCAAGGAAAAGCAGCCGAAAAAGGTTAAAGATGAAATCAAAGCCATGCCTCGGAGCTGCGCTGAAAATCTATCCATGTGAGGCAAGGCCACCGCTGACGCGCGCACCAGACAAGAAGCTAAATACTGCACGGCACTCTGGGATCTTTCATTTTCAGCCGATCAATAAGAGCTTATATTTATCAGGATTCCAAGCAGCTGCCACATCTGACAACCTCCACTTCATTTTCTCACTCCTCCCTCTTTTTCTCTCTCTATCACTCCCTCATCCCTTTCTCTCTCTCCTCCCTCCCTCTCTATGAATTTCTCCTCCCTCTCTCCCACAGGCTCACACTAAACCGGGACCCTATCGACTGTAAATGCGAATAGACGGGGCCTTTGGTACGATTTGAACAGCCACGCGCACCATCTTGCCCCCTTCTGAAGCCTGGGTTAAAGAAATGTGCGTTTTGTCATTAGCCCATTGGCCTGGGCCCACGCTCGCTCTCCTTTTGTTTCATGCCACGCCGTCGACGCTTGCCAAAAAAATACCCTGTAGACTATGTACACTGCATCACTCTTCTCCTTCAGAAATAGTAGAGCGTTTGTGGAGAAGAAAAAAGGCATAGACTAGACACTCCAATTTTGAGAAATGCAGAGGAGCAGAAGGATTTGCTAAGAGGGAGGAAGGCTGAGTTAAAATAGCTCGATCTCTAATCATCTGCACGACAATATTTGCTGTGAGGCATTCTAAATAGATTATTGCTGGTCCATCTGTGTCATCACTGATTTATAAGGCATTAAGCTGCTTTCCAAAGGCAGGCCTTCCTTTGCTGCTAGAGTAGGAGGATTCTTGTCCAAATCAGGGCCAGCTGAACAAGCCTGCATGTTGAAGAGGACTCAATGCGAGAGCACACGGCCGAGAGGAAATAAAAATAGAACGGCACTATCCGGTTTGGAGTTGCTGCAAGCAGTAAGAAATCCAAATTTTCCTTTCTCATATATTCTTCGATACAAAGAGATAGGGAGGAGGGAAAGGAAGTGCCAAACACAAAACGCGTACACGCACAAACCCAAGCACACACTCACACACACCCCAAACAAGGAACATCATTAACATATGAATACTATATGCAAATGGTTAGAGGAGAGCAGATGTTGGTGCATTTAATTGACCTATATGTGAATTGCATCCAAACCTTTTAGACAGTGTGTATTGAATGCATGCCTATTACAGTGGCCATGGCACACTGGCTTTCTTAACTGCTACACAGAGAGAGAGAGACAGACAGACAGAGAGAGTGAGGGAGAGAGAGAGTGAGAGAGAGAGAGAGAGAGAGAGAGAGAGTGAGAGACCTTCCAGTTGATAGTTGTTGATCAGTCTGTCATAGCTGCTGTAATGCCCAAACACGGTACTGTCCTGCCCCTATACCAACTACCACTCACCCCCCACACCCCCCCTCCACCCGCTGACACCCGCCGTGCGTCTCTCATAGATGACATCACTGCGTCACAGTGGAAATCGATCACTTAATGGCCTTTGGGGAACACGGTCGTCGCTGACAGGTTACATGCCACATCCTCAGCTGCATCGTCTTTCTCCGTCTCGATAGCTCAACCTCTTTCCTCTTTCTTCTTTCTACTTTATTCACTGCTTGCTTAACAGCTAAGCTTGTATGGTACAGCCAAGAGAAGCACACGCTATTTTAATCTGCCCTCTTTTCTCCCCTGTCACTCCCTTGATTATTTTTTTTTCCCTTTCTGCTTGGGAATGTCATTAAATTGTATTAAATAGCCTTTTGTCCACAGGGCAAGCACCGCCCGATATATGATAATACATTAATGCCCTGGTGCTCCAGCCACTGAGCTGAAACGTGCTGCTGTAAGACCACAGGCTGAGAAGCACACACATGGAATTCTATTGTACTAT
>JAOVYV010000035.1:7381358-7392925 GCA_025674545.1 Hassar affinis | reverse complement strand
TTTATAAACTATTTTATATGTTCCTCAATTTATATTAACTCTCATTCTTGTTTTTCTTTTACAAGCTATTTTACATGAATTGATTTATTTAATGTTTACATTTATATAATCCTTTCTTACTGCTCATATTATGTTCTCATCTGATTCTTAGAATTTTGAGCTGCATTTTATGCATGAGGTGATGTCTGGCCAGTTTTCAATACTGCCACATGATCGGTTGATTGGATGACTATATGAATAAGCAAGCATACAGGTCTTCCTATTAAAGTGGCCAGTGATTGTATAATATTACACCGCCACAAGCAAAACAAATATTAGCAGTAGTGCTATCCTAACCATTTCTATTTCTTTAGGATACATTTTAATATGTTTGTCCACAATGATTGAAAAGTATAGGTGAAGAGAGAAATATATGCATCAGACTAAGAAAAAAAAGTCATCAACACAATGCACATCTGTGCTTTAAAAAAATGTGAAGAAAAAAAGTCTGCAGAAGACCCTCAGCTGTGATTCAATATCAAAGTAAAAGATCAGACGAGAGTGTTGGTAAGAAAATCCGAGCCTATTTAGTGTGATAAAGCTTCAGCTTCAGACAGCACGGCCATAAATGTTCACTTGGCTGGGGGAATTTCCTGTTCCTCCTCGAGTCAGTTTGATCAGTTAATAACATTAGATCACTTCAACTCTCCGGTGCCTGTTCGCACTCTGAATCCCCTCAAGGTAGCAGAACTGCAATATGCATGGAGTCACTTTGATTGTAGGCTGTACACCGAAGTGCATGTTGCTCCACCGTTCCCCACTGCTTGTGAGCAAGCCATGAATATGTATGTACCGGGGACAAATGATGTCATATCGCATCATTTGGAGGCGAAAGAAGTAAGGAAAGAGAACAGAAAAGAAAGAACGTGAGGGGATGGGGCTCTGGGGAAAGGGGACACGGTGTCATGCGGGCTTCACCATAAGAGACTTTTATCAGATGAGGCATGAGGAGTGGCCCGAGCCGTCCTGCTCAAATATGGCAGCCACCTGCTCACACTCGCGTGCTGTCTGCAAAGAATTAATTCCGAGTTTTGGGGTAATTGCAACGAAAATACCAGAACTGGCCGCGTCACATTCATTTCTCTTGCCGTTGCAGAGTTTAATTTGAAACAGGCCTTCGGATGGATGCTTTCGCTCTTCTGTTGTGAGCAGTGCAGGGAGTCAGGTGGGACACATTTGCTAAGGAAGGACACGTCTTTTGACTTCATGCTCCTCAAAGATACAGTAGAAGATACAGAACATGCAGCAGGTCATGTCAACGTATGAATACAGACCTGAATAAGAAGCACGGGACAATATGAAGGCCTGTATCTTCTTATGTCTTTCATTATAAGAATCTTTCATCTTATAATAATCTGTCAACTAAATAAGCACTTGTCATAGACTTTCTTAATAGCACATGAAACTAGAGGTGGGTGACATGAAATCTGTTCTGTACTGAAATATTAAACAGCACCTGTGTGTACTTGTTTGCTGAGTGTGTGTGTGTGTGTGTGTGTGTGTATGTGTGTGTGTGTGTGTGTGTATACGCACTTATTCGCTGCTGTTGATTCTTGAATAAATTATACTGCCTATGCCTGTGTGAATATTGTGAGTGTGTGTGTGTGTGTGAGAGAGAGAGAGAGAGAGAGCGAGAGAGAGAGAGAGACCAAATTCAGACGTGTATGTGTATCTCCTGATTGAGATTGGTTCGACGGGCTGGATGGAACAGATGTCAGCGTGTGTCGACTGCCAGCAAGATTGAACAAAGCCAGTCACATTGCTTTCCTGGCCAGGAGTAGTAAAACAGGAGACCTACAAAACCGAGGTCTGATATTAGCTGTCAACAAACCGCATATGGACGAATACAAACAAAAAAACACACAAAAACTCTACAGATTCATCATCCACACTGTGGAATTAGCCACTTCGATTCATCTACTCCGGATCTGGAAACACTAAAACATCCTTCAGTTACTCCCTGAGTAGTGGTGATGTACCGTTATTATCCATGTTATTATTTATTTCATGTTACTGAATGATTAATTAGCACAGAACTGCAGATTTCGTTTAGGCCCAAACTGGTAATTTAAGGCCCCATCTCTTTCTCTCTCTCTCTGTCTCTCTCTCTCTCACTGTCTCACTCTCACACATGGTCTAAACAAAGCAAACAGGAAAATGTGAGTCACAGTGAAATCCATGTTCGTCAGATTCAATATGTGAGAGTTTTGAAAGCACATGCGAAAGAACAGTAAAACTCTGCACTCATAACTCCTTCTAGCACTCATCACACATGAATGTGCTACATGGACATACTGTAATCTCACTACAGACCCTCTAGTTCCTGCGCCTGTCAGAACGAACTGTTTCACTGCTCAGACGCGACTCAAATGTTCCGAGTATTCGCCTATTCAAAGGGGAAAAAATACACAACAGTCTGCTTTCTACGTTTTCTACAATTTTAGTGTCCCTTGATTTATTGAAATGGTATTACAGAATAAATGTCTGCAATTACGGCATGCTTTTATATTAACATATTTTCATTTTCATTTTGGATCCATTTGCCAATTAAAGATAACAAGCAAGTAAACTTTATGTCCTGAAAGCGATGCATGAAATTACTTAACAATTTTCTCGTAAGTACTGTATAGTTATGCATAGTGAGCGGAATGATTTTTACCATATATATACAGATTGAAAATAACGCATAATAATAAATAACTCATAATAAATGACATCATTACTGTACCCAGATTAATAGAAATGAATGTGAAACATAAAGGCTTATTGTAAAATGATGCTGCCAAACTCCTTGTGATTTTCTTTTCACCTTCTTTGAGTGATACAAACATATAGAAGAGTCTGTGGCTATATAAAATTATAGCCTCATTTATATTTAAATACATTCGCTCATTAGAATCTTTTCAAGTAATTATAATTTAAATGCAATTTTTAAAGCCGGTCTAGTTTACAAAGATATGACCCATCATGCATTTGTATTTCTTTTTTTAAGTGAGGGAAAAAAAGCCATTTCAATCTGACAGTAACTCAGTTTTGGATTTATCATTAACGTGTCTAGACAGCTAGCTACGTATTCTTTAATGCATGCTTTACAGGGCTCAGAAACTCTACAGACTTGGTTGTGATTGTGTACACACACACATGCATTACTGCTCAAACATATCATCAAACATCCACTCGACAAACTAAAAGGCAAAATCTTGTACAACGCTCCCATTCTGATTTCAGCCTCGCCTTGTAATGCAACACCATATCGAGAAAGAGGTATCGCAGAAGCCAGACCGTAGAAACTGACACCGGAGAGACGTGAAGAGAGAAAAGGTGACAAGAGCGATAGAGTGAGAGAATGAGAGTGAGAACAAGAGGGAGAATAAGGGTGTGACATGCCACAACAACAAACCATCAGGGGCGTTTGGTGTGTGACGACGTGCTGCGTCCTGTCTTTTGCTGTAGTTTTGTTTTGTTCTGTTTTTTTTTTCATAGAGGAGCTTAATGTAGAGGAGCCGCATGCAGGCAGTAAGAGGATGCCCAAAAGCTTCAGCCTCAGCTGCCATGTTGACTGAGGGAAAAAACGTGACAGAGAAAATGTAAAAAAAGAAAGAAAGAGAAAATACAAGTTTAAAAAGAACTCCAGATGCTCTGATGTGATATATTACTAGAGAGCATTGAGTGAACTCTTTCTAAGACTGTGCGTGTGTTTACAGGAATGTGTATGAATGTGTGTGGGAAGGACAGGGTAATAGAAGGAGGCTATAGTGGTTTTTACCACGCGCTGTACATTATCACGTTTTCACATTTCCTTCAATTGTCTACATGAATTTCTAGTGCTACAAAGCAGCTGTCCCTAAACCCCCAACCGCACACACAGACGCAGCCACGGAGCACACTGGTGTTACAACTCTGGTGACCTTTCCCCTCCCGACTGCGTGGTAAACCGCACTCCATTTCCCATAAGACTTTAACGGGCTGCGAGGGGGTGTGTAACCCCAGGGTTAAAGAGCAATCTGTAACCAATTAGCCATTTGACTGCCGAGGCCGCGTCCTGAACGGAGGGAATGCAGGCAGAGAGGAGGGTGGGTGTTTTTGGCAGGTGGAAAGTCAGGCTTCCTCTGGTTAGATCCAGGGTTAGCGAGGTCCCGACCACAGAACCTGCTCGCATAGGCATCAAACATCAGAGCTGCTCAGGCATCCCTGTCACAGGTGGCCCAGAGATAATGAATACCAGATCTGGTCAAGACCATATGAACATTTTTAGGTCCCACATTCCAGTGACTTCAGCAGAGTTTACACTGGACCAGAAACTGTCCCCACATCATCAGATATTTTAAAAAACCCACAATTTTGACAAATTGTATTCCTTAAAGGATTACATCGTTCATCACAAAAATAGATTTAAATATGTATTCACTGGATTGGTGATAACACATGCGTGCATGCTAATTGAATCAACATCAAGTGTGAGTCTCTAGTCAACAACAATTAACGCTATGTTTTTAGGAGCACCATGTGTTATCATCTAAACGTAAGGTACAGCATCATGACAAGCTGAAATAAATTAAACACGTAGTGTGCAGAGGATATTTATTTCTGGTTTTCTGGTTTTCATTTTGGCAAAAATGTTGCATTATTTATTACAAGTACTATTTTTTTTGTTTCCTGTGCAAATAAATACTACAAATATTTATGCAATTTTAAGCAATTGTTTTTTGTTTTGTTTTGATTTTTGGTAATGAACTTTGGCTTTAGAAGGTAGAGACCGGAAGGTTGAGTTTAAAAATTAACAGAAGTGAGAGAGTCTAGGTAAGGAAGAAATAAAGGACAGAAGGAAGGAAGGAGAGAACATAAGAAAGTGAAAAGGTGAGATGTGAGTATAGGGAAGGAAGGCACTCCTGATGAATATAGATTGAGGGAGTAAGAGGGACAGAGAGAGGGAGAGAGC
Source organism: Hassar affinis (assembly GCA_025674545.1). NCBI lineage: Eukaryota > Metazoa > Chordata > Actinopteri > Siluriformes > Doradidae > Hassar > Hassar affinis. Next base: position 7,387,947 of record JAOVYV010000035.1, on the reverse strand, counting down.
TGGCCAGGGTAAGGACCCTGCTCCTCATCCATCAGTGTATCTGCAGAGGGATCGGGGCCGAGTAATGAGCCATGCACCCCTTTACACGTGTTGACGCTCCACAAAATAAGATCCATTTACCTTCTGCGTGCCGTTCCGCCTGTTGCTGTGCCCCTCGAACACCCCCACTGAGCTCGCAGGTGAAGGCAGCCCACACCGTACTCTTAGCCCTTGCTCTGTCTCTGATGGCAGCCTATCTCTCTCAGTGGGAGGAACCTGGAGGAATGAAGGATGGCCGGTACTTACATCGTAGGCTAATGATGGCCATGATGGGGCGCTATCAAGGTAAGAAAACGTGACCTTTTGGATTAGGCTTGGGATACATTTTGCAGTGCTGTTTCTCTGCTAAAATCCATTACATCGTGGTTCTAGACTGTCCTGATGCTGTCGGTACAGGGACTTAGATAGTATCTGCATGGAATATAATGAGCGCTGAATTAGCTCTGAACAGTTTCACACCGCATCCATATTCAGGCCTGATTACTTTCATTATCATCGATCTATGAGGCTTTTATTTTTCCTCATCAAGTTGCAAATTTGGATCTTCTTGTCCACTGTCCAGCCACTTTCACACCACCCTAAATGACTAATGATGCATTTAACTAGAGAATTAACGAAGGAGAGATAGAGAGAGAAAGAGAGACAGAGAGAGAGAGAGAGAGAGATGCATTAACACTACGTCATACCTCCATGAAAATGGACTGCCCTCAGAAAACAAAAGGGCATGTTAGCGAGGAAGAAAAGAGATGCAGAGAGAGAGGGAGAGAGAGACAGAGAGAGAGATGGAGAGAGAGAGCTGTTGGGTGAACGGGAATGCGTCGGATAATGAGACATTTCTTTTACCCACCAGCCCTGTGTGTGTGCAGTACCGCGATGATACGCCTGTTTTCCCCCGGCCCCCATTATCTGTGCACTTGAACCCGAGCTAACAATGAGTTCATAGAGATCGAGAAGTGCCGGGCCCTTAATTGTATGTATTTAGTCACGCAAACAGAGGCAATGGCCTGAGAATGGCTAGTTAGTGAATGACATCATTTGAGCTGCCGAGTTGACTCAATAGCCCCATTGCAAATTTGCGCCACTGCAAAACATCCATCCTTCGCGGCTAAGCAAGCAGATCCGCCTGCACTCGCTCCAACATCAGCATGCACCACGTCTGGCTGGGGCTCTGTCTGTTGTTTTACCAGCACGCCTCTGCTTTATGATGCTCCCTCTGAACCCCGACAGACTCGCAGCACTCCCAAGTGATCCTGCCTCTTGTCACTCTTCTGATTTATGATTTAAGAACTGACTTTGGTTTAAAGGTGCTTGCCGGCCTGTTGGTGCAAACGCGTGACGTGTCAATCAGTCGAGCTGGTTGGTGGTGTTGGCGCTCCAGAGCTGCTCATCGCATCATGATGTTAGTGTGCCTGACTTCCTCTGCACAAAGGCAACACAGAGGGAGCATCCCTTCTCAAGCAGGGATGTCAGCACTCGAAAAATCAATCACCATCTGGCCTCCTCTATTCCCAGGAAAGAAAGAGAAAGAGAGAGAGAAAGAGAGAGAGAAGGAGAGAGAGAGAGAGAGATGGGGGTGGAGGGAATGGCTCAGTGGATGGGCAGAACCAAGCAGCTGTGCTCTGGCAGAGTCATGGTAGTACGACGAGTCCATCCGTCCGCACAGTCGGCCATTAGGCGTTGTGAGAATGACTCGCATTAGCCGCAGCAAGGTCACGCTAAGCAAACAGAGATAAGAGAAAAGAAAGCAGCGATTTGTCTGCTTGGCTAACACCATGAAACTGAGCAGGTCATCGGGTTTACTCTACAGGTACATACAAAAAAAAAAAATTCTTTGCCTCATACCCCTGGGTCTGCTGTTAAATATAAACATATTAATGCAAAGGTAAATAGTGCACACTGAGCTGAGGTTCTCTTACAGCACGGCACCGAAGTTGGTTGGGGTCTTTTTGGGGTGGGGAGGAGAGTGGGGGGTGACATGATTTTTGCTGCAGCATTGCCTCCTTTCAGTAGCACAGCTGTGTGAAAAATACCAGTCGGAAAAGGGTGCTGAGGCAGCAAAAGCATTTAATACTCAACAAACAGTTATCTAAGCCCATGTCCAATAACCCGACACCACTGTAATGTGACCTACATACTAAGTGAATAAGATTTTTTTTTTTTTTACATCAGGGAGGGGGTGGGGAGAACAGCACAGAGCACACAGCTCATTCAGCTGACAGTAATTAAATAGCAAGTATTCCTTTCCACTGCCCTTTTGCCTCTCGGCCGGCTAAGAAAGTATAATGTAACAGAACATATTGTGCCCTCCTCTGTTTTGCCTCTCTCTCTTTTCACTCTCTTTTCTTTTAGGTTCAGTCGCATTTAATTAAACAATGAATTGAAGTTTGATATTGTATTTGATTTCCACCAGCTTTTTAAAAACAGAGCACATAATGCGTGGCCGACGGAAAGGTGTCCATTACAGCCCAAATGGGAAAAGCAACAATACCGAGACTTTATTGAGCTCCATCACTGTCACCAGACCAACTTGGAAGGAGGTAAAGATCTTGCTGACACCGAACACGCAGCATGTCCCTTGAAGCTTAACAGGAGGAGTGAAACGTCAGCTTGTCCTTTACAGACAGGCAACAAGACCATGATGAAAGGAAGAGAGCACGAAGGATCCGAGGCCACCAGAAACAAAGCAGGTGTCCGTATTAATGTTGCTCCTGAATGTCTTCAGTGCTGGATAGAAAAGAGCAAAGTCAGGGGAAAAAGAAAAGCTCCACAATCGTAACCCAAAAAAAGAAAGCAAGACACTGAGATGGCAGAGGAGATCATCACAACATAACTTTCCAAGAGGATGACTCACTTCAGCAGATGGATTTTTGGATCTCTCCAAACAATGACACCCACATGCGCTTATTTAACATTTTTTACATATACTATATGTAATGCATTCACTTTTAAAAGAGACCCTCAGTGCAAAATGTTCTTAATATAACATCTGTTTAGTGGGTTTCGAGAGAAGTCTCAAATGTACTCGAGTCAAAGTCCCAAATGGATCCAAATGCAGCACTGAGCGACGGGAATGATGTGTTTAGCATGAAGGCAAAGCATGCTTCTGTTTGGAAAGGCTAGGGATTATATAAATAACTACAGATGAGTCAGCCATGCAGTCTCAGGCCGCTACTCCTAAACCAGGATTCTTTTTAATCAAACAACATCACTGAAAAAAAATGCACGAAAGAAGAAAAAATCATGTGGATCAATTACCACACCTCAGGGGTGGCTTAATTGAATTTTCATCTACAGCTGCCACATGTTCGACTGGATGTAGGTGTCTTCTTCATTTGCATGAATGTGCTTCAAACAAGAGAGAGTCAAGCTGAAAATAAAAACAGACAAAATACAGCAAGGAAGAAATGAAAGCTACGGTGGGGAAAAAAAAAGAAAAACGTCTCAACCCGTGCTATGTGAAAGAGGATTAAGTTAAATCTGAGGGTAAACCTAAAGTTAGGGAACTCTCTCGGGGAAAGGGGATGCAATCGTCAACAAGGCCGCTTTTGTGAACATTTGAGTAACTCTGAATTGTAATGTGGGAGAAAATAAAAACAAGGTAGAAAGGGCATGAAATTTGCTGCATCGAAGTTCTCCACGCGTCTTTATGCTGTTAATTCAATTACGGGACACTCGGGTTTCCCCTCTCTTCTTCGCTTGCATGCCACAGACAGCAGAAGCGGCGCTTTTCTTTAAAAATCCTCATACATAGAAGAACGGAGGTAAAGAGGAGCCTGAACAGCATCGGACTTTCTCTCTTACTTTTCATTCCTTCCCAGAAAGCTTTGCTGATGACCGCTGCTTCACGGCACTCCTAATTTTAAGCTCCTAACAATTTTAAGCTTCCATGTAGGAACCAGTCTCCATAGAGGAGAGCTCTTTTGTACACTTAAATACACCCCAATGTGTCCCTCAACAAAAGCGTCTCCCTTTCCTTTCTCCTAGGCTTTTTTTAATGCTTTAAGTTTAGGTGGTCTGTGGGTGGTGGATTTTTTTTTTTCTCTCTCAACCTTTTTTTTTTTTTTTTTTTTTTTAATCAAGCATTAGCCGTGCTCCCCATTCAGTGGCACAGCGACTATAAAAATTCATCAGGATTAAAATGACCTCACAAGCAAAATTAAAGTTCCTAAAGTACACAATGGGGGCTGTATCTTTTTTAACATGTCCTCAGGGCCTTGGGAACAGAATTGTTTCCTGACAAAGTGCTCCTGCCTTGACAATGGACACCTTTCAGGCCCTACACATGGACTGTCTTTAGACTGCAGGAGAGGGACTTATTTCACATATCAATCAAAGAGCAAAAAAAAAAATAAGAACGAGTGAGAGAAGGGCAGGGAAAAAAGAAAGACCCTCGTCTAGCGCGCATGGTCCTTCAAGAAGTGAACAGATCAAAACTGAGTATATGCTGCGTTTATAGGGGCCATTCAGCTGTGTTTTGTGCAGAGAGATGGCGCAAGAAAGAAAGATTTCTGCGCATGAAAAGAGTGATTTAATCTGGGAAGAGATGAGAACACCGCATATCTGATAGACTGTATTTGAGTGTGTGCGCATACAAAGAGGTCTAAAAGCTTAAAAAGAATGTCATGAAGCAGATCATAGGTCCCGCTCTGATTTCTCAGAGTAAAACCATACCCAGGAAGTATGCCACTCAATTTCAGCTTCACACTCAACCTGCATACCCATAAAGGTTTCTCAGCATCACACTACCCAACACCCCATCGCTAATCAAACAGGAGATGAATTGGGTGTGGAAGGCAGTAATTCCAGATTGCACTTGACCAGCTCAGGCTGGATCAGAGAGAGAGAGACACATATAAATATAGTGTTCCTAGACAGCTGGATTAATGAGGCTCCTTAAAGGACTCCTTTATAGGTCAGTGGCTGCACAAGTCCATCTAATATCCCCAAAATCTTCTCATCTAGTGCTCATTTCATTATAGTGCAGAGAGGTAGAAGGAGAAAAAGAGATAGAAAACAAAATGTAGGGAGAAAGACAGAATCTCGTAAAACATATCAGCAACGTAAACTATAGAATTTCCTGATTAGCTGTTCAGGCTTTCTTCCTTATACACAATAAAAAGAGTATTGTGAAAAGCACAAATACTCTGCTTTGTCAATAATGAATCCTAGTAGTGCAGCCATCTTTTCTTTTTCTTTTAGAGTTACTACACACACGCATAAGAGAGAAAGAGAGCGTGCACGAGAGAGAAAGAGAGAGAGAAAGACAGAGAGGGACAGAGAGAGACAAATAGAATTGTTATGTAACCTACCTCATCATTTCTGCAGTAGATGTAGTTGTAGAATTGGGGCAAGGCTTCTTTAGACAGGGCTTTGATAGGGTATTATATTAAACCTAATTAGATCATAGTAATAGCTTTAGGGCTCCTATGATAGATGCTAGCCTCTGGACCTTAGTGTACATTTTCTTAATATTTCAGCTTGTGTGCAGAGTGCAAATTCATCTTTTTACATGAGCCTGTGGAAGTGACACGAGACCTCTACACTCTTAAGGAGGGAAGGGCAAAGGAAGATACATGAAGTGTGTGAGGGAAAGTGAGAATACATATGTATACAGTGGAATGAAATCATAAGTGTTGTGTTGTGTACAGACCTGCAGCATGCTCGTGAGAAATCGCTTCCATGCGAGTGTGTGTTAGGGTTGTCAGAACGAATTCCACTGTTAAAAAAAAATTTTATAGCCATGATTGTGTGTTTTGAAAAGAAGACCCATGTTGGTTGATGTGTGAGGAGCCTGAATGAATACAATACTGATGTAGGCTGTAGTAAAAAGTACATGAAGGAAACAAAGTTTCCAGAAAAACTGGATTTTTTTTTTAAGTAATTTATCAGTTATGCAACTAAACTGCTTCTAAGGCTGTTGCCTAAAAGACACATAATGACTTTGTACTTAAAAAAGTATGTATTCATAACACTACATTAAATTCTGTCTATAAAACAAATCCTACCCAAACACTGAAAGAAAACTGAACTAAAAATTTCAACGTTATAAAAGGCTATTGGTTAAGAAGAGTAGTATCAATAACCAATAACCAGTATCAATCATGGAGAAAGAGCTTCCTAAATTTTCCTTCAACAACACTCAAATGAAAAAGCTCCATAGCACAGACCTTAAACATCCCAGTCAATAAAATTGCTTTGATAATACAAAAGTTCATGGAACTGCAGTGAACTGTCCCGTGACATGTACACAGTATGTACGATTGGACAACACACTCTCAGATCACTGATAGATAAAGTAAGAGATAAGCCAGCGGTCACTCGAAAAGAGTTGCAGGACAATCTGAAAGCAGCTCAACAGTTACAGAGAAAACAATAAGCAATGAACTGTGCTGCAATTAAGTCTTTCTACACCCTACACAAAACTCCTCTGGTGAAAAGAAGCACAAATAACGTGTGTACATTGACGTCGATATAAGGGTTAGACAATGAAACTGAAACACCTGTCATTTTAGTGTGGGAGGTTTCATGGCTAAATTGGACCAGCCTGGTG
>JAOVYV010000035.1:7363545-7375654 GCA_025674545.1 Hassar affinis | reverse complement strand
CCTCACAGCAAGAAGGTCCTGGGTTCGATCCCCGGGTGGGGCGGTCTGGGTCCTTTCTGTGTGGAGTCTGCATGTTTACTCCGGGTACTCCGGTTTCCTCCCACAGTCCAAAGACATGCACGTTAGGTTGATCGGCGTCTCTAAAGTGTCCCTAGTGTGTGAGTGTGTGTGCGAGTGTGTGAGTGTGTGTGCCCTATCTAGGGTTGTTCCTGCCTTGCACCCTATGTGGCCGGCTAGGCACCGGCACCCCCGTGACCCTGAAAAGGAATAAACGGCCAAGAAGATGAATGAATGAATGATTTAACTGCTTGTAAAATTAATTGCCCAAAGCCGCCACAAAAACCTCTTACCATTTGTATACTTATGTAAACTGTTGCTTGTTTGGATGCACTGGATTCACATTTTTTATACTGATATCAGAGCATGAGTTACCCATCAATACCCAATATTTACAATGATTAGCAACAAACCAACACTCTACATGTTTCTGTAGGTTGGTAATGTGAAATGTTAAGTATGTTAAGTACAGTTCTTGGATGTTTAGTTCTAAAAAAAACATATAATTGTTAGATTTTTCTGGGTGTTCTGAGAATATTTTAATTTAATGTTTAGAAACATTTGTACAACATCACTGCAGCATTTGTAGTTTGTCACTGCTAACGCTTGTATAATGCTATTTTCTGTCAAACACAACTCGGTACGAGAGCAAACCGTTATTAAAGCTGATGTTTTTCAAACATTGAATGAACATTATTTTGGAACTATTATGCTCTGGAACCTGTTTAATATGTACTGAATGTTATATCCTAGTGTTATATCCTAAGTATGATTAGTGCCTGGTATTTACAGGCATGTATACACTGATCAGCCATTAAAACCACTGACAGGTGAAGTGAATAACATTGATTATCTCATTACAGAGGCACCTGTTAAAGGGTGGGATATAGTAGGCAGCAAGTGAACAAACAGTTCTTGAAGTCGATGTGATGGAAGAAGGGAAAATGGGCAAGTATGATCTGTATGAATTTGATGAGTGCCACATTGTGAGGGCTAGATTACTGTTTCAGAGCATCTACCAAACAGCAGGTCTGGTGGGGTGTTCCCAGTATGTGGTGGTTAGTACCGACCAAGAATGGTCCAAGGAAGACAACTGGTGAATCGGTGACAGTGTTATGGGTGCCCAGGGGTCTGATTCCACAGAAGAGCTACTGTAGCACAGATTGCTGAAAAGGTTAATCCTGGTTATGAGAGAAAGGTTTCAGAACACACAGTGTATCACAGCTTGCTGCATATAGAGCTGCATAGCTGCAGACTAGTCAGAGTGCTCATGCTGACCCCTGTACACCACACCTACAATGGACAAATGAACATCAGAACTGGAGCATGGAGCATTGGAAGAAGTTGGCTTGCTCTGATGAATTGTGTGTTCTTTTACATAATGTATACGGCAGGGTGTCTGTGCATCGCTTACCTGTGCATCACTTAACCTGAGCATCACTTACCTGGATGTTATTTGACATGTAATACCTACCTAAGCATTGCTGTTGACCACAAATTCTCCTCCATGGCAACAGTATTCCCTAATGGCAGTGGCCTCTTTCAGTAGGATGATGCTCCCTGCCACACTGCAAAAAATGGTTCAGGAATGGTACCATGGAGGCCCCAGACCTGAATTATATGTTGCTAATGTTAATGCCAGATACCACGGCACACCTTCAGAGGTATTATGGAGTCCATACCTCGACAGGTCAGGGCTGTTTTGGTGGTACAAGAAGGGCCTACACAATATCAGGCAGTTGGTTTTAATGTTATGGCTGATCGGCATGTGTATGTTTCAGCGGATTAGATCAGAAAACTTTTCAGATTTTTTTCTTTCAGAAGACGTTTCAGATTTTTATGATCAGATCGATGCTGGCGATCCAATAATGTTAGCTGGTTAGGATATTTTCTATGCAGCGACGCTACATTAAAGAAGCAAGAAGTCTAGTGAGTGCAATTTAATTCACTAAAACACACATTTCTATATAATATTATGTATTTAATATCCCTGTATATTCACAGTGATAGAATTAAGTCAACCTTCCCCTTAAACACTGTATAATTTACACTCTAGGTGTAGTGTATTTCTTATATGCTCATGGATACATGTCCTTCGTCATACTCTTAAAGTCTTATTTAAGCAGCTGCTGACAGGCAACAGACTGTCCTTTGCCACTGTGGGGCACTTATGAGATTAAAAGGGAATTAGCGTCGACGCAGATCCTCGGAAGAGAGGTAGTCATCGTGCTCTGTGCTGCACGGGTAGTCATCATAATCATCTTCATCATTACAGCCATCATCATCACCCATACAGATTGCACCTGAGGAATAGCAAGATGGAGCTTTTGCCACCAGGCAAGTGCACACACAGTCATGGCTTATTCAGCAAGAACATTCCTCTTTCACACAACCTCCCTCTCTCTCTCTCTCTCTCTCTCTCGATCTTGCTGTGGCCTGGCCATTGGAAGGAAAAATGCTGAGTGTACAAATACCCCCTCACTCCAGAGGGGTTTCCCTCAGTTACACCAACAGGGCCGGAGGAGGAAATGGAGAAAGAGATGCAGAAAGTGATTCACCTGTCTAACAGCTTGGTGCACCTTTTACCCTTTGAGAAAAAAATATTATGAAATGCCGTAACATTCTTGTTTTGGGCCTCAAGTCTGTCTCTGTTACTCCAATGCAGAAACACACATGCAGCCACGCATGTGTCACATCGATACCTTGTTTTCTTTGTTCCCTCTTTCCTCTTTGACATGGAATGAAAATTATATTCTGCTGACTGAAAGGAAACAGTCCTCTGGTGCCTGTTTATATGTTTCTTCACTGTTTATTCAGTGAGTTTCCCCTCAGTGTAAGATTCCCTCATCCACGCCTTGTCTTCTTCCACGCTACGTGTTTGATCTCGTCTTGGCCTGGCTGACCGCAGCTATCATAACCAGAAAATGTGTGGTCTGGCACGTGTGTTCAGTGTATAGTGCAGAAACACAATATCTCAGGGTTGACTTGTTTGCTGAAAGTGTCATTTTTTATTGTTTGTACAACCCCAAAATAAAACATTATACAAACCCAATTCCCAGATAAGTTGGGACACTTTCTAAAAATGCAACAAAAAATGCAACAATGTAATTTGTTCATTCATTTGAACCTTTACTTAATAGATAAAAGGTCAAAGAAAAGATTTTCAGTGTTTTCAATGACGAACTTCTATTTGTTAAATATGAACAAAGTTATAAACTGACGGCTGCAACACGCTCGAAAAAAGTTGGGACAGAGGCAAAATAAGAAAGTGATAAAGTTAAACTGTTCTGGAAGCTTCCACAATTATCGGTTTAACAGGTAACAAGTAAATTCATCAAGACTGAGTATAAAAGGAGCATCCACTATAGGTTTAGACTTTACAAGAAGGATGGGTCAGTCAATCCAAATGCAATGTTTCCCAGCACAAGATTGCAAAGAATTTAGGTCTTTCACCATCTACAGTTCATAATATCATAAAAGGATTCAGGGAGTCAGGGGAAATCTCGGTGTGTAAGGGCCAAGGGTGGAAACCGCTGCTGAATGTGCGTGAACACTGAGCCCTCAGGCAGTATTTTTTGAGAAACTGTCTATGACATAGCCACATGGGTTCCTTGGAAAATCATGGAAAAATCATTGGAAAAACGTGTTCTGTGGTCAGATGAGTCCATGTTTCAACTTGTTTTTGGGGAAAACAGATGTCGGATTCTACACCCCAAAGATGAAAAAGACCATCCAGACTGTTACCAAACAAAAAACTGCTAAATCTGTAATGGCATGGGGATGCATCAGTGCCACAGCATGGGTGATCTGCATGTATGTGTGAAGTTACCATTGATGCCGAGGTTTATATTTGTATTTTGGAGAAACACACGTCGCCATGAAGATTACATCTTTTCCAAGGAACTCCATGTCTCTTTCAGAAGAACAACGCCACGCCTCATTCTGCACAAGTTACAACCACATGGCTCGACTGGCCTGCATGTAGTCCAGATCTGTCTCTTATTGAAAATGTACGGAGCATCGTGAAGAGCAAAATCAGACGACAACCACGGACTGTTGAGCAGCTCAAGTCTTGTATAAAGCAAGGATGGGTAAAATTCCACTTGCACAACTGCAACAATTAGTGCCTTCAATTCTCAAATGATTTAAAAGTATAATTATAAGACCCAGTGGTAAACATGTACCTGTCCCAACTTATTTGGAGTGTGTTGCAGGCATCAATTTCTAAATGTGTTTATATTTAACAAGCAGAATTAAGTTCACCACTGAAAATCTCTTCTTTGTCCTTTTAATCTGTCTGTTAATCTGTCAAATTACAGTTTTTATTGCACTTTTAGAAACTTTTTTGGAAATCGGGTTTGTAGTTTGAAATGAGTTCTCAAGTCAGACAGAGATAAAGAGTCACTCCGAGAGAGAAGGAAAGAGAAAGAGAGACTGAGAGGGAAGGACAGGTGATTTTTATATTAATGTGATGACTGCTGTGTGCACGAGGGTCACAGTGTGGTCTGACTTGTTGGTCAGCTGCCCCTTGCTAAATGAAGACTGGATGTGATATTGTCCTAGTTATCATGACCATCTGATGTCGATTTCACACAGCGGTGGGACCCTCCACAAGCTGGTCCTCACCACCGGCCACACGGGTAATAAACAAAACCATGCCTCACACATACTACACACACACACACACACACACACACTCACACACACACACACACACATACACTGTCACAGGTCTAAACCCACACAGGAGCATAATGTCAATGCTTTCTGTATCTGTCTATCTCTAAAATCACAGACTGTGTAGGAAAAAAAGGAGATACAATTGACAAAGGGAGGAATCTATAATAGTTCTTGATATGTTGCACCATGGCTGACAAACACACACCCCTCCATACAGAACATCCTGAAGCATCCTGAGCCACAGGCGTCAACATTAACACATACAGACACTAATTCATTCTCAGACACACCTCCCAATCTCTCATCACACACAACATCACATGTATGCACATGCACACATACACAAACACACGCATGTACACACACGTGTACACACACGCACACACACACACGCATGCACACGTATGCGCCCGGCACAAAAATGCATCATCTCATCTCACTCCCAAAATGATGCAAAATATGAAACCGTATTTACAGAACCCTCTCCACAATCATCTCCTACGCGAAAATAGCAATCTTGTCTTTCAGCCGAGGAAAAGGCGAGAGCCGTTCTAAGAGGCTATGAATTTGGTTGGAGCTGAATAGGATGTTGGTACATGTTTTACTAAAGGAAATATAATGGCACACTATTATTAGATCACATTAATCATGAGGGTGCCAAAGGCACTGACAGCAGCCCTGAAAGGGATTGAAAACGTTGGTAATGGATATAAATTACCCATTGTGTGATAAAAGGATTTTTTCCACTAAGAAGGTAGGAATAAAACACAGAGCTTCCAAATGTGCATGTGTTAAAATATGGACTAATGCAGGTTATCTTAGGCGGATTAAAATTTTAAGGGAATCAGATAGTGACACAGAGAGGCCTTGAGTTAAAAGAGGAGGCTGTGAGTGTATAGGAATTAAAAGCTGATTAAATCGGAGTCTGTGTGACATGAGTAGTAAGAGACAGGCAGAGAAACAGAGCGAGAGGGAGAGAAAGAAAGAGCGACAGAGGGCAGAAGGCAAGAGACTTGTTTTGATAGAGGTCTGTCAATTGGCACGGTGATAATGAGTCACGTTGCTCTTATTCGGTTATTTATTGCCGACTTGGCTGGCAAACAAAAGATCAATAATTTTGAGCAAATCTAATGTTGTCCCTGCCGCTAATGCGCTCGTCCATCTCCGCTGGCATCCTCGCATGGGAGCGACACCGAATCTGTGGTTATTTCACATCAAACGCAATTATATCATATGGCTTTAATAACACACGGCCCCCCATGAATATGAGGCGATACTTGATAATGCCTATGCATATGTGCGTGCAAATGTGTCACATGGTAGTAAATTATAATATATGTCAGTATATAAGCCGCTTTTTCAACGTTCGCACTGAATCAATCTTCATTTGCAGCTTCAGATCTAAAATGAAAGATGAAGTGTTCTAGCAGTCCATCCACCGACTGACAGCACGCACACGCGCACACACACACGTACGCACACACGCACACACATGCACACGCACATACAACGGCACGGAACTGAGAGTCCCATCTGTTAACAATATGCACCTCAAGATAAGATCCTTATTGCACTTATTCTGGAGATATAAGGCTGGCTAATTGTTCTTCGCATAGACTATATCACCCATCATTCAATAGCAATATTTAATGAAGTTTGTAAGAACAGATGCCCCCACCCGCTAAGCTGTCCTCTGCAGGTATATTTCAAAAACAAAGCCAGGCACCTGTAGTTAGACAAATAAACACACACACACATAAAGACACATGAAACTCAGGTGGCACTACAAAAAAACTACAAAGAACATTGAAAAACTAAATGTTTGCATGTGACACAGCTCAAAATGTGTACATGATTATCAGTCACTCTGATAAGCAATTCTGTTTACTATGTACTATGAGTATACAAGTTATATACGCATCATGTACCGATTTTTATTAAAAATTTTTTTACTTTTCACTTTTTCATCACTTAAGACATCAAACATGATAAAGTTATAATATTTCAAACAAGATTTTCAATTAAGATGCCGCAAACCGGTATGGCAGCGGTGCAAAAATAGCTAATGTTCTTAATATCCTATTAAAAGATCCTTATAAATCACTCCAAACCAATTATTTCCTAACCAGTTCTTCGTCTTCATTTTGTTTGTCACAGGGATTTAAGGGACCAACAGCTTCTTTGTTTTATGCTGTTGTAGCTGCCGCTAGTGTGGACAAAATGAGGCTTTTTGGCGCGTTAGAACTTTGATCATTGTGTCCTGTGTAGGAAATTGTTTGCTCCTTTTTGATCACATGGACGCATGGTGCTTTCCATGCCACTTAAAGGGGAACACACCGCTTTGTACTTTGGTCAATCGGTTGTTTTTGACCACTAACACACAATGACCTCAGAAACCACAGAATAGAGAATTTGTACTGATCTGTCTTAAAGGTGACTTTTGGATTACATCCTGCCTCATTTTCTTTTCACCCATCTGCTGTAGCAAGCTGAGTGTCTCCCTGCTGCCTCACCTGCCGCGCAGCCCCGAAGGGAACCTGACTGACATCCGCCGATCACTGCGCGCTGTGAGAGAGAGAGAGAGAGAGAGAGAGATAGAGAAAGGGAAACGGAGACGGAGACGAGCGGCGCATTAATAACCGCCTCGGAGAGGAGCACGGGAGGTATCACAAAGATCGGATATCATTAGGACGAGCAAGACGCACCGTGAATCACAGCAGATCCATGTGACGGCAAAACAAGGATCTTGGCCTGTAACGCTGAACCTCCTGCCATACATTAAAAAAGTGTACAGTACACTGTCAGGTATCTTCTCTAAAAGAGTCAATCAATACCAGACCAACTAGATGGAGCGGTTGGGACTGAAATGATGTACAGATTGCTCATTGCAAGCTCGATAAAGTGGGGGCAATGAGTCCACACGTTCAGGATAAATGATACACTGGACATATGGTGTGCTATGCATCTGAGCACCTAGTTAAGTAGTGTGTGTGTGTGTGTGTGTGTGTGTGTGTGTGTGTGTGTGTGTGTGTGTGTGTGTGAAAGTTGGCCAAGAAAAAGGCTTCAAGTGCAGCAGAATAAAGTGAGCTGTGTGTCAGGGTTATCTCAAGGGACAGCGATGATGTCAAAGGGTGCTGTAACGGAGCCTGTCGACTTTCCTGTACAACACTCCTGGCTCCTCCATGCTTCGCTTTTAGCCACTAAACCCTTCGTACACAGCAGAGGAGCTTTTTTTTTTAAAAAAGTCGTTTTTTAAACATACATATCAAAGAGGAAGTTGGCTCAAAGCCTTTGTAATTGAGCATAATATAGCAAGGAAAAGAGAAATGGGAGAAAAAAAAAAACAGGACATAAAGACATCCAAAAAAAAAACCTCTCTGCCATCCATATCCCCTTCACCGAGTGGCAATGCATCATTTGTATTGATGCAATATTAAATTTCAGTATCGCATGTCAAAAGGTATAAAATGATAGATCATAGCCTAACTAAATGAATTATTAACACGGCTAGACTTCTCTCCCAATCAACTGTGTCTGAAAAGTACAGTTTGATACTGGCAGCATTTCAAAGCTTCAGTGACAAATTCTCTCACCCCTTCTCTCTCTGTCTCTCTCTCTCTCTCTCTCTCTCTCTCTCTCTCACTCTGCTTTTTTCATTTTTCAAGTTTTTGTCCATCATAATAGATCTGGATTCGTGTGAACCCTCCCCAACTCCCCGTCATCTTAAATCCTCCCACAATGCAAAGCTGCGTGAGTGTGGCTTCCGATTGTGTGGAATTTCGTTTTGTTTGCTTTCTTTTTTTCCATCCTGTTCGCTTCACAGAATGCAAACCGTTATCAGATTACTCTAATTTGCTGCTAACAAACTTAAAAGCAGGGCTGACTTTGTAATATGGTTTCCACCAGTGAGAGACGTACTTCTGCCTGCAGTTAAACAAACCTGGACCAGTCCCTTTTTTTACTTCCTGTATTTACAGCTATTCTAATGAACAATATTCTCATAGAAAACGGTTTCTGTCATTTCTGTAAAATACAAACTACAACAAGTCCCTGTTAAGAGCTTTAGTGTAGAATATACAATAGAGTTCTGATCATTTTACAAACAAATGGTTTCCTACATTGATGTAGAAGTACAGTATATGCTAGGCAAGCTGCTAATTCTGTTCAAATCTAATTAAAAAATGAATTGTGCATGTGTGCCGTGTGTGTGTTTGTGTGTGCCTGCGGTAATCATGACTCCAGAGGGATTTAATTGGAGGGTCCAGATTGTCGGACTGGTGACCCCGCACAAGTCACGGCCACCATTAGCGTCCAGCTCACATGTTAACAAACACAATCCCTGCGCCTTGTCACGAGAATTCAATTCAGCCTCTTTGTCTGCCTGCTGCCTTCGCCTTAACGATGGTCTCTTTCCCTGCCTCTGTCTTTTTTTCCCCCTCTCCTTAAACAACAGAACACAGAGGAGTCGTTAGGACCCTCTCTTCATTACTTCAAAAAACCAATCATTAGACACCAGAGTATATACGTAATTAGAAAATCACTTCCTTTGCAATCCTGGCTAAGTAGTTTACATACTGTAATTACAGGGACAAAATCAATTTTTAATCATTTCACTGATTGGGCTCATCAGCTCAGTAGGAACATTGTATCCTGCTTGTTGTGCGAAAGCAACATCTGGGCTAAAACAATTACCCTTTTGTGTTCCCAAACTATTCAGAGCAGGGCTTTCTACAGCACCCGCCGGCTGCCACCGAGCCCCTATGTAGCTCTGTCTTTCTCTTTCTCTCTCTCTGTCTCTCTCTCTCGCTCTTTTCCTTTTCTGCCCTTGATGGGCGCATGGTGGATCACGTTTAAAGCCTTATAAATCAATACTCTATAATAAGCCACTCTTGAGAAAACGCAGCATATTGCTTTTTTAACACCTATTGTTTTTTTTTTCTCCCCCCTCCCGTTTTTTTTTAGATTGGTTGTTTTTCATGTTTGGTGTTTGCGCCTCAATCAGGGAAAAGGGAACAGATTTTGTTTCGCCTGAAGAAATATCACCTTATTAATACTACGTGTTCCACTCGGCTACCAATTAGAGTACTATTTAATGCCCAAGTACAGCGTTCTCTGAGCAAAACTGTGAATGCATTTTAATTATTGTTGTTTTAGAGGACAATACAAATAGAAACTTGTAGTATGCACTGGAAACCTGACTGCAATCCCTCTGACAGACGAAATTGAGCCATATTCAAGCTAAACACATAATGAACTTTGAGATCTAAGTGTTCCTAAAATGCTCTACCCTTCAGTGCATAATAAAACACTTTGTATTCTCGTCTGCACAGCAGCAGATCGATGGGCATCAGGTCTCCCTCCCTCTCCTTCACTTCAAAACAGAGGAAATCAGATTTGGGGGGGAAAAAAAAGAAATCAGTTAATGCATTGATCATGCCTGCTGTATGCAAATCGCATTTGCCTCTATTTTTGAAGCGATCGATAGGGTTAATTAACAGATTCGTTTTAACCGCACTCCGCAACACCTTTAGAGGCGTCCACCCTAGAAATCATCGACCTGCCATAGCCGTGGAAAGGAACAGCAGAGCGTGCATAGGGCAATAAATCTGGAAATCCAATTCGGCCATGAGCACAGGCGTAAATGTAAAATATGAACGGCCAGACAGGACTCAGGTACATCAGAGCTATGTCAGAGATGTAGCAGTTTCAGAAGTTTCATCCAATCTAAACTTTTCATAAACCAGGGAGCAGGACCTCCATACTTCATCAGGATTAAAGATCAACACTCACACTGAAGGAGCAAATATCTTCTTGATTAGTTGTAGATCTGCCTTAAGCGTGATCCGTACTGATAGCAGGTTATTTCTATATTCATTTTTGACTCCTGTTAGTCCATTTTCTGTTTGCTAACAGTTCTGAGATTCATAGTTTCTGAGGTTAAGGCTCATCTAGATGAAAGCAAATGTCTTGTTTTGTATTGGTTACCAGTTCTGTGGTTCAAAACTCATTTTTGTCATGGTTAAAACTCATTTATATCAAAAACCAAATACTATAAGCATCCCATGGTTTTTCCCATCAATTGAACTGACACCTTCACCAGGAGCTTTTCATATGCATTTAGGCTGACCAGTCTGTGCAGTGCAGGCTACTGTAGTGTAGCTTACTGTAGCGCAGGTGATGCTGTTAGTTCACGTCTGCTCTGTACATATGGCACTAAATACAATGTCATGTTTGGTGGTGGTGCCAGCGATGTTGTGTTGCCCTGGTTTAATAATGGACGCTGTTTGAAATTATTATTATTCCCAAAATGCTCTTTTGTGATTTACTTTGAAGGGTGGCAGGGGGACAAGTCTGGGAAGATGATGCTTGCTAAACGGGGCCGCTCATTTGAAGAGCTTTTTCCAATTATACAATTAGCCAGGAATGTAGGGCAGGAGTCTTGGTGTACCGATAGCGGCGACCCTGGAAAGCGAGACATTTTCTTCCTCGTTAGTTGTATACAATAAAAACACGGGTCTACAGTAACAGTCTACAGTGAGACCGGAGCAAACTCTAACCTGATTCATGTTAATTACATGCAAACAGCTTCTACGACATAATTCGAAGAGAATGTACAAAATCGTAAGTGTCAGGCCTAATGAAGACTTTTTGTGTTTTTTCTATTGCATAGATTTGGCTGATTGGAAATAATTCTGTGCAATCGAGATTATATAAATATCTTTTAATGGTGCAAAAAAAAGGTTTTAAATTTATCATTTGCCCTTTCCATTGTCCTAGTCCTTCCGCTGCTATAATGTGTACTAGTTTGAGAATGGAGGGAGGGGGGACACAACAGCTACCATCTGCCTGCCTGTGGATTTTCTGTAATCGCTCTTTACTGATTACACTGCTGACTACATGAACCTCTTAAATAATTATCCTGCAATAAAAAATGCTAAATAATTATTATCATTAACTCCTAGCAAGACGGCTGCCACTCCAACTAATGCCGCCTAAACTGTCAGTGGCAGAGAGGCTGTGTTTCATGTCAATCATCAGATTTGTACAATGCCTCACCATGGAGATGGAGCCCTGATGGATAACATGTGCCTAAACTGGAGATTACACTCAAATGGGAAGATTTTTCTAGATTCTTTTGGATTATACAATGAACAAATGATGAATATTTTGAGAGGAATTCATTCAAAAACAAGTAATTTGCTGTTTTTTTTTACATTAGTGTCCATAAATTAGTCAAGGGCAAGGACAACATAAAGATCCTGAATACACTCCAAGACAAATGTATCAAATTGTACGTACAGGGGTTAGACAATGAAATTGAAACACCTGTCATTTTAGACCACAATAATTTATTAGTATGGTGTAGGGCCTC
>JAOVYV010000035.1:7353178-7360678 GCA_025674545.1 Hassar affinis | reverse complement strand
AGGAGCTTAATTAGATTCAATACTGCACATATATCTAAAATGTTGCAACTTGGAGGCAAAACACACACACACACACACACACTTGTGCAACTTCACAGAACTTTAGGAACAAGAACAAGATAAGTTATGAGACAAGAGACGAGGAGGGGGTGTTTGTAGAAAAAAAGTGTTTATTTATTGTTTGTATTTTTTTTTTTGCTTCACCACTTTCCCAAGAGTTTACCTAAAATGAATTCCTCTGTCATTTCATGTTAAACTTGATGAGTGACAGATAATGGGTTCATAGCTCATTCTTTTCATTTCTTTTCATATTTTGTTGTGTCTCTGGAAGTACGCCGTCAACACAACCTACAGTACTGCACCGGTTATTCACTTTATTCTGAGTGGAGATATGTCCATGTTCATGTCCATCTGACTGTAATTCTGTACCGCTCTGCAGTTGCGGACACCAGTGAGGAGTAAAAAGTAAGAGAGAAGTAACTAGTCCCAATATTTGTCTTCTGAAGACCTGCACTTTTTTGGAGGAGACAAGGGCAGGACTGAGAGCAGACAGGTCCTTTCATACAACAATAGGCGTCTGCCAGGCGAATTTCTAAAAGTAATAGGCGAAAGCAGTGAAGTGTTGACTTTACAAAGGATGTAGGGGGGAAAAAAATACACCCTCCCTCTCTCCTAACACCCCCCCCTCCCCTTCTCCACCACTCTCGCCCGGCTTTCCAGCAGGCTGGCAGGCGAAGTTAACATTTTCACAGAGAATATTCCTTCCCTCCAATAGTGGAGCGTAATTCATTTTCCATCTCTGTTCATTAATCATTGTTAAAATTAGTGATCCATTTCTTCCACTCTGCCATCTGCACTCAGCTTCGTTACAAACATGACACCTTCCCGCATAATAAAAGCTGACAGGCACGAGGATGCCTTTCCAAATAGCTTTCTGCATATGTGCACCTCTACAACTGATGCCGTTGTCAGACAAAAGTAGGTTATTTAAGCAGCACGCCTCACTTTAACAATGCACACACGCTTACACGCAGACAAACATCACAGCTAGCCAGCTAGACCAGCTGAACATGCCTGCAGAGACATATATTTATGTTTAGGACTGATTTACTATATGTGCGTACAAATAAATAAAAAAAAAAAGCAAAGGAAGCATGCACTGATTCAAAACATGAGTATTATATACTTATCCATCCATCACTAACTGTTAAATTCTCTAAGATCTCTAAGCTGAAGCTAAACGTACCCTATGTGATTTATTACAGTTCACTAGTTGTGTGATAATATGCTACACAAGCACAGAGGTTTTATTTTAGCCTCACTTGTTCTCCATTTATTATCTGACCTCCTTAAACCTTACCTCCAGTGCATGTGTGAGCTTTCTTACCTACTGCATCAGGTTCTTATTTCCCTGAAGGGAGTTAAAAGGAATCTGAAACTCTGCTTTGTGGGAGAAAAATTATAATAAAATATGCTTAATACTTCCACCTCCTCCTGAATGATATTTCCATTGGATATTACATATCAGAGTGACCTATTCTCTAGGCCGGGTTAGACAGACAAGCTCTTTGTTCTGAGCAAATGAGAGTGCATATTAATGTTACATTTTGTGTGTGTGTGTGTGTGTGTGTGTGTGGGTGCGTACATATTAAAGTCTGAGCAGCATATGTGTAAATATGCCAGTAGATTGCGTATGTTGACGAGTGACTAAGTGTGCGAGTGTGTGAGTGTGTGTGTGTGTGTGTGTGTGTGTTTGTGTGCCTGTGCTGTGCACTCATGTGTGCGTGCTAACTTGTGTGTCAGTGGGTGTTTAGCGCGGACTGTCTCAGTTGGCTGAGGAGAGCACGGTCGTGCTGGTATAATGAGCAGTTTGGACCAGATGATGCTCGTGTGTGAGCAGCCAGAGCCCTCGTTCCATCCCTCCAGATCCAGAGCAGAAGCCTGTGTTTGCTTTCAGAAGGCCCTGACTCGACTCCCTCGATGCCCCCCACGTCTCTGGCGAGTCCCAGGCTCCGTGCTCGGCCTCCCTCGAGCCTTAAGCCCACACCAATAATCTATATAATGCCCTCAAACGGGGGGCTTTTTCACACCAGAGTTAAGCTCAGACACGGCCAGAGGACACCATCAGCTGTCTAGCCAACTGCTGTCTTACACACACACACACACACACAGACACACACACACACACAGTCAGATTGTTCCTGAGTCCACAATGAAACAGGACAGCAGTTAAATCATGTTGTCTTCTCCTTATTCCCTATTAACTAATTCGATTCCTCTTAACCCGCCAAAGACATGTCCTTAAACACAGCTCCATGCACACCCATGCTGTACACACAGACATGTTTCATTTCAGGTTCTCAGCACATCTGAATTCCAGAAAAGCCGATGAGCGATAGAGGCCAGGCCCCTCCGGACTGATTAGCATCATTTAAGAAAGTGCAGCGTGCAGAACAGCACCGAGGCCGGCCTCCGAGATGGGTGGCCTCTTGCCACATTACGAGTCAATACCCTGTAAACTCATTTGAATTGAACATGCAGCAAAACCACTCCAGCACCACGGCCCCGGCACACATTTCCCTTCACCCCCCCACCCACCCCCCATCTCATAAGTACTCATGTATTCCTTTATTTCCTCCCCCTTTTTTCCCTTTCTTTCCCTCTAAGTAGGTTCGATGTTGGGAACGCCACAAAACCACCTAAAGTATGCATATACATTAAAAATCAAACAATACCTCGTTTCAAAAAGTACATAGATAACAAAGGAGGGGGGGAAGCATGCTCAGCCACCCCCTTCCAAATTAGATTAGCGATGCAAATGGCTTAAATTTTTTAAAGCTTTTGAGAAAATCCTACTTATGGCTACGATTGCGTGCCAAAAAGTTCATCTGGCCTGTAAATTTAAGCATGGATTACAAATATTCAAATCATGAGCTTACTGTTCAAATAAACATTTCCAACAGGGAGAAAGTTGCAAGGCATACACTTTTTAATATAATGCCTTCCCTGGCATCGGCTCGCCTCCCCTCAGTTTCCAGGCCTAATAAAACAGAACCGTTCCAAAAAAAAAATACAAAAGAAAACAAAAGAGTTAAAAGTTCATCTTTTTATGTTCGTGTTTTTTTTTTCCTCGAAACTGATTAAACAGACTTGATGGAATCTGTAATGACTGTAATTGTAACCACTTATACAATTACACTGTACTGGGTGAGAGACAGTGTGTGCTGATACTCTGCCTGGGACAGAGGAAGAGCCACAGCAGGTTATATGAAGAAGAAAAAGAAGGAAAGAGAGAAACATAGACAGAGAGAGAGAGAGAGAGAGAGAGAGACAGAGAGAGAGAGAGGTGGCTTAGGTTGGTCAGCTGCTAGCCACATGCTCAATTATTCACCTCCTCTGTAAGTCTTAATGCAGAGTCTGAACACGGATTTGAAACTGACCACTGCATATTTTCTTATTGATTCCTGCAGTGGAGATAAGATTTGGATTAATGCCGTATCTGTCTATCTATTCATTAGTACATTTATTTCATTATGTATTAGCAGATCTGTTTTTTCAAGATTCCACAGACATGCGTCCACTCTTGATGGTCAAAAAAACCCTCTCTCCGGATTATTATTTTATTTCTTATTATTTTTAGACAGCCGAGATCAGAATAGCCCCCGCTCCCTAGACCAAGAGTGCCGCATTAAAGTCTTCCACATTTGCAAAATTGCAAACAGATGCAACTCAAGTACCTGCAAATAATCTGCCAAGACCAATTTCAAAAGGGAGATTTCCAAATATGTGGAAGTCATTAGGACGCGTATTATTTTTGCGATGAGCAGGAGGCTCGAGCTGGCTCCAGAAGCAGATGGGTGCTGCTTTTATTTAGACGAGAAGAAGAAAAAAAAAGCCAACATGTTATTCCGGCATAAATGAAGATATATAATGCCTATGAAACAATTACACCCCAAATATTGAAGTTTCAAAGGGAACAAAAGAATGTCAAATTTCTTTTCATCATTGCCTGCTGTAATCTATCATCTTTTATGAGTGCCTGCTTCTTCTTCTTGTTGCGTGTCACTATAGATAAGACATGAGACAAAAGAATCTAAAAATTAAAGATATTAGGTACTTTTTTCTTCTCTTTAACTGAGCTGTGTTGTTCATTTTTCATTTTTCATTCGCAAATTTTTTTTCAGCATCTGAGGTTCTTCTCTCTCGCTCTCTCTCTCTCTCTCTCTCACTCTCATTCTCTCTCTTTCTGAAAGCTTTAAAATAACCCTGTGCCTCATTTTCTAAGTAAAACATTTCTACCACTAAGTATTGCAACATACGTCATCTACATCAAACAGGCTCCATTTTGCACGCATCCTTAAGAGGAAAGGGAATATTAATTATTAAATTCAAATGCGTAACAGTCTGGTTCATACTAATCCTAATTTCATACCATGACTTACTTCAAAAAAATATTTAGGAGGAATAAAACTGTGTGATTCGTCTGAAATATGATCAATCTCAGAGAGGTAGAGACAGTTTCATCCTCTTGATCAAGGTTCTTGTAACAGTAAGCATACAATCAGATTCCTCGTAATTGTAACAGTAGGAAGCATTTCAGAATTTCCACTCACAACACACTCACACACACACAGAGGGAGAGGGAGAGAGAGAGAGAGGGAGAGAGAGAGAGTTTGAAGGCTGACAGAGATAGAATGAAGGAGGGAGTGATCAAGTGATCAACTGATCAAGTGATCAAGTGCGTAAGAATTCTGGGAATTTTGTGGCCCGGCTCTGTCTTCCTTGTCTCTCTGCCCATATTATTTGCTTCCTGTCTCATTGTAGCTGGCAAAAAGAAATTCAGTAATTGAGCAGTACAGAACATGTGCCCTCCCCACTCGAAGATGACAGATGGATTATAAAAACTTCAAAGGCGAGCATTTGGAGCACCAGGGGAGAGATGGTAGGTATTTGAACTATCATTCTTTACCCAGGAGACAATGGCTGCCTGACATGATGCATACATCAAGGAACAGAGGAACAGTGCAACCACGCACACATAATCTCTCTCTTCTCTCCCTGTCTCTTTCTCTCTCTCTCTCTCTCTCTCTCTCTCTCTCTCTCTCTCAGACTTTTATTTAACATCCTGTTATGAACAACTTTCAGTCGAGCACAGAAAACAAGATGTGCGCAGGAAAGGAAGAAGAGGCCTGAGGTGACTTTGAAGACTCAAGCACTCATGTTTCATAAGCTTAATAATGCACTTTCCATACGCTGCTCTAACCTCCAATCAGAGAGATGCGCACGAGACGGAGGGCAAACAAGCAGCGGCGTTTAACTTGACGGCAAGCGGAAAGTATGTAAGCATTTCAGTAAGTATTTCATCTAATTATCCCGGTGTGCAAGCTGAGGATAGCTGTGTGTTTGCTCTTGGTGCGGCCCCGCTTAATACGGCGAGGAGAGCTGGTGCTATCACTCTACCTCATCCTCTGCCTTGTTTTACTTATGACTGCGATTTATTAAAAAAACATGGCCATCTGTCCAACTTCCTTCAGCATAGAAGCAGCCTATGGGCAAACTACTTTTAATAATATAGAGACAAGATGTGGAGATGCCGTCATGCATACCTAATGCAAGGAATACGGAAAACTAACCCTGACTGTTGCTTTCTAATAAGGACCCACCCCCATGTCTTTGATTTATAAAGGTGCAGGGACAAAGTACTAAAAGCTGCCATAAAATGATAAAAGAAAAATAAGCTATAATAATAATAGAATTTATTGATATGTTATTAGTTATACTACTACTACAACAACAAATAATAATATAATAATATAAATGTATATTAATATATATAAAATATATAAAATAATAACAAAAATGATAATAATAATAATAATAATAATAATAATAATAATAATAATAATAATATATGAATACATATTATTATTATTATTATTCTTTTATTTATTTTTTTATATATATTAATATAAATGTATATGTAGTTGATGGGCTAAGGTATACACTACTTGCAGATAGTATATACCTTAGCCCATCAACTACCATCTTCACTATCTAAGATGACAATGCTTGACTCTCAAAAACGCCCTTTGGCCTTTATCCTGACCTCTCTTATTAACCTCCCAGGCTTTACATGGTTGAATCTGTGCATATATAACTCTTGTAATTTTCTGTCTATGTGTTTATAGAAGCATGCATATCCATCTTTGCATATGTGTGTGTATGAGTGTGCTGCCTGCCACAGAGTGCGTGTTACGCCACCCTTCTTGTGTGTGGTCACCTTTTCAACGTCCATCAAGATTTCCCACTTAATCCCATTGGATCATCCCATCACTGCTTAAAGGGTGTTTATGTGTAATGGATTCCATCTTGCTCTCGTCACCCAGCGCCGTCCCCCAACCACCCCCCCCACACACACTCTGATTATTAATGCATCTCACTTTTCTCACTCTGTTCCAGCAATCACAGCCACTTTTTCTGTTTTACACTACATTCAGCTCTTGTGTTTTCAGGATTGAGCATGGTGTGTAGTGTGATTAGATTCATTATAGAAACTGTTTAAAGGAATCATTTGGCAAAAAAGTCAAATGCATATATTTTTGACAAGTCATATTTTTTATATTGGCTGATATTAGATTATTATATTAGATCACTTCATAGCTCAAGTGCAAATATAAGGAAGCAAATATGACACCAAAAGTTTTAGGTGATTTAGGTGAGTACATTTAGTGGGTTTATCTGGGTTGAAGATACACTAAATGTATTTCTCACTTACTCCAAATGTCCAAAAGTCAATCCACTGGTTGGTGTCCAGGGTTGCCAGGGTCATCAAACTGGACCAGTTTTGGCACAAGATAGTGAATGGAAGGCCTGCCACAAATGACTACTTTAAACAGTTTAAAATGAAAATAAAGCTAATTCATCTCCACAAACCTAGGCTATGGCAAGAAAGGGACAGTGTAAGTGCAGGCTGTGATGTTCTTTTAGAAGATATTGCAAAGATTGGGTGAAGTAAAGGGAATTATTGAAGTGGATAATATCTGTGACTCAAAATCGCCTTGTTTTGTCACTGAACATTTTCAATGTAACTGGAAGATGTTTTATTCCTCCTGACCTTTTCCTTTAAATAACTGAATTTTCATTTTCACCAAGTTCTTTTTCCCTATACATACTATACATATGTGAGATCATATATACTTTAATACGGTACTGTTTGGAATAGTACAGTTGTTTTCATTAAGGCCAGATGTGAGCAAGCTCATAGCCTAACTAACTGTGCTGTTTGACTAACAGCATGTTAAGAAAAAAAATCAT
This sequence comes from Hassar affinis, assembly GCA_025674545.1. Lineage (NCBI taxonomy): Eukaryota > Metazoa > Chordata > Actinopteri > Siluriformes > Doradidae > Hassar > Hassar affinis. The sequence goes on along the minus strand of JAOVYV010000035.1, from coordinate 7,353,364 downwards.
ACTGAACCTCCATAATTAAGATCACTCTCAAGATTACCCCTGACAACCGAAGTGAAGATAAGTGTAAGAGAAAGGAAGAGCGTGGACAAGTTTGACCTCTCTTCTACATACACTTACAGGGGTTAGACAATGAAACTGAAACACCTGTCATTTTAGACCACAATAATTTATTAGTATGGTGTAGGG
>JAOVYV010000035.1:7337579-7348031 GCA_025674545.1 Hassar affinis | reverse complement strand
TAAATAAATAAATAGAATTCCACACACCACTCAATTCAGATTTATTTCATGACCATTATTTAAATATGTACAATATAATTTTGTTTATTTATTTATTTGACCCATAGAGTGTTGTGTTTCCACTTTCCACCAACAGAACACATTACATTAGTCCATGTGGCCAAGTTTGGATTAAAGTAAACTGAACTAAAACCTTTGTAACAAATATAATCATTTGATTGTGACTGTGAGGGCCACTGTGAGACCCTGCTTTAGTTCATAATCATACTTCAGGCTATCAACAAACTTGACTATACAGAATACACTTGCTGAAGGAGTAATGATTTATAATCCCACTATCGGGTGTCCCCCAAAAGAGGATGGGTTTCCTTTCCAATCTTGTTCTTCCCAAGATTTCCTCCTCATTTAGCCTCGGGGAGTTTTTCCTTGCCACTGTCGCCTCTGGCTTGTTCATTACGGATCTAAATTGACATCCGGATTTTTATAAAGCTGCTTTGTGACAAATGTCTGTTGTTAGCACTGCTATGCATATACTATTTAATTGAATATGATTCAATAAATGTTCTACTCTATTCTATTTTGAGATAAGATACGGACCTCATCTTTCACTTAAAAGCTCAGGAAGAAATGTGGCGAAGCACTAAAGAGCTCTGCAGACAGCCGGTCATCTCGCTATCACTACTGCCACACACACACACACACACATACACACACATCTCTAGTGGCTTGTTCAAGTGCATGGCGCCGATATGTTAAGTACATCACCCTCTCTTTATGACAACGTCTCTATCTTTCACTTTCTAGCATCACTGGCTTCTCTTCCTTTGTAAACCATTTCCCTCTCTCTCTCTCTCCCTCTCTCTCTCTCCCTCTCTCTCTGTGCCTCTCTAGCCTTCTCTCTTTATCTCTCCTCCCCTCTCTCTCTCTCGCTAATTCACAGGGTCTGGTCTGTCTGTGCGGCTGGAGACGCCAATGCTATCATTATCAGCCAATTCAGCCAGCCGTTAAATGGTGGAATCAGGAGACATTTGCTCTCCTCCACTATCGCTGTGACATCATTACCGGGAGAATCAACAGCACAAGCACTCTGACCATGTGTGTTTGTGTGTGTGTGTGTGTGTGTGTGTGTTGTGAGTGAGCGAGTGCAACATAAAATATGGTGTTGTGGAGTAAGAGTAACAGGGTCCTACCTGTGAGATAGCAAGAGATGTAGACGATCGTCAGAGGTTTCCCAAATGTTGAGTCTGGGGAGAGGGAAAGAGAGAGAGAGAGAGAAGGAGAAAGAAAGGAAGAGAAAGGAAGGGAGAAGGATAAAGAGGATTATAGAGCTGTTTTCCCATTCAGGGTTAATGACAGCTACAACATTTGCACAGTTTTGTTTTCTATCGCTCCTACTCACTCTCTCGCCTCTTCATAACATCACTCTAATAGCCACCTGTGAACCTCCATGACCACATGATCCACTCTCCACTCCAGGCTTCTGGAGTAGTGTCACTACTGTGTCTCTGGCCTGCTCCTCCCTCAAGAATAAATCATCATCGTTTAGCTAATATCCATTTTTAACCTCGCTCCCTGATTAACAGCGCTGCACCCCCGCGTCCACGTCCCTCGAGCCACAGTGCTGCTGAATAGCGTTTCACTGTTTTTGTATCACGCTTTTTTCACCTTGCCATCACTCTTAAATGATAGGTACTTCAACAGCAACACAAATAACATTTCATTAACCATGGCTGTCACGTCAGTTTCAAAGTGCTGCTATCAGCATTTTAACCTTCACCTGCATGAGTCGTGGAAAAAAAATAAAAGGCATGTGCGTTTTTAATGAACTAATAAAAGAAATCCCCTCCCTGCTCAAAACAACAAGGGGAGTATATCAGAGGTGATGGAACATGAAACATATGGAACACATGTGAGCCCACGGCAATGACTGGCCTTTAAACGTATCCGGATAAATAAAAATAAAACGTAGTTAAAACAGATATATGTGCATATACACGCTGGAGAAACAGAGAGAAACAGAGAGTCAGATCAAAAGAGCCGGACTTAACACGGTCAATTCAAACAGCCTGGATCCAGTCGGTGCCCCCTTTAATATCTGACTGCTCACGATTAGGAATTGTCAAAATATTTGCGGCAGCGGAATTCCAACAGGCGAGTGACACGTGTTCCCCTAAAAAGGGCCCATCTTCCTCGAGTAACAAGTCGAGAGAATGAGTGGAGACAGCAAACCTAAAATCCCCCAGGCTACAGAAATCCAGCTATTGTAGTAACAACCCGCGAGACCTGGCTGGGAATGTACAGCTTTCAGAAGCACTTCTCATCCTATTTGTAGCACGGCCACTGATGTGTGTGTGTGTGGGTGTGGGTGCACAAGTGTGAAAAACCAGCATCAGTACATCAGGTCACCATATTCCTTGTACTCATTTTTTGCTTTTTCAAAACCATATGAAACTTGTTCTTGATAAATCCTCACTGGGGTTTGCCTATCATTCCAAAATGCGGTTTTTTTTTTCGTTTTTTTTCCTCCCCTCCTCTCCTCTATTTTTTTTTGTTCCACAAGGCAAGTTTCATTAAAGATCCAATTATGCAAATCAGGTCCTGAAGAGCCAGTTGAATATGCAGTATAATAGTGTACAGTAATAGTTCAACACAATATACGGCATCAGGGGCAGATTTACGAGGCAACATAACTGCACTCCTGCCGTCCTTTGGAGGAAACCTCTTGATCATAATTAAAGGTGCAGGGGCTCTCTTTACTCTCTGTCGGCAGCCATCTTGCCCAGGTCCCTCAAGGGGGACCCTCTCTAGTGGCCCACCCTCTAAGGTCATGACCTGGAAACAGCTTGAGAACAGGCATCATTAAACCCTCTAATTATCTTGGGACACGTCGCACCACAGATATCCGTTAGTCTCAACTATCCCACTGAGCCATCGGAGGAATCTAGCACTATCTGTGGCCCTGCTGGTATTTCTCGGCATTTAAAAAGCCCTGAAAAGAATTTCAACAAGGATGACGCTACGTGCTTAGACCCGGTGATTGACAGACAGTTGCCTGGTTGCACAAAGCCCTTGTCTGGTGAGATGGCATGGCTGTAATTTTGTGCTCTTCGACAGCTCAGCAGCAGATCGTTCCCTCACCCGGCACTCGACACAGAGCAACATTTTTATTAACCGTCCCAAAAAAGTCCTATAGATTTAAGAGTGGATATCGTCACACATATTACAAAAGCAAACAAAAAGGGCAGATGGAGAGAGATGGTGGAGTGATTAGAAGGCTGTCATTGGCTTAAAGGGCAAGGCCAAAGCTGAGGCTCTCCGACTGTCTCTCTCAAGGCTGTATAAACCCGAGCGACTCGACACAGTCTACTATTGAGCCGAGGGGCTGAGCGTTCGCTCTCAGGCCATGAGGACGCACCTCCAAACCACACCTCCTCATAAACAGGCCAGATGGAGAAGCACTGCAATTGAACTTCATTCATTCTAGGTCACTTTCCCAGATCGAATAAAAGTGTGCTTCTAACACCCACCCCAAAAACAGGATTAGGTCACACTTTAAGAATGTCCCTATCATGAACTTCATAAGACTGTACAATGTAATGCTTGCATTCCTCAAAATATTGCTTGATCAAAGGGTGTTATGTGCTCAGACTTTTTTTCCTTCCAAGAAGTGGCACTTAAAAGGAATCAAGCGTAGCAACAACCAGTTGCTGAGCTCTTCACTGAGAGACGAGGTTCAGATGGTATGCATCATGTGTGTATTGTCTATATGATAAACCCGTTCCCAAGAATCTCAAAGAAAGACAGAAAGACAGATAGAAAGCGAGAAACTTATGCCCAATCATTCTCTCTTTAAGCGTCCCAAAGGAATGAAAAAACCTTGCTTGAATAAAAAGCACACATCTGTTCAGCTCAGTCATCTGTGCTCAAGTTAGGTTTCACTGTGATACAAGCTTATTCTGCACTTCTCCGTATTATTGAAAGCAGCATTACTCGATAGATTTTCCTCATGGAAAGTGCCTCAGGGTGGGGTAGAGAACACTGTATTATCTTGGACCCCTTGTATCCCTCTCTCTCTTTCTCCCTCTCTCTCTCTCTCTCTCTCTCTCTCTCTCTACCCCGGCAGACAGACAGACGCTCCTTCTGGTGGCACCCTGGCACGAGGCAGTAGAGACAAGCTCATTCGTCACCACCTCATCTGTCAGGGCACTCTTTATTCTTAGATCACACACTGATGTCTGTGATTAGCCTGTTCAAAAAACTTCCACTCTTTAGCCCTCTCTCTCTCTTTCGCTCTCTCTCTCTCTCACTCTCTCTCTCACATACAGAATGTCTAACAAATCAGCACTCAACTATAAATGACAATAAATGACATGCAGAGCATTAAATGTTCTTCTTTCAACTATAATTATTTGCTAAAGACAAAAGTTGACAACTGTCAGTAGTCACAAACTAACTCCCATTTGTATGTTGTGTGCGATGACATGATGAACTGCGTCTTCTGCACTGCATGACAGATATTGAATGATGGGTCTTACAAGCTTAATCAATTCAAAAAGACGGGCCTAAAGAGTAAAGTAAGGCACTGCAGTTTAAATGTGTGATGGTGGGACAATGCTATGAGGATTTCTGGTACAGATTATTGTGTTGACACACCCTAACTTGTAACATGACAGTAACAGAAGAAACTTTGAAGAATAAAAATATGCAGTGAGTACAAAAAAAAATCTTACGGAACACAAAAGCAACAAGCTCAATAATAATAATAATAATAATAATAATAATAATAATAATAATAATAATAATCCACCTACCTATAAAAACAGAAAGCGATTAATTTGAACAATAAATATGTTAAGCATTATCTCCATAAAGTTAAAATAGTTTTACCATGAAACTGTTCTATTGCTAAACTGCTGATTTTACACTGTTACAGTGATTAGGGATAATATATTACTCTTTTCCCCTATATTTAACTTAACCTTGCTCATTAAGGTTATTAACAAGCCTCAGCAGAGACTAATGCCACTGTGTTACCCCGCGAGCATCATGCAAGCACCCCAAATAAATAAACACGGCTCTCTGCGTTTGTAGGGATTCTGCTGCCACTCGGGGGAAAGGCCGTAGTGTTCCGAGCCACAGGAGAGGGGGGTCTCCACAGCACATATCAATTAATACCTAATCGTCCTGGCCCTGCTACCACACCACCACTACCACCACCCCCAAGAGCAGCCTGACTAAGGCCCGGGCATCTGGAAGACAATTTCCTCCAATTAAAAGGAGCAGAGAAGCATTTAAGTGTGGAATGGCTGTTTGATCACGTCTCTAAGGCTCCAGCCTGGATCCAGTCGGCTGAGCCGGAGACTGACAGCCCTGGAGAGATCAGGGGGGTGGTCGTGGGGGTGAGAGCAGGTCATTCGGCGTCACTCATGCCCCCTGCTCAGCCACGAGCCATGGCACCAGGCAGGGATGCACACACACCGAGCAAACCGGGGGACACAGTGGCTTTCCCGGCTGCTGCCAAGTTCCACCACGCAACACGCACTCTGCCTGCCGAACGAGCACAAGACGCATATGTAAATGAGAGCGGAGACACCAGGGAGGAGACATTTTGACAGGATTGGCTTGGGCTGTTTAGCCCTGTCGAACTGCTATCAGATCTATTGGCAGAGTATTTTCACAAGAGTCTTCATAACGCTTCCTCCTTCACTGAATTTCAATGACTTGAGTATTTCTTTTTTCCTCCCCCCAAAAAATGTAGCTGATATTTGACTCACAACAGCTCAACGAACGATACACTAAAACTTAGTGGCATTCGGGTAAAAAAATACAATTGTTGCTAGTGCGTAATATGCTCATATTAATTAGTCAATTAATTGTCATTTTTTCCAGTAATAATTTATCTATATTTTTAATCACAGGTTTAGCTTTGTCTAAAAAGTTTCATGATAACAGAACAAATGCGTTTTAGTTTTAAAAGAATGTACTGAGTGCCAAGAAATATGTTATAAAAACTGCACAAATTATGGCCTGTAACTCAATTCATACAGACTTCCTCATACACACGCTAGACTCTTGCATTTTTTTCCCATTATACTACTCAATCTAAATGATCATAACACGTACTGTTTGTAATTTCCCTAATTTTATTTCACGAGTTTAGCCCAAAACACCACGTTTCAGGGGCACGTTAATGCTGACCCCACATATGTATGGGGTGTAATACTAGAGGCTTGAACCGTGTGAGCAGACTGCATGTCAAATCAAAAAATTAAAAGCTGACCAGAGAAAAAAATGTCTAAGCCCAGACACTATTACACATCTTTCTCAAATACAGTGTAACAGGACGGTGTCTTACTTACACTGAGTATCTGTACAACCTGTTCCTGACCCTTAGCTTTAATAAGGAATGTTCCTTTCAACTTCCAACAAAATAAAATGTCAAATTTAAAATGAAAAAAATAAATATAAGGGAAATGATGGCTCTTCACAATGATAAAATAGATAAATAGCAGTTATAAATTGCACCCTGTATTCTAATGGACTGCAGCGCTCCACTTGTTAGGGTCACATCTCTTTCTGTCTATCTTTTTTTAAATGGTCTGCTGTCTCCTTTAAAAACTCAGAGTGAGGACAGAAGGAGACACCTGCAGTTAGAATGATGGACCTATAGGACAGTGCTGATTTTCTAGTTATTTAAAAAGACTTTCCTGTATTTGGAAAATCCTAATGCTGTGCAATTTGATAAATCAGCAAGCCGATGTTGCGTACTTTATTCTACTGATGTTCATTCTGATACAGTTGAACTCTTACAGGAATTAAAATGAAGGCAACAAAAGGATGGGGATGACTTATTCTAAATATCTAATGATGTCTAGAAAATTTATGATGTGAGAAAACCTTTACCGTCCCTGTATAGTTAAATGTCATATTTCATGCTATTAACATGGCAGTGCTCGGCGCTCTCTCTCTCTCTCTCTCTCTCTCCCTCTCTCTCTGTCTCATGCCTCGCAACTTTCTGTTTTTCTCGTAAAAATGCGTTATTTCCCAAAGCGACTACGCCCTCGACAGTCGTTAAAATCTCCATTTTCTGCCAATACGTGCAGGTTTTCTTTAGATAGAAAAGGGATTGTTAAAGCCTCCTATGACATTTACCCCTCGGTTGCTGAATGCCATCATCATCATCACGTCCCTCCGAGCATAATGTTCCTGAGCGGCTCGATCCGAGCACAAAATGGCAGGTCTCACCGGCAAATCCAGCGCACAAAGTTTGAACACACGGCAACTTCAAGCCTCAGCTCCCTCGAGATCTGTACGAGGCTTCGCCCAAACTCCACACGGAAACGGGAAGCGAGAAACTTTAGAGCAGAGACTCGGACAGAAAAGTTTCGTTTTTCTTCTTCGCCTTCTGCTCCTCCTGAGCTCCACATCCAGCCGGTCAGCAGCAGGAAAGTGGAGGGCGCGTTACTTTTACGCACAACCTGCCGTTCATACCGCTGCGCGTCAGACAGTCGTGAAGCACGGACTAGAAAAATAAAGTCAAAGAGATCACGTTTATCATGTTCAAGTTAATGAGCATGAAAAAGTCCGTCCACTTCTTTGGTCGCTTTCGATTGGAGTCTCCTCTCTGACCACCGCGCTCTAAAGCCTCCCCGCTATTAGACATATTTAATTATACTGCCCTTATTTAATCATATAAAGAAGAGGACTGAAACATAACGGTACAGCCGCGACATGTACACATACTGAGCCTGCACTTTGCACCACACACAGACGCATAAAACGCACCAAAGCATCCCGAGTCATAAAGCCTTTCACTTCTTACCTTTATATATGAAAGAAACTCGTGCGCTGCGTGAAGCTCGTCTTGTCTGAATGTTGAAGCGCGGCCCACATGATTGACCTGCGATCGCTTCTGCTGAGACGAAAAGAGGGGGAGAAAAGTGCGCTCCGGACCTGTTAGGAGCGTCCGCCTCCGGGAGCCCTATCCCACAGCTCCGCACGCTTCAGACAGGATTTTTTTTTAATCGCCCTTTATTTGATTAATATTTTTTCTGTGTATCAACGCGTTCATTGATACCAGTCACCCGGCATCGCAAGACATTTCCATCTCTCGCCTTGCGCTCCCCCTGTCTGGTAGGTGAAACGCGCCGCGCCGTTTAAGAGCAGCTCTCCATTGTCGTGTAATTCGCTTCGCTCGACTCCGACGGGTCTAAAAGGCGAACCCGCGGACAAAACGACACCACTGCTCTGGAAATAATCTCTAATCGCCCCAACGTGAACGAGAACATTTGCTACATCGCAGCCTCATATTGACCCCGACTGTCCCGCTGTAAAGACTCTTATTAGACCCGCGTCACATCGGCGCTCTTGTTTGTTCACACGCCGCTTAATTGGCTTCGTCGTATTAGAAATAATACTGTGCGTAAAGCCTGTGCTGCTCAAGGGGAATTTATTATATTAAGAATAGAGACAGAGAGAGATTTTTACCTTTCCGCAGAAGTGTCCCAAGTCCAAAAGAAAAAGTCCAGAGGAGAGTAAAGGAGCGGAAAGGCGAGCATCAGTCAGAGAAGTCCGGAGTGATAAAGCGCGGCGCTCCGCTGCACTGTAACCTTGCGGCGTGTTTAATGTAAATAAGGCAGTTATGTTGCCAGTCGCAGCATTACGGACGCACAGCGCGGGTTGTGATTTTTTTCCCACCCTCCCTGATGAGAATTAATATTCTGACACGGTGCTAAGGAGCGCTTTTTAAACCAGACGGATCAAAAGCACGTCTATGCGTAAATATTATATTAAATTGGCACTCGGCGGGGCGCAGAAGCACCAAATGCTCATTCTGAGCTTTAACAATAAGGAAACGCACCACATAGACCAAAGGTACAAGCAGGGGGACTGACTTTATAAAAGGCACTTGGATGAGGGCAGAAAAGTTTTGGGCTGAACTTCAGAGACAGGACACCGCTCAAGAGGATGAGGATGGTGATGAGGATGCTAGGACAGATTGTGCTGTTATAGGGCATGCAATAATACATTGAGTGTCCCCGAGTTGACAAAAGCTGCTGTTTCAACGGGGTCTTTGTTGTAAGATAATGATGATGGTGTAATTATGGGAAAAGGTTTTTGGGGAAAAATAATAATTAGAATAAGAATAAGAAAAAAGTATCAAATGCTATGGTGGACTGGTGGTTTCGTCGTGCATGTGACTTCACAAGGGTGATAGTAGACATGGGCATAAAGGAAGCCGGACAATGGGAGCAAAGGACAGTCATGAGTGATTTTCAGCCAATGATTGATTAATTATTCAAAATATCTTGCAATCAGAAGGGATGAGGAGGTGAATAGGTTATGGAGGAGGTGGGGGGGGGGGGTGCCTAACATTAGTCCCACAGACACTTAGTCTGACGAACTTTAGAATTCATGTAGATAGAGGCCTCCTTGTCCTCTGTGCCCCCAAAAACACCCACGAGAAGGTCATGATGCACTCCAATGTACTGACTTTCTTTTTCCCTTTATATCCTGGTGTATGATATATTTCAGATCCGGTGCTTACACAACTGATAATGTCATATTAAAACAATGGAACTGATTATGAACAGTGATCTGGTTACACACTGGGTATTTTATATAAAATGAGCACATCTTATCTGCTGAGGTATATCACTCACTTTAGAGATGTTGCAGAGATTTTTTTAACTCATATCTATAATTATATAATGTATGGGGTTCTTTATGTTTGCAGGTTTTAAAATTTGTTTTAAGTGAGTTTTTTATCTTCTTACACACACACACACACACACACACTGTATACACATACTGTATACTGGATTTATATACTAAAATGCCCGTATTTTAAGTACACTTATCCAATCGAATAAATTGGCAATTCAGTATATAGATCTCTAAGTCTCTCAAAAGAAGCATTAATAATTATTAACACCACTGAGTGAGGACTCCACACTTTCTTTCCAGACAAAACATATTTTTTTAAAGATAGCACATTCATTATTCACTATGAAAATCAGAATCTCATGCTGCCCCCTTAAATGGTTAGGAATTCTGCCTGCATTTTCCAGTTTGATGTGTATGAAATTCCTTTTTTTGAACAAATTCCAAAATAAAAGTTTGTCTCAAAAGAAATTAGCATAACCATCCCATCAATAATATCACTATCTCTATGGGAGTGATAGTGGGAGCAGTAGGGGTGCTCCTTTGCTCCATTCTCCATGGATCAGCAGCGTGTTCTCGGCTTCTTTTGAACTTGTTAGAGCAAAGTCAAGTGATTCTTTATCTGTGACAGGCCAGACAAAGCGCCTGCGATGGGAAAGCAGGTCAAAAAGGAAGTTGCCATATGGACTTCAACATGCAAATTTATAACCATATAGGACATGGAGTACATCCTATAAAAAAAGGGGCCTGACCATTCTTTTTTTATTTTTTTTAATTTTATGGATACTT
>JAOVYV010000035.1:7300974-7320121 GCA_025674545.1 Hassar affinis | reverse complement strand
TCATCACCTTCTCCGTCACCTGCTGGTTTTATTCAACCAGCATCCAGAACAGGAACCGCCTACAGAGGATCATCACTATCTGTGGGAAAATCACTGGACTGCCACTCAGAAACCTGTCTACTGTGTACGAACATTTAACAGGCCGGTTAGCACGTCGGATCACTCAGGACCCCTCCCATGCTCTCCACTCTGCGTTCGAATGGCTGCCCTCAGGCCGTCGGCTTCGCTGCAAAACACAGAGGAGAAGGATGACTTTTGTACCCAGAGCCATCCAGCTCCTCAACTCACAGCCCTCCCACTCCACCTAACCACATCTAAAGTACTATCTGTGAACTCTTATACCATATGACCTTACTTGCACGCTCACATACGTGCGGATATACATACATGCAGATAGACATACACATATATGTATCACATAATCACAACCAATCCTTGCTTGCAAAAACTAAGCCTTTGGTGGATGTTCTTTTTATACTCAATTTTCATAACCTTACTAGTTACCAGTTAAACTGCTAATTGTGGAACCTTCCAGAACAGTGTTACTTATACGTATAATACTTATACTTATTGTTCCTCTGTCACAACTCTTTCTGAGTGTGTTGCAGGCATCACATTCTATTGTTTTGTATTTATTTATTTATGAAATACAATTAGGTTTTTCAGTGACACTATTTTCTTTGTAGTTTTAACAGTTAAATAAAAGTTCAAGCAGGGTTAGTCTTTCTGACACTCTGGTGGGTGTAACCACAGTGACTTCTGCCCTTGGTGACATCACATGCATACCGTTTTTCACCTGCAATAGTCAACAGTGGCAAATTTGAAGGACTGGTACATCATGTGATGTGACTGTCATACAGGATATATATGTGTGTGTATGTCTGTGTAGGGTGCTGGCAGCACATAGTGGTCCTTCTTTCTATTTCAGACTGCAGCAGAAAGAGCTACTATTATTGAGCTTCAGAAAATGTAGTCAGAAACTAGCAATACTACCATCACGCTACTGAGAAATGTAGTTAAACTAGTAACAATGCTACTGCACAACACTGCAGATTTGAATATTTCAAAAACTGCTGATCTCTTGGGGTTTGCAGACACAACACTACCATAGATTGCATACAGAATGGTGGGAAAAGCAAAAAAATGTCCCGTGAGTGACAGTTCTGCCAGAGTTGATGAGAGATGGCAAAGATAGCCACTCTTTGCAACCATAGTGAGCAGAAAAGCATATCAGAACACACACTATGCTACAACAACAGATGACCGTAAACAGTTTATAGGTGTTTCTAATAAAGTGGCCCATGCTTATGTCTAAAATATATAATATATACTATATTATAAGAAGGAAACAAAAATCATTATTCTGTATCCTCCCTTAGAATAAAAATTGTCTGTCATCATTAACTTTCCTCTCTGTAGCAGATGCTTATTTAAGCACTTTTTATTTATATAAGGTGAAATAGAATGAAGCAGTGGGACATGAAAAAGTAATCAGTTGCTGTGACTTAACAAGAATCTGCTCCCATTAAATAAACTCTAAAGTCATCAGTGCAAAAACAGCAGTGCACATCAGCACTTTTCTAAAGGGCTTCAAGAGGGGAGACATGTTTTGCTTTGAAGAGACAAGATAATAGTGCATTTGCTTCGACATCACCAACGTTGAGACAATTAAATCCAATCGAAGGATCTAAGGATGAGAAGGGAGAGCTGAACGTGGGCCGATCCCCTGTTCTCCTACCTCCTGGAGACACAAATGTCAGTTTTGAGCAGTTTGCAGACTCCCTGCTATGCTCTTGGCCAGTGCTAAACCAAACTGGTTCCATCTTCTGGACTCTTGGCATTCCAACTCAAATGATGGCCATTGATGTGTCACATGATGGCCCAATATTCAGAACTACTCCCATCCCCATAATAATCTTTCACACTTTTTTTTATAAATCACAGGCGAATCCTTATTTCAGTGGTATTTCTGCTTCAGCTTATCAGGGGTTAATGGTCTCTATCAAAATTAACCTTGAGCACTTTTTCTCACAAACCAGGTCATGACCTCAGAGAAATCTCAGAGAGACGGGGAATTCTCTGCTGTGGGAACAGCTCTTAGTCACCTCGTTTCACTGAAGTATAAAGCATAAAAAAAATCTGCCCTCACATATAAAAGCCAGAAATGGAAAAAAGAAAGTGCGGTTGACGTAAGACCCTTAAATATGTGCTTTCATTGTAAAGGCGCAGGTATTATTTTAAGAAAAAGATGTCACTTGGAAGCTGGTGGCACAGTGAGGAGTGACAGTGCTGCTAAACTGCTTTGGCAGAAGATGACAGGCACATTCCAAAGAAATAAACACTCCAGAGTGTCTCTCTGCTACTTAAAAATATCCTGTTTTAGTTCAGTTCTAAAGCATTCCATAACTGGGCTGCAAGATAGAACGAGGGACTTTTCATAAACGGACATTCTTGATTTCTCCCTCTCCTTGCACCTATTACTATATAGCAAGATAAATCTCTTTGTGCATAGAGCCAGCACTAGCTACAGAAAAGCGACACATTCCATGTGGAATGAGCTAAATCCCTTCTAAACAGGATAAGTCAGACATCTCTTTGTAAGTGTGGGCATTAAAATGATGTCACCTATTCAAAGTTTGGACACACTTCCACCCGGTTTGTGGCCTTTTCTTTGACAGCTGAACATTTTGATAGCTTGACAGCCAACTCCAAAAGCGGTTTCCCTTAAAAGTTTTTTATCGGCTGGCAAAATGGTGGGATTGCACTGAGCAAAAGTATGCATCCTTATTATCATCTCAATGAGAAGCTCACAAGAGTGACATGGATGGATAGACGGAAGTCATGCAGAAAGATATGGATGATATAAATGATACGAATAAGGAGCAGGGAGAGGATAAAGCCTTTTCTTCACGGCAATAACAAAACTATTTTTTCCACATGTGCCACCTTTAAGCTTTTTCAGTAACTTATTCATGAGAGGGTACAGTGAATTATACAGCGTAGAGCAGTTTATGTCGAATTTGGTAAATACTCCAGACCTGTCATCTCCTCTCCTCTCCTCACCTCCACTCCTGCGTTCGGTTTATGATGTGGCATAAGTTGGAAAAGGGGCGTAAAATAACGATATTTAGATCCAAAAGCCCTTCTCTCAGATATGAAAAGTCATCTTATCACGATGTATGGTGAAAGATGTAAGGCTGTAACACAGTATTATGGCTCTCCTGTCATACAAAATACACTTCATTTCTCACAGTTGTGGACAGGCTAAAACCAGTCAACAGCCTTCCACCCATCTTTCTTTATCTCCTTCTTTCTCTATCTCCCTCTGTGTCTGTCTTTTCCTGCCCTTCGTTGATGGCTTAAATGGCCGAGTGGCTAACAAAGGAAGAAAGGCAGAGAGATGAAATATATTTTGACTGTTTTATGGAAAAACAATCTGACACAAAGTAATATTCATCTCCAATGAATCCAATATTCTTTTTGGAATGATATTAGACGGTATCTATTATATCTTCCATTGTGTTCCCATCTGCCCTTTTCAGGATCTAAATTATGTGCATTAGTACGTAAATGGGCTAATGCCTGTCTGTATTTAGCAGGCTACATGCCGTGAATATATTCTCTGCTTCAAGAAGTAATTGGTAATTACAGTGGTCATTTAGGCAATCACTGTCTCTCCCAGATTCATGTCATTCTTAAAAATAACTAGCTCTTAACCTCTGACAGAATCCTACAGAAACGGTTCATCATCGCCCCCCGCTTTGATTAATTTTGTGCACACACATATTCTCTCTCACTTACAAGTGCACACACGGCACACGCACATGAACACACACGCCTACCTGTATAACATCACAATAACAGTGATGCGCTTGCATTTGTTAACTGTGGCACTTCGCTTCCCTCGACAGGAAAAAACAGAGGAGAAAAAGCAGAGTAGCTGAAGGGCAGGTAAAGCTGCAGCTCTGAAGCCATTAGTTCCATTTACTAAACAATTAGACAACACAATATACAGGTCATTTCACCTTATTGCAGCCTCCTACTCTCCTATATTTCCTCTCTCACGCTATCTCTCTCACTCATTCTCTCTCACTCTCTGACACAAGAACAAATTCAGCACTTTAACTGTGATAATCTTTTGTCTGGGTTATCTGCTTGCTCCCTTTATTTCTCACTCTCTCTCTATTTTCTCTCTCTCTCTCCTTCCTTTGTTTCTGCACTTTCACTCACACATTAGTCATCTCTCTGTGCATAATGGAGCACCGTAAAGAGGACCTTCTACTATGTGGATATTGTCTTTGAAAAATAACAAGGTCGACAGCATTAGCTCGAAAACACTTGGCCCTTGTGCACTTAAGATCTCCATTATGTTGATCTGCGCCGCTAAAGTATCTCCTCCAGCGACTTCCCAACACCAAATGTGAAATCATTGCTAGCTTATCGCATAACTTACAGTCACCAGCGGAAGGAGCATTTTCATACCAAGTCATAATGGTAATATTCAGTATTTACCGTTTATAACAGTCAATCCTGGACTACTCCAGGGGCTTTTTTCCGAGAGCAGTGCTGTTAAAGACAGAGCTAGCACATCAAAAAGTTCTCAGAATGCCTCATATGTAGTCAGTATTATAGTATGGGTGTAAAAACATACACTTGTGCAGATATTAAAGCTTGGTATTAGACAGATATTGTCAGTTTAGATATAGATGTGAAGGAATTTCCTAAACCAAATATTTGAGGACTCATAGATTGAAAAAAAAAAAGGGAGGAGGGGTTAATATGATTTCCAAAAGCCTCCCGGAACACTGAACCTTAAAATATGATTTTCACACCTTATAATTCCTTACTCATATGATGATTGACTTTGCTCAAATGGAGAAATGAAATGAAGTAAAAGAACGGTCCCGCTAATATTAATGAGAGTTTGTATGGTGTAATTTAAGCTGCCTTTTATGCTTGAGTTGCAAAGTCTTGAATTACTCAGTCAAATTATATGACAGTTTATTATAGTTTATAATTATATAACAGTTATATGGCTGTTTTTTTCTAATGTTATTATTGAGCTGTTAATCAGATCTCTGCTACCACGTGGTCAGAAGTGAGGCTCTGATTTTTGCGTGAGGCTTGTAAAGATTACAACATTCAGCTGACCTTAGCTCAGCTCCAAAGTATCTCTAGGCACTCGTGTAGCGTATTACAGGCCATATTACAGTAATCATCCGGAGGAATATTTTCCTAAAACTAAACCACTCAAAGAGAATACAAGCTCTTGGTGCTGTGTGGAGCTCCGGTGTGCATCCGAGCCAGCCTGTCAGCTAGCTGGTCTCCACATGTCAGGCTAAAGTGGATTAGTTGTGATGAATGTGGCAGGCAGGTGAGCGATGTGGAGCCAGTTTAGCTAAAACATTTATATGCATCAATATTCACCCTGGCCCTTTCAAACATGCAATAAGTCTCATCAGACTGACCGCCAGCAAAGATGAGCACTGACCAGGACGATTGCTCTGCACTGCTCCTGTCTGTACTGGCATTAGCCTGCCACTGCAACCCAAGCTGCCTCCATGCAAATGCAACAATATTAGGTGCCACTAAAACTCATGATCGCAGACGGATGAGGCATATGGAAGAAAGAACTGCGCAAATTATTGCCTTACAGACCTTAATATAATTAATATAATGTAATAATCGCAAATACATGTATCTAATGTGTTTCTTTTTTTCCCAGAAGATCTGTTGTGCTCTGATTTCTTTGATTGCATTCCCAGAAAAAAAGCAGTCCAATTGTTCGTACAATCTGCATTCCCGTATGTGCATATGTGTATGTGTATTGTGTGTCTGTGTGTGTGTGTGTGTGTACATTGCTGCTCCTTGCCCACTATACGTGCTAATGTATGATCATTTTGCTCACCTCACGAGCACACTGACATCACCTAAGTCTGGTCTTATGCGAATTAGATTGTGAAAGCCGTGCTCCAACAGCACTCGGAGCTGCGCATTGTAACACCTCACTTGTTCTGGGTTTTATCAAGATTTCCCACTGAGTGGCAAAATATTGGTGTGGCAGACATATCTGCCAATTCAAACTTCCATCAAAAGCGTATCGACCATGCGGCCGAAAACTGCTATTCCACGCGCTTCGTCCTTTGAATTGCTAAAATCAGCTTGGCAAAAGAAGCGGCACCATAAAATTCAGCTGTGGTTTTCTTTCAGCCAAAGCGCTTTTCTTTTGTGGCAAAAAAAAAAAGGGAGAAAAGCCTAGGTCTTAGCTGCGCAAGAGTATGAGGAAAGCATGGGTCCATCTGGCACCCGACGAGGAGGCTTTGTCAGGATCTGTCCAAGACACACTGCTGCAGAAGGGTCCTTTTCGACAGCACCTGCAAAAATACCTCCAAGTCCAGTCAGACAGAGCTTGGTTGTCTGTAGCCTTTCTCACAACAGTATTGTTCCTCATGTAGTTTTCTGTCCTTACTTCACCCTACAGCTTCATCCATGAAAGTTTTTTTCTTAGACGTGCATGACCACAAGGAACGAACTTGGAAAAGAAGATATAGGCGAGGGGAAATGAAAAGAAAATGAGTAAAAGACAACTGAGTTAAAGGAGATAGATAGATACAGTAGATTAAGAGAAACAAGATGGCTCTATTATTTACCAAGGACCAGCTTATGCTCAGCTGCTCTTCATTACAGAGAAAAAGGATGTCGAGGCTTATCACTGGTGCCCAATTTGCAGCCGATGTCGATGTGTTCCGAATTGATTCAAATGACAAAGTGAGGAAAATAATTTCCAAGTTTTTCAAAGGACATTTTAAAAGGTTGCTTGACAATCGCTGAGCTGTTAGTAAAGGTTCACTGCATCAGTGTGTCTACGGAGGCAACACGCACACACTCTCTCTCTCACTGTCTCTCTCTCTCTCTCTCCGTCTCTAGCTGACCGATAAATGAGTTTAATGTAGACTATTTTAAACATGTTTTTATGAAAATGAGAATTAGGTTATGCTTGAAGCGCACTGCCGATAAATCCTTTCTAAGCTTAATTATAATGTTATAAAATTGTGCCCTGTGCGACCACATACAACTTTTAAAGTGTATTAAATATTGCAGTCATTAAAAAAAAACACCATAATCTCTCCATATAATTACAATTCTGTGAGTAATTGTGTATGCGTGTCAGAGGTGAAGGTGAACTTAACTCCTGAAAAAAAAAAACACATAACCCTGAAGACAGACAGCATGGTACATCTATAACAGAAGCTCTCAAAACCACTATATCTATTACAAAACATAATGGGACTCACTCCACAAAATTCACTCACGAGCCGATTTTCTATTTTTAGCCTCGCCTGCACTGAAATTATCAAATCAACTGGCACAATATAGGGAGAAAGCACTCGTGATGTACAGTAAAAGATCTAACTGAACTGTCAAGGTTAAAAACCAAAGATATTATCGTAGGCATTACTAGCCAAGCCGAAAGGCAATGGTGTTTAAAAGCACAAACATTGATCGCCTTCAGAAACTGTCTAGATTTTCAGTCCCTGATGCAGTGATATATTTTTAAGAGGAAAAAAAAAAAAACCAGGATGAGATAGACATGCGAGTATAGCTGTAAATCTGAAGCTAGATACAGCTGTAAAATGCCTGGCGGTGAGTATCAGGTGTTGCAATCGAACTTTCTAACCCTCTGACCTCATAGCGCCAAGGGTGTAGATGAGGAAGGCGAATCTGGAGTGGATAGCAGTTGGTACAATGAGCCACTCGACACGAGCGCTGACACGGTGCTGAATAGCAGCACACAGACACTGGGGTAAGTGGTAATAGAGCTCTATTAGCAGGTCACCACAGAGCAGCTGAGAGGAGGATAATAATATAAGAGCCAGAGGCTACTCATACATCCACCTCACTCGCTAGGTAGATGTCTCTTATCTCTCTTTTAGTGTCATCACTTAAATACACACACTGCTTACTCACATGTACATCTCTGTTAACCTGCTCTGTTGCCTTTTCCTCCACCTTTTCCCTAACACAAACAGATACTGCGACTAATCATTTTGCTCAATAAATTCCTGTCTCCCTCCTCGAATGACGATGCAAGCCATCTTTCTCTGAATGTTTGAGAAGAGTTATAAAGCTGTCCGTAATGGCCACGAGTCAAGCGAGGATGGCTTCATTTCTCCCCAAATCTCACACATGCTTCATTCTCAGTGTAAAGAGAGATGGTGGAAATGCTGAGGTTCTGACAAGTCTACACCATTAAAGCCCACGCTTAACTTCTTCGAAGCTTCTTAGAGGCTCTGTGCAACCAGCCACAATCCATCATTTCCAGTAACACAGCTCCTTATCCATCGAACCAACAGGCTGGCTGTGGCTCGACACAAGAGGAAAAACGGAAGCAAGCTAAACACTTCCTTATCAAATCCCAGACCATGCGTCTTCTTTTTCTGGCCAAAACGCAAGGACAACCAGCTGTACTCCATGAGACAGCGAGGTCTGGGCAGTGCTCATGTATCACTGATGCTCTGCTTGATGCCTGACCGAGAGAACACATGGAGCCAGCATCCAAACGGAGATCCTCAAAGGACCCCCATACATCCCCTGCATGCGGGCTCTGATAAAGCACGTGCCAGGCTTCAAAAGTTGGAGGCCAAAGTTTTCACCCAAAGAAGAGCAAAAGGAAAATGAGAAAGTTTAAGCTTGTTTAGCTGCCTGCCCCTAAAGACAAGTAGGCACACCATCTGTGAAGACTGTCTCTCCTGCCATGGCCTCAACCCTGAGAACAACTGGCAGAAAGCATGGAGGATAAATGATTATAAGAGATGGAATGATGATAAGGAAGTGCAAAAAGAAAGAAAGACTTGTGGACACAGGGACTAGGTAGAAACATGCTCCTGAAATTGTATAACACCTCCCCTTTTGATGTGAATCTCAGCACCCTGCGACCTCTTGGCAGTGAAACTGAAGATGATGACCTCCCCTTCTGTTCATTTTTGGCGGGATGATGAAGCAGAATGGAGCGTCTCTCTTGTTTTCTCCTTTTTTTGGTGCATGAAAGGAAGCACTTGAAACACAGACATGCTGTCTGACACTGACGTAGCCTGTGTGTGCCTCGAAGGGTGGCTTCCTTTTACCAAAAAAGATCTGTAGTTTTTCATGTTGAGATGCTCTTTTTACTCTTTATTCCTCTTTCCTGGGAAAATCTGCCAGAGCTTATACATCCAAGCCAAAGCATGAACTTTCAATCAGGGATTAGCCGGATTTTCCAATGTGGATCGTCTTTTGTGAATTTGGCCAGCGTCGCCTATGTCGCTGGCAAAGGGAATGTAAATAGAATATGATCCCTGGGCCAATGTGGATTGCCTCATTTATTTCAAAGAAAGACTTCAAAAAAGAAAAAAAACAAGGCCACTTAGCCCAGGCCATAAGCATGATGGAGCATTGGTCTGGAGTAGTGTCCACATGACAGACCACCAGAAAAGTCCTCGTCCAAGTAGGCAACATATTGCCGCTATGCACTTTGGTGTGTCTAGCCAGAAAACATGGGGGAAAGCAACATGCTGGAAAAACAAGAGCATTAAGAATGGCAATAACTGACCACGGCTAGATTTAAATATCTGCTATATGTAGTTTCTGCCAAACGCCCCCTCATATTTTCATATGCTAGGCCAGTTGTTTGTTATTGTGGCCCTGCAGAAGTCCACTTAGTAAGATCTAGATGCTAATCCTGGCTTACCGCACTGTCTTGTCAGATAAGGGCACAGGCCACAGATATGTGTTAATTCTGCATACTGGCAGAGTTCTCAAAATGGCTGCTCTCCAAGGTACAACTTAACCAATTGGACCAAACTGGTTGTGGTGTGTTTAAGATGTCAGCTGCGGAAATGTGGCTTCTGTAGATCCAGATAAAAGAGAGACTACTCCCACACAAACAGAAGTTTTATTTTAAAAAGAGCGAAAAGAAGAACATTGTATGAGTGTGCCACCTATTTGAGCTTTGTATTTGTTCTTTAAATGTCAGCGCCAATGAGGAAACTGTGGATGTTAAACAGC
The DNA here is from genome assembly GCA_025674545.1 of Hassar affinis. Lineage (NCBI taxonomy): Eukaryota > Metazoa > Chordata > Actinopteri > Siluriformes > Doradidae > Hassar > Hassar affinis. Next base: position 7,310,077 of record JAOVYV010000035.1, on the reverse strand, counting down.
GAATGAATGGGGCTCAAGGCTGCTACCAGAACTCCACTGCTGCTGAACTACATTAAATATGAGGACATGGAGTTTATTTTAGAAGTAAATCAGCCGACAGGTGTGAGCGTATGAATTTTTTTTCATGACCTGAATTTTTTGTAACTGTTATTATATATTGTACTCACATTTCTGTACTCAGATGTTGCTTCACCATCCTTGTTGCTTTTCCAACACATGCAAAGTGAAGGATATAGTTAGATGCTTGTTTTCATAATGTAAACAAAGACTCCTCAGAGGATGTCTGAACCACTTATAGGTGAATATAAACAGAATAGTCATCCTGGTCGCTTTCCTGATTTAAAACTACGGAGGCCCATTTGAGAGAACATTATGCAATTATGACACTTTTAACATCATTGCAGTGGCATGTCTTGCGATGAAAGGGTTACACTGCTCTAAGTCACTTCAGGGCAAGGTAGTGACAGCATCCCAGTTTACTTCCTCACCTATTCATGTCCTTCTTTGTTCCTTAAGTTCTTTTTCTACACCCCAATCCGTGTCTAACAAACTCTTTTCTTTGTTTTTGTCTTTGCTGTGCCTCTTAAGTTGCTTGTTTTTCCACTGCTCCGAGCACTTGTGCTGCCTGCTTGTTTGGGCGATTAGTGCGTGGCTGCTCCTGTGTGTGCTGAGCTGCCTGTGTATGCGAGTATGTGTGTGTGCTTTTCCCAGGTTCCCGAGAGGCCTGGAGGTGATATGCTCGGCTTAAAAATGGTCCTCCATTCTGCCCACCTATCTCTCCCAAGACGATGCCACAGCTTCCCTGTGGAAAATCCCCATCCCCGAGCACTGGGCGAGCGCAGGAGGGGATTAGGTGTTCCGCCTGAAAAGCACACTGAATTAAGTCCTCACTATTTGTTTTTATACTTTGTATATAAATTGAAATGGTTGGAATTGATCTTATTGTATTGTTTGTATTGTTTCATGTTTTATTATTATTGTTTTATTATTTTGCTCATCTCCAATCCCACAAATCAGATTGCTCTCTGCGCAAGGGAGTGCAACACTTTCAGTGCAAGGAGAACGACAAGGAGATAAAAATGGGTTGAGATTCAAATATACAGACAATGTTGGATCTGTTTATAGGAATCACATACACCAAGGAGTCTTATTTCACCAACAGCAGACTTGATTCAGTTTAATTTTATATCATATGTATAGTTCTTTTTACAGTAAACTGCCACAGAGAAAATGTGATGTCAGCAACACAACAATGACAGTAAAAATAAAATCAAGAAAATAAGAAAATTGGGGGGAAAAAAGTTCTTAAACAAAAAGTTATCCTCTATGCAGCACCATATGAAAGGGTTCATACTGCCAAAAGTGAATATTATGATGTGAAGGAATTCAGGGTCAACACGTCTGGTCACATAGAGAACATACGCCAATCATGCGGCAGCAGAGCAATGCATAAAATCATTTAAATGCAAGTCAAGAGCTTTGTGTATTTGCCAACTATGTCCTCAGATTCCTGTTTTTGGATGACAGGAGTGAAACGTGACAGGAGTGAAATGTAGTCTACTGCCTTCTGCTTCAAAGTGTGGCGTGCTGTGCATTCTGAGATGCTTTTCATCACACCATGTTTGTAAAGAGTGGCTATTTTAGTTACCCTTAATTTGAGATAGTTGACTGTCCCGTCAGCTCATATCATTCATTCATTCATCTGCAGAACTGGCACTCACTGTATACAATGTTTTTTGTTTGTCACACCGCTCTGTATAAACCCCCAAGAAATACCCAAACCAGCATCAACCAGATACTTCACCACATCAACGAGCATGCCACAAAGTCACCGAGATCACATTTTCCCCCATTCTCATGCTTGATATAAACATTAAATGAAGTTCCCGATCTCTATCTGCTTCAATTAATGCGTTGCATTCTCTGATTGACTAATTGCATAAATGAGCAGGTGTTCCTATTAAAGTAAGTATAGTTCAGATATTGAAAAGGAAACTGCAGGAAATGTCAGAACACAGAGAAAGTTTCTATAACATTAACAGCAGTGATGGACAGGAATTAGAGCAGACCTGTTAAAGTTTAATATGCAGGGTCACAGGTTACATGCTTTTGGGTAAGCATACAGGATTTGTGGGTCTACAGTGGCTTGAACTGCATCTTGACTGGAAGCGCATGTTAAATTTCGGTTGAAAAGGTTCACATCAGATGTATCAGACCAGTAAGAGAAGTCAGTGATTGTGCATTCAAAATCAGCCATCTCATTTAGGGTGAGCCAGAAAGCACCAAAATCAGGTCAGATCATCTAATCAACATTCTTTCTAAAGAGTCGCACTTTGATTCGCTCTTTGTGAACGCGCCTGCTTGAAGTCACATCCATATTCCATCCCCATTCCTTCCCCTCCCCATCAGCATACGTCAGGAAACTAATAAAATAAATCAATAATGATTCTCATATGAATAAATGACTGCACGCTGAATGTATTCGACCCTCGGCCCTCACTTTGATTTGAGGGCTGAATTACATGCACAGTAAATTATGCCAGAGATGCAACTTGGTTGCACACGAACCAGCATCCCTCAGCGAGACAACACAGCGCTATAAGAAAAGCACCAACTGTCGTCCAAATGCAGTATTCTACACTGAATCCAGGCTTATTTTAAAACTCAGTCCTGCTCAGGCTGTATATATTGCACTGTTGAGTACAAAACAACCTGAAAAGCAAATATCTGGAGCGCCATTTTCCCCTGCTGTAATTCATAATTGATATTTTGCATAGGTGAACATTAAAAGCCGTCTGCCTAGATCGAGCACCATTGTGCCGACAGACATCTTTGTATTCTTTAAGATAAATAAAGGGACGCCTCATTGACTTGTCTAAAGATTTTTTTTCCCCTCGCTCCTTCTCTTGCACTGAAGGAGAAATTCACTATTAACTCTCTGTAGCCATGGGATTGCACAGGAAGCCTCGCTGTAAGGTGAGAATTATTTATACTGGGAGAAAAACTTACATTTTTATAGCTGAGCCGCTCTGTCACTGTGAAACATTACAGCATGACATTGTACGGAACAAGTGATCAAAAACGAGCCATGTGATATTTCAGATGGGATGTCAGCATTGGAGATACCACAGATTCTAAATGTCTTTGCCCCATATAGTGCTCTTTTTATACACAGCCATGCTAGCAGGCTCCCCAAAATGAAGGATTCCTTAATGTATTCTACTATATTACTCTAAATGGTTTCATCAGTCTTTGAAAAGTGAGAATATGTGCCATTTTATCATCTCTCCATAATGGAGGCTGGGTCTTTGCCAAAGGCCTCCAAAGCCATACAGGGAAAGGGGTGGGTGAGTGGTGGTGGGGGGTTTGTTGGAGGGAGTCAATCAGTGCCAATGAAGGAGAGTGAGAGAGAGAGAGAGGGAGAATGAGAGAGAGAGAGAGAGAGAGAGAGAGAGCAACCTTTTCCCCCCAACCAGCCTGCCATTTTCCTCAAGTTATTTGTTCGAATGCACTGCATCACTCTTTAAAACTCCTCATTAATCAATCCGGTCTTCTTATTATTTCTGTAAATGCAGCTGAGATTGCTAAATAAAAAGAGATTTCTCGTTCAGGGGAAGGGGGGAAAAAGAACACTGAAATGAAACTGCATTCATTGGACCTTAAAATGTTTTGATGGCTTTTCAGAGGCACATTATATTTACATAGGAATGTGTCATTAACGTCAACGGCGAACCAGAAACTATTAAATTAATACAATGCTAAACTGAACAACCTTGAGAATTTGATTAGAGCCATTGTGAGTTTTAAAAATGCTCCATTCTTGGGTTAAAACAAAAGACTGATGCTTTCAGCTATGCTAATAATTCAGCTGTCAACTTTCATTGATGTATCTGACTGCTGCAGCTAGCATTTACATACTTTATATATAGCAAAATGGGGGGTGCGAGGGGAGGGGGGGGTCGGATCTATGCACGGAATCATAATAGAGCTCCGAAACAAACGCACAACTGTTTGTGTTTCATTTCAAATTAGCCGCTGTAATTTTCAAGAAGACTGCAGGCATTGTTTGCTTGGCAAAGTCATGTGTTTTGGAGCATTTTTAATTCTCCTATTATTGAGCTTGCCGGAGACGCAGCGTCTCTCCTTCGCTGTTTTCAGCCGTGCCAAGTGCTCTTAAACGCTAGCGAATAATCTTAGCTCTGAGCTCATCTCTGCCTGAATATCAAACTCTCAATGATATGCTTAGGCTGTTTATTAAGCGAAATTGTGCTTTATGCATGCGTGTGTGTGTGTGTTATTTATGAACACAGTGTTATGGATCTGAGAGCTGGATCTTTTTCTATTTGCTCTATAGATACATAAATCATGTTGTGTCTGCATGCCAGAGCTTTATTACTGGGTCAACTTTATTAATCTTAAAATCTTATGAATTAAATGTGTTGTTCATACTCCGAGAGGCATTGTATTTAAAATCCCTTTCTTCAATTCAGCCATTTAGCTATTGTATATGTTATGCAATGCTAGAAAGATGAGCTTTCATGTTAGCTTAAGCAAACACAGATGCTGCAAAAACATGTCATGTGTGACAAATAAGTGGATAATAGGATTTGGTATACAGGATTAATAAAGTTATAAATTGTAAGCATAATAATAATAATAAAAGTATAAGCACTGTAATTTGTGTCATTTTTAGCATTTTTATGGTCTCCGAAGATTCACTTAGAAATTGTGAAATTCAATGAAAAAAAAAAAAGAAACATTTCCAGGGGAGAAAAAAGGTCCTGATGAAATAAGAACCTATTTGTGTCATTTTCTGTTTGAACATATTATATCTTTTGTGAGATTTATCATACCCTGGAGATATTTTACATAGCGATCTAATTAAAGTCATCATTTTGCCTAGTATCCTATTTAAAATCTATATATTCTATATAATTATAAAACAATGCATTATTTAATATAAACCCCAAAGGCCCCCATGTGTGGCTACAATTTTAATCAAAAAGGAAAAGGACTAGATGTGAAATGCTTTGGTCCTGTTTAGAGCCTTAATTGTAAAAAGACATAAATCTCAGAGGTTGTGTATTTAGGATCGAATTAGTAGGAAAAGAGCCATGAAATCTAGTTTATTCATTTGTTATCCGTGGAACAGAGTGATTGCAATCACACCCACTAAGACCGTCACTTACCAGGAGACTGAAAGATAAATGTGTGTGTATGACAAGTGTGTGTTAGAGTAAAAAACAGGACAAATAGAGATGAGGAGCTGCTAGTCTAAACACGCAGGCCTGCAAAAGGTTCCAGATCATCATTTTGAGCACAAAATAATATTGTTGTCCACAGCATTGTTGCTAAAATAGCCCATTAAAATGCAAGCATGTATATTAAAAAGCAGCGCTGCTTCATGATGGATAGCCATCAGTTTATGAATAAGTGGCGCATACTGATTGGCAAAAGGTGAAAAGCATTTTGACACAATTATTTCTGAAAGAGGCCTGCTCTCTCTCCTCTGTATGATTTAGAAGTCATTTTAAATGCCCATCACTTACATTTCCCTATAGAAGAGCCCTGTGTCTCTTGTGGAAGTAATAATTATGAAAATGTGAAAATGCTCGTAGTGTATATTGCATAGCCAGCAGACAGTATGTAAGGAATTGGCGTCAGTACTGATAGGCATCAGGAGGGAGGAAGGTGAAAGAAGTGACCCAAAATGCTGGTCAAAATGCCTGCTGATGTTTTTCTTCACCTTTTTTCCCCCCACATCCTCTCCTCTTTTTTCTCCTTAGAGAATCTAATATGTGTCTCTAGATGCAGATATGAATAGAGGAATTGGATTAACCTGCCACCGCTCTTTGTTGTCTTTGCCAAAGAGAAAGGGCTAAAACCAGAGTCAATGTATTGCCGGATGACATATGGTAGACATGTGTGCTTCAGACTATTGATCTGGGGAGTTATTGCAATACCTGAGCAAAATATATATTGTACATTAACTGTATGTAGACAGTCATCCCTCAGGGAGAAAGCACACTGGCGTTAACTGCTGTCTGAAACTCAGGTTCACGGGGGGTCTCTTTCTAATAATCACATCTACCATGGTTACGTCCATAATATCGTCTGAGTTAATGTAGCATAGAAGAAAGTGACAAAGGCATTTAGCAATAAAAATAATATTAAAAGTCTATATTTACTGCACTACAGAAGAGGACAGCATCAGCGTGTATGTACAGATGCTCGGGACGTGTCCTCAATTCGTAAGCTAATTCTCTTTTGCATGTGTTGTGTGCTAGGAATAAAGCACCGCTTATTACAAGCTCTTTTGTATGTGTGTGAGTGTGTGTATGTGTGTGCGTGTGTGTGTGTGTGTGTGTGTGTGTATGGTTTGATTCTTATTATCATCTCACACCTTTCACCACGCTCTTTGCTCTCAGATACAAGGATGGACATCCACTATTGCCTGCGACTGTCAATCAGATGATCGAAAAAACACATACATACACACACACACACACACACACACAGACACACACACACACAGCTGGGCACCCTTCCTGACATGGCCAGAGCTTTTCTTGTGTTATTATTCAAAGGTAGAAGCCTGTGGTAGGACACAGCGCCCTCCCGCCCTCTTCCATGTACTTAAAAGCGCAGACACTTGTCTTTGTGGCAGTAAATTTGTTCCAAGAATAGCGTGCGCGGCTAACAGGAAGTGCATTTTGTGTTTTTAATGTGGTTTCCACTGGCATCAATCATTCCGTACAATTAGGCCAATTTCTGCTCAATTTTCTTCTTTCTGAGGAGCATGGCCATGCTGACTACACAGACAGCTGTCCTGGACACACGCATAACTGTCTCTCTCTCACACACAAACACACACACACACACACACACACACACAGGGGAAAGGTAGGCAGGTGTCTCGGAGTCATAAGTGAACATGAGGCGCCGCTTTTCTTTCATTCTTCATCATCATGTCGTTTTAAGCCCGGGGCACACCTACGTTCCTCTTCCACCTACTCTTTAGACCTCAAGTGGCATTTGCTTTCCATGGCAACCAGATTAAATTAGCTGAGTGATTATAGCTTATTAACACCAAATGCTGTTAGTGCATTCTTACCATTTTGTATGTAAACACTTTCCCCTTGTAGCGCTCTTTACTGGAAATTGCTTTGTACAGGGTGCAGGGCCTGGAGCTCGGTTATAATAAAAATATAATTGTGAATTTGACAATAGCCACTCAGAGACCGCTTCCCTCCCGTTTCTCTTCTGTTCTCCGCTTTGTAAAACTCCATGGCTGCGAGTCACCAGGTACAACCAACCATAGTAATGAACAATGGAAATGCACAAACCCCTCCTTTCTCTCTCTCTCTCTCTCTCTCTCTCTAATTCTAACTAATAAACCCACTAGAATTAACATTCACAATTGGCATAATGAGGTGTGGGGGTTTGGACTCTGGTACTTCATATTGACTGCTCTTGCCCTTAGCCCCACTTTGCATTTAATACAGTACTCCAGGCCAAAGTGATTGTTCGCATTATTTGCACGTTGCAACGAGCTACATGTAATTAGTATTAAAATGAAGCATTTCACTGATGCTTAGTGGTTTATTATTATAAGCGTTGCTTACAGATTACAGGACTTTGTGCACACTCTCACATGTGCATGCTTAAACACACTCACACTCATGCACAATCTCTGCCACGCTCCTGCCCTCGCTCTATAACTCGTACAGAGATGTGTGTAGCGATTCAGACATTTTGAGATTACCTCAATTATCCGTCTTCGAGCCGGGTTTTCTCGTGTGCCACTTCAACTTGATGTCACCAGCCATGATAGAGGGACGGAAGGAGAGAAATTGCGAAGGAAGAGAGGAGAGGAGTGTCAGCTTCAGGCCAGAAGCAAGCAAGCAGGTGCGCTGAGGGAAGATTACTGCAATAAACACGACCCGTCCTCATAATTTATCATTAATCTGCCTGCCCGCACTCCCAGGTTTCAGCTTATCCCGCATGCTGATATCCATGTCGTATTTCTTATCAGAGATTTGTTTATGCTTTTATCCTTGTCCTCAGTGTGTGCACTTACAGCGATGGCAAATGAGAGACGGTGCAGCAAAGTGAGAGAGAGAAAAAGAGATGGAGATAAAGAAAGAAGTCTGTAAACACATCAGGAAGCTCATACATGATTATGGGCTTTATCTCCAAACTGGCATAATAATCTGTACCATTCCTATCGACGCTCAGTAGCCTACACAGTAATATCTAACTTGCTTTCATTTGCAATCCTGTAAACTTTAATATCTGAGCTTGTGCAGAAAGTCTGTGAACATTCTCATCTATAAAACACAAAGTCTCTAATATGCGACATATTAAACAATGAGCACCCTATGATGAGTAGCATCATGTTAAGGTCCTGTCTGATAACCGTCTTAAGTTGTAATTATAAACATACAGTAATATAAACATAAACAAATAGCTACCCACTAGTAATGATAATTAAACAAATAATAATTAATTTATTAAGTAAAATAAATAAATAAATAAATTATTTGAATATTTTAAACATTCTGAAAAGATTATAACCTAATAATAATAATAATAATAATAATAATAATAAGCCAATTCAAGCTTGAAATTGTTCTGTTCTATTGCCAGATAATTTTACTTATTTGAAAAAAAAATGTCTATAAACAGGTTTAATAATCTTATACTTGTTTATCATCCTTCCACAATGAAAAGTAGTAGATACATTCCTCTACATGTTCTACATATTCAAGATAGCTTAGATCATGTTATGCAGCACATTTGTCACAGATAAGATACACGGCAGATTCTGGAGCCGTTATCGTATTCTCAGATATTTATATCAAGAACCAAATCCGTACAACAATAGTTGATGATGATGATGATGATGATGATGATGAAGAATTCAAATGATTAAGGGAGTGTACAAATCTAGACATGCAGGAAGTCCACTGTGTTCGTTAGGGGATAGACAATGAAACTGAAACACCTGTCATTTTAGTGTGGGCGGTTTCATGGCTAAATTGGACCAGCCTGGTGGCCAATCTTCATTAATTGCACATTGCACCAGTAAGAGCAGAGTGTG
>JAOVYV010000035.1:7221027-7230617 GCA_025674545.1 Hassar affinis | reverse complement strand
TTCACACTCTGCTCTTACTGGTGCAATGTGCAATTAATGAAGATTGGCCACCAGGCTGGTCCAATTTAACCATGAAATCTCCCACACTAAAATGACAGGTGTTTCAGTTTCATTGTCTAACCCCTGTAACTGTCCATATTATCCTGGAATGAACTGGATTCACTCAGAGTTCCTAGATCCATGATGACCCAGATCAGGATAAAGTGCTTACTGAACATGAATGAATGAATAGATAATAGCATATTTGATTTAATTTAAGAAAAAGACGTTAAGTTAGATCACCAGATAGATTATCTATGTGACATTACATGAATATTGTAAGTGGTGTTTTATTGCTAAGATAATTTATATCTCTAAATATTTGGACTACCACAACTGCCACTGAAGGGCCACCCTTCCACATGCCCAATAACTTTCCAAAGCAACAGACAGAATAAACAAGTCCTTTATGATCCCATACTGTATACACAGCTTCAGCTTCGATTATGTCATGTGATGACCAAATTCCCTCAAGTTTCTTGTTCTAAATCTTTCTAGGGATAAACTAGATTATCTAATGTGACATAGATGTGGGGTATAATTGTATCATCTAGTAGACATTCTGTAGAAGAACATTTTAAGAGCCATGTTTGAAATTTGCACATACACATACACAGTTGGGTCTATGGAGTGCTTACTGTCCCATAAACTTTGAAACATGAAAACAGCCAGTTCTTAATACACTTCCTATTTCAGAAAACACAGGGTTAATCATGCCATTCAGAATCAGTATAGCATACAGATTTACTGTATTTTCACATACAAAATTACTGGAATGGTCCTGCCACCCATCTGAATCTCCACCTACCCTATGAGTATCATCACCCACAGCATTGATGGCACAGTTTTTTTGTTTATTTATTTATCAGGAGTCATGAGGATGCTCAAGCATTAAGTCAAAGTTAAGGAAAATAGCCTGCACATCGTTCAACATGCAGACCTCATTCCCACTGGCCACGTGACATCTATGTGAAACACCTATAGGTATACCATTATGATTTAAGGCAACAGGCAATAAAACCAAGCATTTGGAAAGAGCTGTTTTAGACAGGTGAAAAAAGAGCTGTAGCATTTGACTGATGTGGTATTTTGACAAAAGAATGTCACAGACAATTCATTAAGACCCCAGGAACTGTACTAACATGGAAAATGGATTTAATACATCCACTTTAAAAAGTAGAAAGTATCAACTGACCTTTGGTCTGTACAATACACAGGACTTCCTTTTCACAGATTACTTAATTGTTGACTAGACATCTATTCAACTAGACCATTGTGGAAACAGGTCGATGTACAGCCCTACTGAGGGCAAAAGCCAGTTCCTGGAGGATGAAGGAATCCAGGCAGAGACAGACATGAGAACCCCACCAATGTTCAGTCAGAACACACTCAGAAGCTTATGGGCTATTGTGAACATCAATTACAACTCGTGCAGTTAGGGCAGCACGTTAGTGTATCGAAAGACAATCCAGTAAAACCGAGCACCCTTACTACTTTCCACTTACGCTACATATGAGGATTTTTGTGAGGCAAACACACATTATGATATCTAGCCTTTTTCATTCCATTACTGTAAGAGGAAAAAGGCCTCTTAAACGTTTTATACATTTCCTAAGGCATAGCCCCTGGGGCACCCATCTTTCTATCACTCCGTGATCAAAACGCCCTTCTCTTTCCCACAGCAATACTCTGGTGTTAATATCTAATGCTGCAGAATCACATTTCCCATCTCACTTTACGTCTAGAATCCTAAAAAGCCGCATTACCTTTTAAGCTGCAACTTTAAGAGAAATAAAAAGGGAAAAGAGGAGAAATATTGCCTCGGAGTGTCGAGTTTGCAGCTCCTTCGCTCAGGGAGAGGATAAGAGATCCTTAAAGCCCAGTGTTTGCCCATGTGAGAATGAGGAAAGTGATAGACACAGACAGGAGACACAAAGGGGAAATGCACAGAAAGCAAAAGAGCAGCTAACTCTCATTTTCAAGCATTTCCACAAGCAGTCAAACTCCATCCCTTAAAGAAAATCTGCCTGTCTGTTGTTCGAGTAGAAGAAAAGAAACAAAGAGGCAAAAAAAATAAAAGAGAGGACACCCACGTGCCACTACACCCTGATCAGTCTCTGATCAGTAGTAAAAGGCTGTAGCTACAGGCCCGGCACCTCGGCTCTCATCTCCCATTACTAGCAGGACAAAAGCAAGCCTGAACTCCCCTTGGCCTTGACCAATTACCGCCCCCCAGGGAAACACTCGCTTCCATCACAGCTCTTTTCATCTCTTCCCCTGTACTGCAGCAGCACAGCATCCCAGCGCTTCTTGCACTGCTCCTGCTGCTATAACTACTGCGCCTGCTAACGAAACATTTACTACTGACAGTTTTCAGGATGTCCCTCAGATTTGACACAGTGTACATCTCACAATTTTGTGTGTGTGTATACTAAGTTTTTTTTAAAAACCTGACCATACTGACATGCTCAACAAAGCTAAAAGAACCCAAAGTTTTTCTTTTGGTTACTGAGGTTATAGTTAGGGCAAACATGTCTGTAGTCTGTGGAGTCTGTGTGTGTGTGTGTATGTGTGTGTGTGTGTGTGTGTGTGTGTGTGTGCGTGTGTGTGTATGTGTGCGTGTGTGTGTGTGCACATTTGTTACTATTTAAAAAAGCATGAACACCACTGCTTAGTCTTTATACACCTTTTCAAATGCATAGACATGAGGTGGTGAAGCTGCACATTATCACCTTTTTGCAAGATTTTTACACCACACTTTGGCAACTCATAATAATCATAATCATCATATAACTCGTGCTTAGTTTGTTCTTTTACAATAGTAAATGAAATAAAAGAAAATGAAGAGAGTTCACTTCTTTCTCGTCATGGCAACCAATTTGCACGTTGTGTATGAGTGCAGTAAATGTGTATATGTAACTAACACAAGCTTTCCAAACATAAAATCAATCCTTAATTGAACCTATTTAATAAACGCTACGTATTTTCCAAAATGGCTTTGGAAAATGTGTGTTTTTGCATAATTTGCTATTGGACAAAGCAAAGACAATGTTGCTTAAATTATTTTCCAAAAAAAAAAAATTTTAAGTGCAATATAGACAGATTTAGGATTACTGGCAACCCAGAATTGTTGCATTGTGTCATATGTTATCCCAGTGGTCAGAATGTTTCCTGGGAAGGTGATAAATATGACAGTACAATCCTATTAAAATTTCAAATTGAAAGACCACTTTAAAGCTCACATGCACCAAATTTAGATATCAAGTCTTTTTTCTCATGTGTGTGCTCGAAGAAAATGATTTTGGTTATGTGACTGGTAGTCTGTGCAAATGTGCCTGTGGCTAAATTTGAGATTTTCAGCCAATAATATGAACAGACATCTATAAGGACTATCAGTTAAAGTACAAGCTTAACAAACACAGTGGTAAAAACAGTAATTCTGTCTTGCTGGATAAGTGTACTTCCTAACAAAGCTTTTGCATTTATGTTCCATAGCAAAACATGTTTGTGATGCTGGTGCACCACCACATTATCATCGAATCAGAGCAAAACAGGTATACACTGTACAAATGACAGCAAAGCTTTAAAAAAAACTTTGATCGGCTTACAAAAAGGTATCAATATCCAAAAAAATTCAGCCAACAGATCTGAGCGAATTGATCAGTCATCATTTCTTAGTGTGAATAGAGACGAGTCTGGTGGAGAAACTGATGAGCCTTGCGAGTGACTCTCACATGAGATGATGAGACAGAGACTGATGAAGATCATGCTAATAATTAAAGTGATAACTCCTTTCCCATGGTAAACTTTGACAGATTGTTGTTTTTTCTATAAACAGATTAGGTTTTAAACAGTGGAACTGAAATAAAAATATAATTTTAATCCTTTTAACTTTTGGGTGACTGCTCTAACTTTATGTGTCATTGAGACAGGTGCAAAAGGGAAACATATTACCTTTAACGGAAAACCTGTATTTTGTAGTAGAAATATAGTAGAAAATGATCAAAGATTTAACCATGTGAAGAATTCTGACCATGTGAAGGGCTTTTCCAGTCGGTTTTTAACACTGGTTGCCCCTTTCAGGACATCACACAAGCTCTAGATCTGTTTGGAAAAGGTATTTTTGCTTACTGAGTCAGACTAAAAATAAAACAGATACCAGCTGAGACGTTCTCAGTGATGAATCGCTTAAAATCTCACAGATATTCCTAACAAAGGCTCTACTGTACTGTGATTTATAGTCTCTATAAGAAGCTTGTTCATGGGCCAGGTTAGTCCAAGATCAGTCTCTACTCCTACTGTGTAGAGCTCCATGGCGGTCCAGCTTCAGTCACAGAATCCCTTCATAAGAGAGCTCTTGAAATTCATCACTGGGCCATGCATGTTGCAATGAGAGCTGACAGCGTGGGTGACCATGTGGCGCTTTTTTTTTCGCACGAAAATCACATTTGAAGCAAAATCTGTCTGTGGCTTGTCAAGGACTTTTTTTGAAAAATGAAAAAAAGAGCTAAGCACTACAAGGCTTTTCCACCTAAAGGCTCCACTTAAAGCAAATTATCATTTACCTTTCGAGGGCTGCCAGATCATTAGGCAGGGACATTAAAACCTGACACCACAGCACCAGAGGGGGCCGAGTATAAACCCACAGCCGAACATGGCTAAGTGTGAGTCGAAAGGAGCACATGCGTGTATGTGTGTGTGTGTGTGTGTGTGTGTGTGTGTGTGAGAAGAGGGATGACATCAAAGCTTCCATCAGGCCAGGGTTTGCCATGTGTCCAGAATCATTTGACATGAGCAGATGCATCATTAAAACCCTGCCACACACGCTGGCTCAGGCGCAAGCCACCACAGCCGCTCTCGCTCGCCCCGTTATTAGCTGTCCTCTTTATTCTTCTCTTCCAAAAAAAGTCCTCACCCATTCTAGAAATCCAATGAGAAATCCATCCATTGTTAGGCTTGGCCCTTCGGAAACCATTGGACTTATCCTGCTTATATGCAAGTCTGCTTAGAACCATGTTGGCTTGGGTGCATAACCTGTTAATCACCTCTCACTTCTGTTTTTTTCTTTCTGTCCAGGCAGTGGAATCCTGAGCCTTTCTCATTAAATCAGTGTGGACTTCTTCTGAAGTATGGCCAACAACTCATGGATGGGCAGACCTCACCTTCTTCTGAGAGAAGACCAGATGGTGTGGGAACAGCTGCTTTCTTACTCCTCCTCTTCTTCTTTTCTTCCTCCCTCCCTCGAAATCTTCTTTTCCTCTATCTCCTCCTCCTGGATGCACAGGCTTTCAACCTGCAACTCCAGCCTATAATACGCACACAAACGCAAACGACAGCTGCAAGAGTGGCTGCAAGCAGACAGACTCCGGTCACCACCTTTCTCTTCCTCAGAGGAAGAGGATGTTGTGTCTTTGTGCTCATGTCTGCACCATAAAACGCTCGGGGGAAAAAAAACAACCACAACATTTCCAGGTGAAAGGACATGGTGAAAATGTTCAATGTAGGGAAAGAAGTCAAGCATTGAACATTATTTAACAATTTGCTTAAAACCTATCTTCGGAAGTACATCTGAACAATGCTAGAGGAAGGGCCGGGGGTAAATACTGCTGGGAAGACTGGAGCTGGCATGAACATCAAAGCCGCATTGTCTTTAAATTTAAATTGTCCGCACTTTAAACACAACATGCAGGATTTCTGAATATCCGAGGTGATGTCGTCAGATATTTTTGGCTGATGCTTCATCCTTTTGTTTTAGTTCCAGAGCGCCATCCAGTGTGTTTTCGTAGAATCAATCAAGCACTCATTTTTTAATTCTACCTGCCATTAAATTTTTGTTTTTTGGAAGGATTACCGATGAAATTGGATGCCCTCAAACATGGCATGTGAAAGGCTGATGTTAATGGTACACTTCTAGCTCCCTAGAAGCTCTCGCTGCATCCTCAAAATATTCTCACATACAGCATGTAGTCCAGTTCAACCGACCTCAGAACTTCTGTCAGCGCTTGACAAGAGCCCAAAAGCTTCTTCTCAGTCAAGTGCTCATCCCTCAGCTTCTAAAAGGTAGCAGCTTATGTTTACCGCACAGTAACATTGTGCTTAACATGAGTGACGAGGCTAGGCCAGCACCGCTCAATCGCACTCATAATAAACTGCAGATTTATGAAAAATATTTCCTTCAGCTTCACCTCCGTCGTGCCTCAGTCTCAAATTAATTATTGATTAATCACTTTCCTTTTAAGCAAAAATGCAGACTAGCAATATCAAAGCAATGCAAAAAAAAAGGTTATAGCCCCAATTCGGGTTTGTCCCAATCATTCATTCCTATTGTATTGACAACTCCAAACTTCCTAATCACTGAGCCTGAGAAATAAAACAGTCAGCGTTTTCCTCTGGTCACACTAAAGCTGATATATCATTTGCTGGTTACATGCGAAACAAATGGAGGTTGAGAAAATTAACTGCTTGGTAATGGTCAAAGTGAGCATGTACAGGGTATGCGTATATGTGTGTGTGTGTGTGTGTCTCTCTCTCCGGCTATAGCGAGCCCCAGAGTTCAACAGTGAGCTACATGTAGACACACACTAGGCCGCAGGGAAGGGGACCCCAGTGCTTCTCCAGTGTGGTCAGCCGGCCTGAAAAGGTCAAGGCAAAGTTTAAAGCGTGTGTGCGGAGCCTTAAGATATTCACGGTCAGCTTTTTAGCACATAAGGCCACTCCAAACATAATGAGATGGAAGTGGTAAATATTTGCTGATGGCTTGTAAAATTCCCATGCGCCACAGCTTATTTTGAATACAAAGGATGCTTGGGAGGCTGATGGAGGGGGCACCTGATAACTAATTAGAACATTTGCACAAATAATTAGAATGAATGCTCATGACTGATATTACACAGGGAGGCGTGGGGCACATGGCAATGAGGGAGGAGAGCGGTTAAGGCCAAGAGAGAGTAGCAGCAGTCCATCTGCCACCGCCATTTTGAGTCGAACAGCCGAGTGTGAGGGGTGAAGGCATGACACATTGAGGGCTCATGTGTTTCTGACAAGAAACTTGAAAAAGACTGTGATTTTAAAATTGCTGTAATTTCTCTCATAGATCCGCTGAAAAAGCGCTTCGGGAAAGTCTGTATTTTGAGAAAAAGACACTGGTGTCAGTTTGTTCACTACATCTATCCTCTTTCCAAAAACGGCACGAAAGTCGTACGGTGTGTTACCATTAAATACACCAGAGTGATCCAAGTCTGAAACACTTCATATGCCTTTCTTTTCCTTTCTTATACTGCTCTCGAAATTCCTGACACTTTGTTGCAAACGCATCTGTAATGTCTGTAAGGTCATCGTTCATCCTTGGCTCCTCCAATTCCCGCACCGTCTGCACAAGTGTGTGCGCAGTGTGACACACGCACACTTTCAGGTCTCTTAACGTCACTGCCAACACACACATTGTGCTGAGCAAATAGATATTCAGCCTCATTATCCTGTCCTTTAAATTAACAGAGAAGCTGGCTGTTTGTGGTGCCTACACATTATTTCGCCCCCACACACACCCAAACACACACACACATTTGTCTTACTACCCTTGTGAGGACTTTTTACTGACATAATTATTAATGCCATTAATTAATGCTAATTAATGTACTACTGTTAAATCTAATCTTTACCTCAACCTCAGGAACCAAAATGAAACTTTTTGGCTCTTTTAGCTTTTGTGTTTGTTTGTTTGTTTGTTAATAAAAGCTGGCTTCCTTAAAGAGACCAGCCAAATGTTCCCACAAGGTGAAAACTGTCTAATATTCCCATTCTTGTAGCAATCTGGCCCCCACCAAGATATAAAAACTTCACACACAGATGCACACACACACACACACCCACACATATACACACACACATTCCACCTGCCCCATGCCGATTTCAAATATGGACTGCAGAAGGAGAGTAAAAGAGCATCAGGGTGTTATAGAGTGAAATGAGTGATGAGGAATGGGGTTGATAGCTCTATCAGGTACTTTAGGGAGTGCAGACAGGGAAGAGAGCAGGATTCTTCTCCTCTGTTTTTTTCAAACGGGGCCTTATTGAGTTACTGTAACCGACACCTACGAGTTTTTCAACGACTCCTGCGAATCAGATGCAAAATTCCTCAGTACTTTGTGCGAATTGCAAAGTGCATTTTTGCAAAAGGGAAGAGATGAGAACAGAGACAGGGAGAGAAGGTGAAGTCCGGGAGAGCGTGCACCGTAGAGTTGTGAATTCTGGTGGGAGGAGGTTGATATTAGTGTAATCCCTCTAATGTCAAAGCCGTACTGGAACGAGGTAAGATTCCACACTAGGCACCAAAACTGTTACAATTAGTCTTAGCCTTGCCTTAGTGCTCACATCAGACACCTTTCCAACAGGGTCAAGGAAATGATGATTTAAACGTCTATATTTGTGCACCAGCTAAAACAGTGCTGCACAATTTGTCTCTGTCGCTCTGCATTTGAGCAACATCTGGAGGCAGGAGATTTAGGTTAGACAAGTAATTAGTGCCACGTATTTGTCCTAAAGACAGGTGTATTTTCATTTAAGAATCACTTCATCATTGCACTGCAGAAGAACAGACACTGCACACATGCACACAATGTTTCGCACACACACACACACACACACACAATCTCACCTTGCAAGTTTCACAATGACAAGTCAGTGTGAGCCAAGTTAGACTATGCTTATTAAGCTATCAGGGCCACAAATGTGTTCTTAAGCATATCAACATGCTCTCAGTTAAAAACAATGTTACAAATGTAGCTCCCGACTCCAAAAGCAAATCAGGCCAAATGTAGAGAAAAAAAACTGCCTGCTATTTAGCTCAGGCAGCATATGCCATAAAATTTCAGTAAAGAGATCTAACATTGCTGTTCATATTTCTGTATATCAAAATCTGTTTGCAGACAAATATGAACAAGGCGGGTGGATGTAGAAATCAACAAAACAAAAGAGCACAGAGCTCGAGACTGAGTGTGAGCATCAGCATGAGTTATTTAGAACGGTGTAAACATTAGGCCCACATGTGCTCCTCTGACTATGTCTGAACTTGATAAAGATGTGTAAAGCATGCAATCTGCGTGCCATATTGTACTGTCCTTGTGTAGCACTTCTGCTCAAGGCCATGCCTCATATATCGTTTTATCATCATTAAGCCCTCGCATAAGGCCTAGACAGCCTTAAGATGGTTTTTCATCTTAAATCTCTCAACTTACATATTATGTGCTGACACTAAATGCAGGGCAGATTAAATATTAAACATGACAAGCCTTTGCACAAAAAAAGCTTCTCTCTCTCTCTCTCTCTCTCTCTCTCTCATTTTCTCTCTTAAGTCTCATTTCAGTATAGTGCCCTTCTTCCTCCTCGGCTTCTCATGCCACATTTTTTTTCCCTCTTAACTTTTCCAGATTGAGCACTGAAGTCTTTTAAAATGGAAATGTACTTCATCATGGTCATTTGGTACACCATGCTAATAAATCAAGGCCTGCTTGCCACTCCTGCGACTTGAAGCAAAACAAATGGTGGAGCACTCT
>JAOVYV010000035.1:7216027-7218527 GCA_025674545.1 Hassar affinis | reverse complement strand
TCTCTCCATTTCCTTCTCCTCCATCCACCCGTTTCCTAACTCTCTTCTATCTTCTTACTCCCTTCTCCATCTTTATCATCCCTCCCAACTTCGTAATTCATCTCTCCACCTTGTATTTTGTACCTTGTATTTTCTCAACCAATTTCTACAAACAGCACGATTGTAACCCAGATACCCGCTGTGTCATTTTCTATGGAATACATATGCTAATGATAATAGGATGTGCTGATAAGTTGGAACAGTTCCTTCTATGCCATTAAGCTAGTGGTGTGCCTTGGCTGCCTTTTCTTTCAAACCAATTTTCTTGTACGAATCTCTTTTAGCCTTTATAGGCCAGTCCAAATCACCTTTAAGCTTCCTTTCAAACAATCAAAATTAAATGTTACGATCCAAAGGTCACATATTAATTCCTGTTTCTTAGTACATTTTTATTCATGACACCAGGGGTCTGCTGGATCATGGTCTCATTGTAAGCAGATATGGACTTCTCATTAAAATAATAAAAAAAAAGGCCTGAGTCTAACCTGGAGACGCTACATTTTGTTTCCTTCTCAACAAAGATTTCTAATTTCTCTGAAACTCTGGACGCAGCATGGGGGTTTGAGGCATAGACTTGCAAAATGACTGTTTTAAATGAACCACCTGTTCGTATCTGTTGACTCTGTTCCAAATGGTGTGACATTGGCTACAAACATGAGAGGCTACAGTGCACGGTCATGAATAAGCAGACAATAACTAGATTCTGAGTTTTGATAGGAACACTGGGACACTCCCTATTTTTTTTCATGGAGAAGACTTGTGGTATATGATTTTACAGGTACAATCCAACCAAGTGTCCCTTACCTTCTCTTGTCAGACTTAGGACATTAAGAGTGGTGAAGGCTTATGGAACTAGGGAGCCAGGCATAAGGGGTTAATTAATACAAAGTATTTTAAAAAGAGAGCCCAACACCTCCCCACCCAGGAAGCAGCAGGGCTCCATGATAAGCGCCTCATCAAATACACAAGGAGAGGAGGAGTGGGGCTTCTCAGCTGCTCGGGGCTCAGATTAATAGCGCCTCAGGTCGACGGGCCTCCCGCTGCTGCGCCGTTACGAAGGCAGATCATTCACTGACACCGTGTCACGGAGGATAATTGGGACGCAACACTGAGCCACGTTCACCTGTCTGCACACAGGTGCTGGAGGGCGGAGAGAAAGAGAGAAAGAGAGAGAGAGAGAAAACGAGAGAAAGAGATTCCAAAACACACACACACATTCCTTAGAGTGAAGGTGAAAGCAGGTGGCGGGTGAGTTAAATGGGAGATCCTGAGGCAGGAAGTGAAAGGAAGCTTTCTAGAAGATTTCATTCAAACCTCAACAACCAAGCTCAATACTAATATTACCCAGCTCTGTCGGTGCTCTGAGACTTGGGCCCCCCAAATACTGTATGTCAGACAAAAAGTTTAGGGCCATTTAAACATATTATCTAAATGCTACACTTTAGTAAGGCCGATACCTTTGGGTCGACAGTAGCAGTGGTATTAACTACTGCTTTGGTTTTTAATGTTTGCCCATGTCCCAGCTAGTATACTAAACAGAATAGTAAGAATAATAGTTTGAGGCTTCAGAGACATTAAGACAAAGTGAAATTTGTTTGTCAGCTGCTAGGGGCATAAAGCGTCAATTATTTGATTACCCAAATAGAATGGTTTCAGTGCGTTGGTAAGAAGCAAATGTTTTCTTTGGCTCTTTCTAACACTAACAGACAGAGATGCCATTTATGCACAAGCAGTTTCCTCCACCAAATAATCTCATTTCCAGTGGCAAAGACATCTCAAAGGACATCTGATCTCCTGTAGCTAGCTGTGTAGTTAAAATAAAATTGTATAATATCTCAAATTTGGCACCTGTTATGTGCACTCCCGGTGATTTTTATAAGTTAATATCTATAGTTTTTCCCTCCTTCTTTCGGCTGCTCCCACTGTTGGGGTCGCCTACAGTGGATAAAATCCGCATTTTGATCTGGCACAGGTTTTAAGCCAGATGCCCTTCCTGATGCAACCCTCCTATTAACCAGGCTTGCGACCAATAGTACGGGTGCAATGTTACTCTCAGTGACTGGGTTGAGCAGAGGGTTAAACACCTTGCTAAAGAGCCTAGCAGCAACCTTCCAATCAGCAACCTGGAGTCCTGGAGCCACCACAGCCCACGTTAATGCCTTTACTAAAATCCAGAATAAAGTGCTTCTTTATGCTAACATTTCCAAATACAGCCATGTGAAAAATAAAGTACACCCTCTTTGAATTCTATGGTTTAACATATCAGGACATAATTAAAAAAAAATCTGGTCCTTAGAAGAGCTTACAATTAGGTAAATACAACCTCAGATGAACAACACATTCCACCATGTCATTATTTATTTAACAAAAATGAAGCCAAAATGGGGCGGCACGGTGGCGCAGTGGATAGGGCTGTCGCCTCACAGCAAGAAGGACCCGGGTTCGATCCCCGGGTGGGGCG
>JAOVYV010000035.1:7205046-7215927 GCA_025674545.1 Hassar affinis | reverse complement strand
CCCTAGTGTGTGAGTGTGTGTGTGTGTGTGTGCCCTACGATGGATTGGTGCCCTGTCTAGGGTTGTTCCTGCCTTGCGCCTTGACCCTGAAAAGGAATAAGCGGTCAAGAAGATGAATGAATGAATGAAAGTTATTGCTGCTAGAGTTGGTTCTACAAGCTACTGGTCCATGGGGTGCACTTAGTTTTTCACATATGGCTTCTACCATTTTGGCTTCATTTCGCTTCATTCATCTGTTATTTACATGAACTACCATATATTTATTTATTTATTTTTTATTTTCTAATAAATCAAATAATAGAAGTATTTTACCAAATATTGATATATGATCTTTGATATAAAAATGGCCATAAAGTGATGCACAAAACCCATGTTAGAAATACCATTTAAGGTCTAAGGGTACCACACACCATGAAAGGTACACACAGAATCAGAGATTATATATAGAGACGTATAAGATCGCTTGGCATTAATTGTCCAGGACCTGGGATAGTTCTGTTTTGCCTCAAGCACATCCAAAGCTGAGGGTCTCACTTGTTGTCAGGGTCGAGGTCAGGAATGGGTCGATTCTAATGGTGTCGTGTGGCACGCTTGCGATCCCACACTCATTACACCGTTCACAATTACGGCTACCTATTTCCCCGAGAGGGCCGGGCCAACCATTATCACGGCGACTCAAATGAAGTGGATAATTGTGTCTCACTGCGGCACATCAGGAAACGAGAGACGAAGAGAGAGAGTTAGTGTGCATGTAAGAGTGTGACACAGAGGGAGAGAGAGAGAGAGACAGAGAGAGAGACAGAGAGAAAGAGAGAGAAAGTCAGACAGACAGAGAGATGGTCCAAGAAGCATGGCATGATGCATATCAATTCACAGTAACATACACAGATAGACCAGGTGCAAGAGTGACAATAGAGACAAAAGCACAAGAGCAGAATATAAGGACACAGACATTAAGCCAAGTCAAACTTAAGACTTATTACACAATCTCTGAGCAAAGTAACATGTGGGGAAAAAAAACGTAACTTAGTTACTTCATTCCTCAAATCCTAAAATTTACATTCTTTCCCATGCTGAATCTGCATATGCGCATACATGCAAGATATATTTTAAGCATTTACAGCATAAGAAGTTGGAAAAGTTCAGGAAAATGACCCAAAATAGACAAGCACATTGTCATATTTATATTTATATTTATGAGAAGCGGAGGCCACTGATTTAAAGCCTCAACTCTCTGGCTGCGATCCTACATGGACTTGTCAAACTACATGCCATTACTATTCTTTGTCTTAGCGCACTTGTCATGTAAGGCTTGTACCCAAATGAAATATTAATTCTGCATAATAACTTTCAAAGGGGAATAAAGTATGGAATTAATTATTAATCATATGTATATTCAGAGCTTTACTGATTTTCTTTTTTGGGAAGTACAAGATATTCCCAGACAGTCTCTATCCGACGAGAGAGGCCGCAATTTATTCTCTCAGAAAGACGTGGAAATGATGAGAAACTATAAGAACGGTGCTAAAAGACGAACGTAATAGTGTGGAATAGTGTACAGGTGTGAAAAGTAGGACAGTGTGTAATACGGATTATACGCTTCATTTAGTGGTTAGTAAGTACATTCTAGTTTGGTGGAACAAAGAAACATTTGTTGGGGAGGGGGTGCAGGAGTCAAGGTCATGTCATTAGACATCATAAACTCCCATCAACGGGAGTGAGGAAATAAAGCGTGCTGATGAGAGGAAATGCGATCTGAGACAATAGATATCTCATTTACTGCATTCTGTCCCATTTCGGCACAATTTGCTGTGAGCCAGTTAATATGCAAGTTATCCGTTGGAGAGGGCGCGAGACAGACCATTTCAGTGTCAATTTACAGCAAAAAGAGAGGACGGGAGTACTCTTCGTTCTTCAGAGCTCTTTAGTCTAATTCAATTGTACCTTTCAATACCTTATGATATGCAGGAAGTGGTTGGCTCACTATATCACATTATGGGGGGATAAAATAGTAAAACGGATTTTTTAAAGGCTGTAAGTATGCACAGGGAGAAAAGCAGATAAAAAGTGAAGCTTACTTTTGCCGTGTCTGAGGGGTGAGAAGTGGATTTAAGTGCTTTAGGACTGTGCTTTGCTGTAAATGTGAGATATCCATCATCGAGCTAGTCCAAACAGTAATGGAAGAAGTTACCCCATATTGACCGTTCTTGACTCCACACTATCACACTATTCATAGCTTTAAAAGCATCTCTGGTCCTTTGTTACAGCATCTGGTTCACACACTACAGCAATCATGGGACGTTTTAAAAAAGTCAGCTTAAATGTGCTCAAACACGAACATGAAAGGTGCTGTAAAAACTATTAAGCAGAGGAATAAAAACGACCGTTTTAGTGATAAAATACACAAATAAATTGCAAAATATTTGGTGAAGCACCATACGCTGTCTTCCACGTCGACAAAAGAGTAAGGCAAGCCACAAATATTGTCTAGTTTTACACAAATCATATTAAGCAATGAATCAAGAAAAAAGAAGTGGGAATAGAAGATTTATTTCCTGACACTCTCAAATTCAGCATCTTGTATCTGTGTTGAGAGCCACAGTATTCAAACTGTTAGAAGAAAGCATTTAGACTTAAGGAGAGAAAGCAGCTTCTTCTTAAATGGAAATTTCCACCCAACTTTAAATAATTCTTAGCTAAGCCGCTGGCAGGCATATGTCAGAGCATTAATATTTACAGCACATCATGCCGTAGTTGAAAGAATACAATTTGAAGATGCATGCTTGGATACATTTAAAATGCATGCATAAATAAAGACAGCCGTTATGAAATCGGGTGGCAAGCTCTGCAAAGTTGCATCCAGAGACAGAACAGTAATATAAGGATATTAAATCTAAACTGTAATGCTTTTTGTGTAATTTTTTGGCTTTTGCATAAAAGGCTTGTATTAATTAAAATGTCTCAGAGAGAAACATAATTTCAGTCCGGCATTAAACATCAGCAGTGTTAAGAAAAAAAAAAAAAACAACCACCAAGACAGACAAAGTAATGAACCATTTCAGATTATAAGTAAACATTTAAAAACACTCTTTGAATATATTGAGCTGTATCCAATTTTGACCATGCAATTTGAAGTCTTGAATAAAATAGCCCTGGAGTCACCCTCTTGCGCCATGGGTCATTGGACATGAGTCTTTTGAGTAACTGAAAATAGCAACTGCTTCAGCAGCCCAATTATGATCTGAATCCTTGCCATTGTATTTGCTCTCTTCTTTTACCTTGTGAACAATAGGTCAGCTGTGATCGACCAGACACTTGCGTTCAAAACAGACAGCTCAGCCTCTATTTGAGGATCAATAGCAGCAGCTAACGTCTGAGCCGCGTCTGTCCATATTCAAATAAAACGTGCTGTGGCTGTAGCACGCATCATCTCCTCAAAGTCATGTATAATTAGGCACGGCCATTTCACTAAGTTCAGAGTGGAGACAGAGAGGGAAATATATGAAACTAATTAACAGGGGCCTCAATATGGCTCTTCCTTACACTTGAAACGTGTACATCCAAACCAGACGGGTAGACATACTGCAATAAAAAGGTACAGAGACAGGACTGGCAAATACAAAAAAAGTGAATAAGATAAAATAAAACAGTGACAATGAGCATGTTTCCCTGCTCAGTACATCATGATGTAGCTCCAGGCGTTACTTTTGTCTCCATCATGGCACCAAGTTAAACTGTGCATTGTAGCACGACACCCCTGATTTCATGCAGTATGGTGGATTACGGAATTGAATTGAACGCTGAGCGTTTATGTTCACTTTTCTAAATTAGGATTTTCTGTCTCCATAATGACGGCAGAGTCTCTTTTTCTTGCCAAATCAATGGCAGCTATTTATATGAGCAGTAATCCCACACCAGGCACTGAACTGGCAGCAAAGTGATGGTTTAAAGTAATGACTAAAAACAAAAAAAAAAATATGTAGCTTACTAAAAGAATGCAAATTGGTTTCTTCCAATTCTATCTAAGCTAAGAACATGTTTCATTCTGGAAGGACTTTTCCGACGCAGAGTTTAATACATGTAATCAAGAGTAAAAAGTCATTTGTACCATTTGTGGAGAAATTGTCAGGAGTGCCATGGTTTATGATGCAGGATTCAAATGTCCTCCCTGCTTCTCATCAGAACGAGTGAGGCTGACGAGCAGGCGATCAGCCAAGAGATCATTAAGCAAGGGCTGAAGTGGCACTGCCAGTATGCGGGCGATGCCATGGCAACAAGGGTTCGCCCGGCTTGAGAGACAAGATAAAAAAACAATGAAAGGCAGGGTGCAGGGCCGCTCAATGATCGCAGCTGATCGATGGCTCTCACTTGCTCTCCCTCTTGCTCTCTCTGTTCTTCTCTGTTTTTAGAGATGGAGGAAGGAAAGAAAGGGCAGCACCGTTTAGGCTTTGTGGCTAGTAGTGCCTGGGGGGTCGTCTTCAAATACAGTGAACAAAGAGAGCAAAAGGAAACCGCTGGGGGAGAAAAGCACTATCAAAACACTGTGAAAGGGCGAGCTATTTACTTGCATCTAATTGTTGACCCCCTAAAAAGTTTTGTAAAAGAATCATTGTCACACATCTCATGCAGAGTGGTGTACTAACTAGAAAGACCCTGCTGATATAATAAGCATCCACATGGGATCTGCAGAGAAAAGTTGATCCGCTAATAACAAAAAGCTGAAGGATGTCAGAGTATCCATTACAATGTGAGCAGAACAAGATGACACATACGGCGCGAAACAGACTAAACGTATTTGTTTGTCCTTTCTTTTTTCCCCATTCAGTTTCCTGGACAGTTCTTTGAACAAGTAATATGCTGAATACGCTGTCTCTCAAACACACGCACGCACTAGTAAGTTTACCAACAACATGTGCTAATCAATGCAGTGAAAGCAATCTGTCAGGAAATCTTTAGCATTAAGACTCTCCCTGAATGGGGATCAGGCCCGTTCACAGGGGCGGGGTTCAGCTGGGTCTTAACAGTCTGCCTTTATGCTTCCGCCTGTGTCAATACGGATTATGAGTCCAGCTTTTATCTTTTCACCCACACAGACCACTTCTTTATTTAAATGCATTGAATAGATGTTTTTTGTATGCCTTTTTTTATAATTTAATAAATAAAAATATACTCCTATGAATACATTCAAATCCGACCCCAATTCAAATTTCGCTGCTAGACGCAAGCAAGGAGATCTAATCTTTCATTATTTTAATCCAAATTTACCAAAGGCAATATTTTTAACATTCTTCTTTAAGACCTGAATAGGATAAGCACTACCTATTGTTGATGGCACAGCACCTTTCTTTCCAACTTAAGAACAACAATTTGCTTCAGGATCGACTGCTTGGCAGCTGACAGCACCTGCATGCAAAGTAGCTGGGTTATATTTAGGGAGCATTTTTAGGGAAATGATTGTGATTTGCAACCCTGAGATGCGCAGCTCAATTACAAAGAAACTGTATTTACTGGTATTACAATAGCTGCAAAAAATAGGCTGCTTTATATCAATGCCATCAAATATAAAAGAAGGCAGTAAAAAAAGAGGCTGTAAAGAAGAGGAGCAATGATGAACAAATAAAAAGCAAATGTTGACATTTCGCATTCAGCGCTTCTCTTTATAGGTCAGAGGCAAGCCTGGCTGACCCCTGTATTGTTTTAAATGCCACTTTGTAAAAGAGGATCGCAGGAATTAATTAATGCATGGGTAGCTGCCACCGTCAAGAGGCGCGCATTAAAATCAATGATTAATAAATTCAAAACACACAACAAACTCAGAGGGGAGATGAAACTAGTATTGTGCTTCACAGGAAGCAGCCCCAGTGTGGGTCCTCCCACCAGCGAGACGGCCACTCGGATGCCTAATGGAAAGCCGCCGGTGCCAGCTGTGTGCCTGTGAATAAAATCACTTTAATTAAAGGCATCACAATGGGAAGGGAATGAAATAGAATGGAAAGGAAACGGCCTGCGTACTTGACACACACACACACACACACTGACAAGACGATGGAACAACGTCTTCAATGATCCTATCTCAAATAATCCAAATCCCTGAAACACCTTCTACTTTTATGTCAAACAGAGCACTACACTTGCATATCAAGAACATCATGCTTGTGTTGACCTGATGTTCTCAGAAGACAAGAGGCTGCTGTCTGATTCCATGTTGTTAGCACATCAAATTGAATAATCTCATCTGTGTCACATCTGATGTTTTTTTTTTTAAGATTTATCATGCCAGGTTTTAAAAGATAACACGATCAAATCTGAACATTTTTTAAGACAAACGTTGAAACGTCGCATGTTTTCTCAGCTCAAAACTGTGAGCCAGCGGAGAGGCAATTGTTCTAGGCTTCCAAATATTGTACTGTTTTGCTGGCAGACAAACCAGCAAAAGAAGCGTCCACCCACATACGAGGGAGGAAGGGGCTCTCATAATCTGATACACAACAAAGATGAGCCCTGATTACATTCACCCCCTTCTCCTGTTTTAAACAGACTGGGAGCAGTGCCCAGAGCCAGCTGGGGGAAACACAGCTTCACTCAGACGCTCATATAAACAGCATCAGTGTAGACCACCTCATCACTCACAAGGGGGCAGCAATCCAACATGCAAGACACATAGCTATAATCACTGACAGGAATGCTCAAGCTTCAGTTTGTGCACAAAATGAGAAATGATTGTGTGACCAGTTTTGTGGAGATTCAGAAACAGAAACTGTTATCAGAAAAATACAAATAATAAAAGATTACAAATATAAGGCCTAGCTCATATACATTTTCATTTTATCCCATCTGGAGTGTTGTGTCCTTTTCGCTCAAAAAAATACTAGTACTTGATTAGGGGTAGGTTTTTTTTTTTTTACCAGAGTGTATTAGTAGTAGTAGTAGTAGTAGTAGTATCAGTAGTAGTAGTAGTAATATTAGTATTAGTAGTAGCAGTAGTAGTATTAGTAGTAGTAGTAGTACCAGTAGTATTAGTAGTAGTGTTAGGAGTAGTAGTATCAGTAGTTGTATTAATAGTAATGTTAATAGTATTAGTAGTATCAGTAGTAGTATTAGTATTAGCAGTAGTAATAGTAGTAGTAGTAATATCAGTAGTAGAATTATTAGTAGTAGTATCCGTAGTATTAGTAGTAGTAGTAGTAGCATCAGTAGTATTAGCAGTATCAGTAGTAGTATTAGTAGTATGAGTAATGTTAGTAGTATTAATAGTAGTGTTAGTAGGAGTATTAGTAGTAGTATTAGTATTAGTAGTAGAAGTATTAGAAAGTGGTATTAGTAGTAGTATTAGTATTAGTAGTAGAAGTATTAGAAATAGTGGTATTAGTAGTAGTATTAGTATTAGTAGTAGAAGTATTAGAAATAGTGGTATTAGTAGTAGTAACAGTAATAGTAGTATTAGTAGTAGTGGATTGTTTACAGCTGTATGTATTTATTTGCTGTGTTTAACATTAGATTATTAAGCAGAAGACAGTGATACATCTGCTCATTCGTTTGTTTCCAGAAAACTAAAAGTTGCATGATATTGTGAGATACTTCTGACGTTACAATAGGGAAATGTTTAGTAAGGAGATGCACAGAGATAAAAAAAAAAGGCAACATCTGCTTGCAAATTCACAAAGGTGTTTGTCTGGATGGGAGTACAATTACCAGGCTACCTCAAAGTTAGTCAAAATACAGAAGTTAATGCGGTTTCCTCAGAGAAGGAGGAAAACACAGACATGGGTGATTTGGACAGAAATAAATTTACAGGGAAGCAAATAAAGGAATTCCCCCAGGTTCCTATATAAATCTAATCCCATCTGAAAAAGTCACAAGCTTCCAAACTTCATGTAAATGGCAGAACCCTTAAATTGACAGAGCTCTCTCCTTTCTGGAGACCTTTTCTCATATTGCAGACGGTTTAAGGTGAAGAAAAAAAAGTCAAGACCTTTAAATCTACAATTAAAAACTACCACAAGAGCTGAGCTACCTAACCATCCCTGGGACTAATTTAAATTTTTATAACAGAAGGCATGGTAGATGTAGCTTCAGCATTGCCATGTTTTAATGAAACTGTTATTTTTAGAAAGATTCTGCCATTGCAGCACTGAATACTGGTTTGCCAATTGCAATAATTCCTGCCCAGATAGCTAATGAGTGATTATCTAGTGCAGGCCCACGCTTAGCAGTTTCATCTGACCCACATACTGCACTGAACTCATCCCAGTCAGCCACAACTATAATGCATGTCCATTTCTGAGGTATGATATGGGCCACAATTGATGCATAATGGGCCAAAGACAAGCATTAGACAGTCAGTTATAAATTGGCTTGCATTTGGGTCAATCACCATCCAGAGTTTGTGAAGAATAAATATAGTACTTGTACCCACTAAAGTAGTCAAGTGAGCCTTGTATGTCTCCTGAAGACATTAGCTTTAGAGACAGTGTGTGTAGTGTATATGGGCCAGGCGAAAGAATAAAAATACCAACAGGTGAAGTGAATAACACTGATTATCTTGTTACAACAGCACCTGTCAAGGGGTTTGATATATTAGGCAGCAAGTGAACAGTCAGTTCTCAAAGTTGATGTGTTGGAAGCAGAAAAAATGGGCAAGTGTAAAGATCCTAGAGACTTTGACAAGAGCCACATTGTGATGACTAAACAACTAATAGTTTAAAACCACAAATTATGGTTGGTTTCTTCCCAGGAGCAGGAGCACAAATCAGCTTTTAAACCTGAAAGTAAAAATGATTTGACATTAATCATGATGATTATCTGTTGATAAGAACATTTTTGGCCATATCACTCAGCCCTTTGCTGACCTCTGGTCACCAATACTGCGTACAATGGGAGCTTGAGCATCATAACTGGAGCACAGAGCAATGGAAGAAGGTGACCTGGCCTGATGAATCACGTTTTCTTTTACATCATGTGGACAGCCTTGTGAGTCTGTGTCACTTACCTGGGGAAGAGATGGCATCAGGATGCACTGCGGGACGAGGGCAAGCCAGGAGAAGCAGTGTGATGCTCTGGGCAACATTTTGCTGGGAAACCTTGGGTCCTGGCATTCATGTAGATGTTAATTTGACAAGTACCACTTACCCAAACATTGCTGGAGACCAAGCAGTGGTATTTCCTAATAGCAGTGGCCTCTTTCAGCAGGATAATGCTCCCTGACACACTGCAAGAATGGTACATGAATGGTCTGAGGAACATGACAAAGGGTTCGAGGTGTTAACCTGCCCTCCAAATTCCCCAGATCTCAATCCAATCGAATCCAATCTGTGGAATTTGCTGGACGAACAAATCTGATCCACTGAGGCCGCAGCTCACAACTTACAGGACTTAAAGGATCTGATACTAATGTCTTGGTTCCACATACCTGCACAATAATAGGGAGGAGGTTTTAATGTTATGGCTGATTGGTGTAAATAGGATATTTGATTAAAAGAATTTTTTACTTCCAGAGTTGTCATGCATGACATAACATCTTACAATATGCACACATACACATAAATGCATTTCTATTAACATTTCTATAAAAAGCTAAAAAAAAAAAACATGACCTCCTTTTTACATGAATGCCTCCT
The DNA here is from genome assembly GCA_025674545.1 of Hassar affinis. Lineage (NCBI taxonomy): Eukaryota > Metazoa > Chordata > Actinopteri > Siluriformes > Doradidae > Hassar > Hassar affinis. The sequence goes on along the minus strand of JAOVYV010000035.1, from coordinate 7,206,310 downwards.
CTGTGGTAGGATATGGGGTTTTTGTGATATAAGGACTGGAAATGATGACCCCTGCTGGAGCTGTTTGTAGGTCTATTTATTATTTATATCTTAATTCGTGTTGGGTTGGATCACATGATAGTCTTCCTTTGGTTGTGTTCTTCACTGCAAGTTATTCTATTACAAACAGGTTTTAAAGTGAATTAACTAAAATCATCTAGCTTAAACAAAATTTAAACCACCTGTCCTTTTATAATACAATTAACGAGCCAGGATAATGTGACTGAGGGCAAGAAGCAGACTATATAGTTGAAGACCCTAAGCAACAAGCTACTACATGCAATAATAAACAAACTTCATTTTTGTTTAGAACAAAATCCAGGTTAATAAGGCCAATTATTTATTATTATTATTACTATTATGGCTTGGTTATAAAATAAAATCCCAAACTTTGATCATATGTAAAAATGCCTCCACCAAAACACTGGACAAAAGAAGCAATCAAGAGGACAAGAGTAACTCTGAAGGAGCTGGGAAATCCACAACTCAGATGAGGGAAGTTGTTTACAAGACATGTATAGCCCAGACACTCCAAAACCAAGCCTATAGAAAAGAGTGGCAAAATTATAGAAAAAAATACATATAAAAAGCTGCTGTGGTTTTGCCAAACGGCATGTTGCAGGCAAACAAGGTTTTATGGTCAGCTAAGACCAAAACCCCAAACTGTTCATCACTCTGAGAAAAGCATTCCTACAGTGAAGCATGGTGGAGGTAGCATCGCGTTATGGGAATGCCTTTCATCTGCAAGGCCTAGGAAACTGATCAGTGTTGAGGGGAGCCAAATACAGAAGAAAGCCATTTCAGGCTGAAAACGTCCTGAGACCGTTCTAACAAGACATCAAAGATCAATAACGTATAATAAAGCATAATGATAAAGCTACACTACAGTGGTTCAAAATTATAAATCACCTCTGTGAAGGTGTGTCAAATTTGAGATGGAGAAATTGTGGTTAGACACGTCCAGGTTAAAATGTAGTTCATTTCGGGTTTTTTAAATGATCCTTTGTGTCCCAGTGAAAAGAATTTTGCACTTATATACAACAATATACAGGGGTTAGACAATGAAACTGAAACACCTGGTTTTAATTTATTAATTAATTTAATTAATTTATTTATTTATAATATAATATAATTATTAATTTATTTATAATAATTTATTAGTATGGTGTAGGGCCTCCTTTTGCGGCCAATACAGCGTCAATTCATCTTGGGAATGACATCTACA
>JAOVYV010000035.1:7177958-7188623 GCA_025674545.1 Hassar affinis | reverse complement strand
CACCACATCAGTGTCACTGCAGTGCTGAGAATGATCCACCACCCAAATAGTACCTGATCTGTGCTGGTCCTTTGGGGCTCCTGACCATTAGAGAACAGAGTAAAGGGGACAAACAAAGTGTGTAGAGAAACAGATGGACTACAGTCTGGAATTGCAGAATTATACTTAAGTGCAGCTATATAGAAAGTGGAACTGAGAAAATGGACAATGAGACACCACTCTTGGAGGTTTGTCTGGTTAAAAAAAAAACAAACAATTAAACAAATAACGGGACTTTGTGCTTTTCAGGAGGAGTGTTGGCCATTATGACAAGCTGATGATGACTACCCTTTCTGCAACTGATATTGCTCATGGTAAGAAGAACTTATAGAGGAGCACTGATGGGTAGCAGTTTTCTTGCTTCTTGTTTTAATTTATTTTTACTTGCTATTAGAAAGCTCTTTCAGTAAGACCAGGGCACACAAAACTGTTTGTCCATTTGTGAAACTTTTAATGTTAACTAGAGAATGTTACTTAATTTATGAATGAACCAAAAATTAAGCAAGCTAGAAATAACAGTATTTCATTTATCTTTAGTGCACCTGCTTTTAAGTTACATCTTCAGAAAAAACATACATTCAGCTCACCTAATATTTGGTTAAATGTCCCTCAACAAGCTGCACCTTGACTAGTTGCTTTTGGTAGCCATAAACAAGCTTCTGGTGGAATTTTGGTTGGATATTTGACCACTCCTCCTGGCAGAACTGGTAGAATTCAATTACATTTTCGATAGGGTTGAGGTCAGGACTTTGGGAAGGCCATTCCAAAACCTTAACGTTAGCCTGCTTTATCCATTCCACAACCAGCTTTGATTTGTGTTTGGGGTGATTGTCCTGTTGGACACCCAGTTGTGTACGTAGCTGGTTTGAGGTTATGTTGAAGAACTCTGAGGTAGTTTTCCTTCTTCATTATTCCATAACCTTAGTGCAAGGTACCAGTTCTACTGGCAGCAATAGCCAGTATTATTTGTCCATGTGGTCAGATGCAAACTATAGTCGAGCTTGAATGTTGATTTTGGAGCAGGGGCTTCTTTCTTGGATGGCAGCCTCTCAGACCATGGCGATGTAAAACTTGCTTGGCTGTAGACAGTGACACTGGTCACGCTGAGGGTGACCGTTTGGGTTTTCTTCCAGACCATGGAAAAGTGGCCACACCTCCCAGTACCCTGTACTTGCACACAGTTGTTTGATCTTGATCTTGGGATCTGCAGTTGTTTAGAAAAGGTTCCAGGAGACATTACTGACTTCAGTCTAATCTTTCTTAGATCTTCACTTTTCAATCATCTATCTTAGATCTTCACTGGGCTCATTGTACTGTGCTTGGTCAATCCAGCGAATGCTGTCAAACAAACACCTTTCTTAGTATTTGGTACACTTGTTCTTTGATCTTTGAAGCTGGCATGGGCTTCAAAAGTTTCTGTAAATCCTTATGATCAATTTTAGATGAAATCCATCAGTGTCATCTGGACACATGTTTACACAAGAGATTGTGCCTGAGGAGAATCTGACCTTTTGTACAAAGCGTTTAACATGGTCAGTTTCACAATTCAGAAATGCTTAATTTTAAATAGGGACCTGGAAATAATGCAGAATCTTGAATATTACATAATCAGGACATTGAACATTTACGTTTCTGTGTTAAATGTTCTGAGTTCAGTGTTCTAAAACCTGGTTGTTTCCAGCTTTAGGTGGGAAAAAATCACAAGGTGATTTACAGTGTGGTCTCTGATTTTTTTGGACTCCTCTGTATGTATGTGTGAGCGAGTACATAAGTGTGTAAATTTATGTTTCTCTGTAGGGGCGATTCTGGGGTGTGTCACTGAGGAGGGCTCCTCAGCAGCAGAAGTGAAACATGAGTTACAGACTTCTCCCAGTCAACCAGTTTCATTCACCAGTTCTCCTAAAGAGCTGAACGACACGCTGCACATGGACCCCAGCGACATCAAACTGGACCTCTCTGCAGACACACCTGCACCAGGTATGTTGGGGTTGGGGTGCTGATGCATTTCTGCTGTTGTTATTTAACTGTATACAAAATGGCCTCAGTACTGTTCATACAGTCAATTATCAAATGTATTTAGTAATGACATTTAGATCTTAATTTACAGGAAAATATGGGACATTAGTGGAATGTAGGGTAATGGGGCTATGGATTAGGTGGATGTGTCCTTCGAACTGATGTGCGCTAAGCATATAAGGTCCACTTCACATAAGTGGAGCCCAGGATGAGATAATGTGGTTATGGCAACACAGCAAATTAATTTTGTTTTACATTGACATTCCTATTTACTAAGGACATAATAAGCGCACTCCTTTACTTCACAGAAGTCGAGCTACATTCTGCCCGGTAAGACTCCACCATTCAGAGTGTCACACCATTCAGAAACGCCCAGAATCCTGTGCCAGACATTTTTCTTGGTTTTAGTGGTATAAATGGTGAAATTAAAATTGCACACACAGACTGAGTATGGATGCCCATCTATAATGCAAGCTTCAGTGTAAAATTATCTTAGGGTATCCACTATTGCTGTGGAAACATATGCAGTTCTCGCTTAAACCTCCAGGTTAAAATTGCAATCCATTTTTAATTACAAAAGTAAAGAAATATGCTGTTATCAGAGTGAAGAGTTGTATTGACAATTTGGATTGAGGATTCCAGAAGGGATGTGTACAGTATTTCCATGAGTAGTGCTGTAAAAATTTAGTAGGATCAATGTTAATGGTTGAATGAAAGATCTTGCAGATATAGCGTCTAAAGCCAACAAAGTACGCTGTGAGTAACAAAATGCTCTCTAAGTAACATTAGTGCTTGATCTACAGTGACAAAAAAACTATTTCCAAAATATCTCCTTAGTTCCCAGTAGCTTTTATTTAATTTATTTTGCATTTATTTATTTACTTATTTACTTATTTATTTATTTATTTATTTATTTGCTGATTTTATCTCAACATCACTCCCTATTGTAGCTGACACATATGGCCGCTTAAAGGGCGGGGTGGGCCTGGGTGATCTTTTGCTTTCCGTTGAGACGGCCTTTGCTATGCATACGTTCACATTCACATTTACATTTATGGCATTTGGCAGATGCCCTTATCCAGAGCCTCCTTAAATTTCTCATTTATATTATAACTGAGCAGCTGAGGTTTAAAGGCTGATCAGTAGGCCAACATCTTAACCACTGAGCTCCCACTGCATATGTCTTGTATTAAATGCATTACATTCTTTTCAATTTTTTTTTTCATATTCGCTTTAGAATTAGTTGTGAACTCCATGTGTAATACAGACTGACAGAACAGGCGTGTTAAAAGTTTAGCCAACCATTATGTGGTTAGACCACAAGCAGGATGTATTCAAATAACCGCACTTCTGAATAAAGAAATAATGACACAGAAGAATTCCCCACAAACCACCGGCTCAAGCAAAACACTGATTCTATGTACTGTATACACCTCTTTTAATGTGTGTGTGTGTGTGTGTGTGTGTGTGTGTGTGTGTGTGGTGTGTGGTGTGTGTGTGTGTGTGTGTAGAGGGCCAGCCAGTAAAGAGGAAGAAGGGTCCGGCTCCAAAGATGCTTGGGAATGAAGTGTGTAGTGTGTGTGGAGACAAGGCCTCTGGTTTCCACTACAACGTACTGAGCTGTGAGGGCTGCAAGGGCTTCTTCAGGCGCAGTGTGATCAAAGGAGCGCAGTACGTCTGCAAGAACTCGGGGCGCTGTGAGATGGACATGTATATGCGCAGAAAGTGTCAGCAGTGTCGGCTGCGCAAGTGTCGGGAGGCAGGCATGCTCGAGCAGTGTGAGTGGTTTCTCTTCTTTTCCTAAATGAAACTGAAATCCTTCACTAAGGAGTAGTTTTTAGTAAGTTAGTAAGTAGTAGTTGTTATTTTTTTCCGTTGAGTAGAAAATTTAAGGCTGGCCCACCTTTAATGTGTGAGAAAAAAGTTAGGGATCACTCACTTTCAAACATACCGACTTCAACTTTAACCCAAAGACTAGATGAAACGCTTGCTCTTTACATACGCTGACTTTTCATGTTTTTTTAAAACCAGGTGTGCTTTCAGAGGAGCAGATTCGGTTAAAGAAAATGAAGAAGCAGCATGAAGAGGAGGCAGCTCGTAGCTCGACCATGTCTGCACCAAGCCCAGTGGCTGACATTCCCCCGTTGGCTCCAGAGCAGCAGGAAATGATCGAGAAGTTAGTCGCGATGCAGAAACAATGCAATAAACGCTCCTTCATTGACCGGCGCAAAGTCACTGTAAGTGAACCCAGTCTTTCATGCTGCATCCACGTATTCAAATAACCGTATTATTCAATAAAGGAGCAATGGCACAAAATGATTTCCTACAATCCTCTCCAGTGAATTAACTCCAGTGAAGCACTGCTTCTGTTTACTGTATACACCTGGCTTAATGAGCAACAGCCTATTATACAGAGCAGATCTGTTTTACAGTGTAGGACTACTAAAGTATGCACATTAAATCAACTGTTCAACAAAATAATGAATTCTTCAGTTTTACACTGATTCTAAAAGCCTTGTCTTGTATGGAAGTGTGGAAAGTCTGTGGGTGATCAAGAGTTCCTGGCTAGATTTGCAATTTCAGGTCCCTTTTTTTTGGCTTTTAAACTTTACTGTACACACTGCCACTGTGACCTCTGACTAGGATTTGTGTAAAGATATGCTTGTTAGTTAGTTATTCACCACAGAATGGACTGATTCCTTTTTTTCCTTCAGGTTTGTACAGATTAAATTTTTTCCACTTTGCTTCCTTTTCAGGTTGTTTCATCCTAATAAGTTTCTACTTAATACTTATTGTGAGGAGTTAACGTTTTGACTCGCTTCTGTTTCCCCCACAGCCGTGGCCTCAGAGTCAGGACCCCATGAACCGAGAGGTGCGGCAGCAGCGCTTCGCTCACTTCACCGAGCTAGCGATTATGTCTGTGCAGGAGATCGTGGACTTTGCTAAACAACTGCCTGGTTTCCTGGAGCTCACCCGTGAGGACCAGATTGCCCTACTGAAGACTTCCACCATTGAGGTCAGTCTGCCTTCAGGTCACTTTGAATGCTTTTGTAATCATATTTCCGTGTTCCACGTTAGGCAAACATGCACAGATGGACTAATGTACTGTTGCTGTGTCTGCCTCTTTTGTGCCAGTTTGTAAATAGCGTAAAGCTTTTAACTGAGCATGGTCTGCCCCCTAGTGGTAATGAAGGGCTACCACACTGTTCTCAGTCTCTTCTTGTTGTTACAGTTCTCTGCATTTATTTTTGCACTGTAGATCATGCTGCTAGAAACGTCTCGCCGCTACAATCCAGCAATTGAGAGCATCACTTTCCTCACACCAGACTTCAGCTACAACAAGGAGGACTTTGCCAAAGCAGGTGCGGATGCATGTAAATAATTTATGTCAGTCGGCTTGATCCTAATTTTAGGTGCTGGGACCCTGACACCTGACACACCTGTTGAAGGTGGCTGTCCACTCTTTGGATGTAGAACTGATTCAACTGAATAACATTTAAGGCAGAACAAAGGATCTTGTTTTTCAGTTTCTGCTAATTGGCTCAACTTTTCTCAACAGCTATATAATGCACTGTGGTATAAAATGGTAACTAGGCTAGTTTGCTTGGCAACATCCATACATGCATACTACTGCACTAAATAATATGTCAGAATCTCTTCCATATACAAATAACATTAACACCACCCTGGTTTTCCAAGGTGAAGTGAATAACATTGATTATTTCATTACAATGGCACCTGTCAAGGGGTAGGATATAGTAGGCAGCAAGTGAACAGTCAGTACTCGAAAAAAAAGATGTTAGAATCAGAGAAAATGGGCAAGTGTAAGGATCTAAATGACTTTGACAAGAGCCAAATTGTGATGGCTAGACGACTGGAAATGGATGGATAGCTGGGTGTGTGTGTGTGTGTGTCACTATCCTGGGGAAGAGTTGGCACCTGGTTGCACTAAATACCTGCCTATACTGCATTTCATGAAAATACTGTTATTGCTTGTCATTATGATAGAGCAGTTTACAACCTGCCCATGTCCTAAAATGATCTCTCTTCCACCTGGCTTCTACGCAGGACTGCAAATCGAGTTCATTAACCCCATCTTCGAGTTCTCTAAGGGCATGAACGACTTGCACCTGGATGAGGCAGAGTATGCACTGCTTATCGCTATAAACATCTTTTCAGCAGGTCAGTCTGTTGTACATATGCAGGACATTTTTATAACAGATTACAGAACAGTGGTACTATGAATAATGTTTTTTAATGTGAATTTAAAAACTGATTATAATAGCATGCCTGTGGGTGTCATACTCTGACACTGCGCTTCATTAAACTAAGCTGACACAGTGGGGGTGAAGATGAATAATCAGTTTTAACTAAGGATGCCAGCTGAAAAGTGACAAACAATTCTTCTTTACTGTAATGCAACACTGTATTATGTGCTATATTTTTATTCACTGGTGGTTTATGGATGGTGGTAGCTTTGAATAATCCCAAAGCAGTCTTTAGTGCACGCTTGAGGGGGTTTGACTTCCTAGTGACATTCTGCAGGATATTTTTATGAGCCTGGCTGACCTTCCTCTAAGGCATTTCTGCACTCTGTAAAGGAAATGCTCTATGACATTATAGTGCCAGTCGTCTCCATCTCTTTCCCTCTGTTTGTCTGTCCCTAGACCGACCCAACGTGCAGGATCATGATTTGGTGGAGAAGCTCCAACAGCCGTATGTGGATGCTCTGCATTCATACATCAGGATCAAAAGACCAAATGTAAGTCATGATAGCATGGAAGGGTTGCAAGCAAAGAAAAAATTTGCAACATTTTTAAAATTGCATGCAAATCAGTACAAGCAAAATGAAGTGGTTATTGTATCTTTATATCCACCCTTATATTTACCAGTGCTGGGTAAGTTACTTGAAGAATTTGGTGTGCTAGACTTCAACTAGAGCTTGGTTACATTCAAAATGTTACTAGCTTCACAAACTACATAGCAAATGCATAACCAATTAAAGCTATAGTCATGACTGATGTCACCACTTCAGCTGTCTCACTATTTGGCAAGTTCTCCCTTCAACAATTCTTAAAATCACCCACAAAAGAGAAAACTGCCAGTGCTACTCCTCCAGTTTCATAAACTTTGGCAGGGAGGCAAAGGCATGGCCATACCCATCTTCTCCAACATGGCACTAGAATTAAACTGAATTTAAAACGGTCACTTGGAACTGGATAACCTGGCCACAAATTCATTTGCATTGGTGTTATTTTTCCAGTGGGCATCACGTATATCTGAAGGGTCAAGTTAGAGTAGGGACCAACTCTAAATAATGTATATGGTTATGGAATGCAATGTTTGACACGCCCATGTGGGTATAATGGTAAGGTGTTCACATACCATCTCTATCTCTCTCCATCTCTGTATATATATATGTGTGTGTGTGTGTGTGTGTGTGTGTATAATGAATGTTACTGATAGTACAGCATTAGTTAGGTACACAGTAACAATCTAACTGATTTCATTTCTGTGTGTATGAAATGCCATGTCAATGACCATGTCATGTGTCCAATCCAAATTCCAGGATCATCTGATGTTCCCACGTATGCTGATGAAGCTGGTCAGCCTACGCACCCTGAGTAGTGTTCACTCTGAGCAGGTCTTCGCTTTGCGACTACAGGACAAGAAACTTCCCCCTCTTCTGTCTGAAATCTGGGATGTCCACGAATGAAAATGACTATAAATAGCCAGCTCCAAGGACATAGTCACGCAGGGTTTTATGGCTGAAGGGTGCGGGATCATACTATCCTTCAGGCCCACTAACTGCCCTAGCCTTGAGGAGCTTGTTTTACCTTTCTCTGGACTTACGATTGTACTCTCCTGTGCAGGATACAGTGGTTTGTGGTCAGCCTTTTCATAATCAGCTCTCTGTAGACTGTCTAGACCCTCCAGAAATGTTTAGAGAATGAGTATAAACATTATGGATCCAGATTCTTGTCTACCAGAATGAATGAGTACATTTAAGGTGGTTGATTATATTTCTTTTTATAATTCCTATTCCACTAGGCCTAACTTTGCAGCCCATGTGAAAGATCCTGAGGGATGCCTTCATGAAGCAGATGAATGCAGTGAATTAGTTAGCTAGTGGACAATTTGGCTCTATACTGTATGGGCATCTTTTCCTCCTGCACTTTGGGGCCAAAAACCTGTAATTTCACACATGGTCATGGAGCAGTGCTCCTACAAATGACCTATTTGAGAAGCGTTTGATAAGCCTCTCTCAGACGTCACCGTTTCTGCTTTGAAATGAGCTTGTATTTATGCCTCTTCAGGGTCAGTACAGGAATAAAGTGGGGTATCTGTGAATTTATTTCAGAACAATGCATCAGTCACATAATCTGAAAGCTATATAAAAGGAATTTATAGCTTCTGTAATGTAAAAGAGGCATTATAGAAATGTTCATATAGCTAATAAGGCAGGATTTGGAACTGATTGAGTGGTGGGCAATGACACAAAGCTTCTCGATTGGCTTGATGAAGTCCTACATTTGCTATTCCTTTATTAATTTCCAGAAGGAATGGGTAGACATGGCTATGTTAAGGCTACATACAATCTCATGTTCACTGTCTAGAAGCAACGGGACAGTGATGGTGAACAGAATGCAATCTCTGCTTCATCTAATAATAAAAATCCAGCACGTTGCTTGCAGGGATTGGCAGGCATCAGTAGACCTGTCAACATAAACCAGTATGCTGCTTACAAAAACTACTGTAAAAAGTAGGGATAAAAAATTTCATGTGTAAAATTTATAACAATGAACATGGACATGGGCTTATAACTTTGTTTTCTGTCAACCATTATCATTTAGTAACTGCTAGTAACAGTTTATTATACAGTAAGCCCTTAATGTCTTGTCCTTGTGGCCTTTTGGCAGTAGTTCCATGGCCTAATGCTGCAGAAATCAAGAACAGAACAACAGTATAATATAATTAATGATTCTCTGACCTAATATTCATTGTTTTTTTTAATCATCAGTGCTACTTCTTTGTCTGAAGCCATGCTCTGGCAGCATTCGCATCTGTTGACCACTGCCACACCAATTAAAACTGCTACAGGGTTGTTTTGCATCACCCACTTTATTTCATCCTAACTGAAATTTTCTCTTATCAGCTTTTTTTGTAGTAATGTCATTGTTTTGCTTTGCAGCATGGTAAGGAATAATTTACTCTGAATCCAATAAGTCAGATGAAGTGGCTTTCCATCAACAATATGTGCCCGTAATGAGGAAAGTAGGTCTTGTGCAACTGTAGCTCTTATCTTCACTAGAGCTTTGAATAGCTTTTATAGTGTGAAGAATCTGAGCTTTGGCTAAATCCAATACTGTACTCTAAAACCTTTTCAAGTTATTATCTAAGATTCATATTTGTCCCCATTCACAGCTGATCATCTTGTATCTGGATTATATCTGGATAAGATTTTCAACCACATGCATATTCATTCGCTTCAAATGCACCTCCGGTTAGACAGATTTGGCTGTTGTTAATATGCAAATTAGTATTAATATGCAAATTGGCTCATTCAAGCTCATTGGCTCATAATGCACCACATTATGATGTCATATGAGTGTTTAAACCTGTTCAGATCACTTATAATATGTCATATAAATGCATCCTGGTTACATTGACCCTTTTTTGCATTTTTATGCCTATAATCTCTATCTGGATATAACCCTATTACAAAAGATGAATAAAATGTTCAAATGTAAATGGGGTCTTTGATTCATATAATTTGCCTCCAGCTATTATTTATACTTTGGCCTTCATCATGCAAGGTCAAAGAACCTGGTACTGTTTTATCCAGAACTCTTTATTGGACTAAAACTAAATTGGCAGGTGAATTGATTCTTGCTGCTTTCTTATTGTAAATGAAAATTTGGTGGATAAATAGTACATTTCTTTTAAACGTATGATTTCCCCTCACATGCTTCTCTCCTTAGTATACACTATAATAAATATATTTAATTGCAAATTTATTTAATAAAATGATTTCTTCCTAAGTACTGTCTGAAAAGATTAGAAGGGTAAAAAAAAGGTTTTTGCAAACAGTTATAAGGTCAGGGCAAGTATAACAGGCATCTAAAAGTGTTCTTTGAGATCCGACTTTGTGTGTACTCCAATATGATCAAAACTTCTGAATTGTTCATTGAATTTCTATGACATGTGGATCAGTCATGACACATCTGCGGTGTTGATTTTATTAGCCTTAGAGACAGCATGATCATCAGTGTGAAATTATCACACCATTCATCTGTTTTTCCCATTTGTTTGTTTGTGTTTGTGTGTGTGTGTGTGTGTGTGTGTGTGTATGAGAGAGAGCGCACTTGCCTTTTCTTCTTCTGTTTTAAATTGTGTTGGCTTTTAACACAAGCATTTAATTCAGATCTAATTTTAATGATAATTTATTTTATATGCCCTTGTGGGTGAACCTTTTCCTCTTCATTTCTCTGACCTCCTGTCTGTAGTGTGGTATCAAACTGTTGATGGCATATAAATGCAGACTTGTGTGTTAATGCCTTAATTCTTTGGATAAACTGCTCTCTATATATATACATATATAATTAAAAA
>JAOVYV010000035.1:7152782-7175093 GCA_025674545.1 Hassar affinis | reverse complement strand
GGCCACAAAAGGAGGCCCTACACCATACTAATAAATTATTGTGGTCTAAAATGACAGGTGTTTCAGTTTCATTGTCTGTTCCTGTATATACACTATAAGAAGAGAATGTGTAAGGATGGATTAAATATAAATGTTCATGTTAGATGTTTATTTACCTGAATTATATATATATAATGTTTTTTCATTGTTTTCTCCATGTAAGCCATGTGAGCATTAGGATTGTGTTATCTGATTATAGATTAGCTCATTTAGTCCTCACATGTCACAGTAATAAGATAACATCTACAGGACAAGCCAACAATTACATTTTTCTTGTTGGCTGCATATGAACAATGAACGCTTTGCCCGATCTTGCCAGTCACAGATAGATTTGATGCATTTCATTGTTAAAAATGCTCAGTGCTGATTTTTTTTTTTCACAACCCACAACCTCATCAGATGAGGATGGAAAAGCTTACTGATTGCAGTTTCAAAATTCAAATCCTAACAATACCAAACTGCTCAATATAAAATCATTCAATATTCTGTGTTGAATCTAATGTAAAAAATTCTGCCATGTAACTATTTTTAGAACTCATTATATGCTTCTTTAATCCTGTGGTGCATCTGTGTACACTGATCATAAATTATCTGATAGCCATAGCACTGAGAAATGATTCATTTTCCATTTTGCGATTTCCAGGCGGTGTTTTTTTTTTCCTTGCGTATTCCATTCTGCAACATTTCGCCCCATGAATTGTCTGCTCGCAGCTGCACCGGCGGAAAAAAAACAGGTCGGCTTTGAATCTCATTACCTTGGAGTTGATTGCAGTGGGTGAGATCTGGGCACACAAGGATGCACATGGGAGGAAAATCATGTGATGTCACGATTCTCTGGAGGTTTTGGACTTGTTCCACACTCCACAATTGAGCAAGCTGTTGAATCAAACAAAACACGCACACGCATACGCACATATGCACACCCCAGTGTATTGTCTGTGTTCATTCTTAGTTCTTTTTCACAAAAAGGGTCAGGAGATCATTCACTAACAAATTAATTCATGAATTTAACACATTACGTGTGAGCCGCCGAGCTGGAACCTTATTCCTTTTTTTTCATTATTTCATACATGCATATAAGCTTATAACTTCAGCATAATTTCAGGTGAGAGAAAACAGAAGAGAACCAAGTTGATTAACAAGTTTCCCAACCAGTTTGTACCAGTTTGTTTGCTTTGGTACTTTAAAACAAAGCTTTCAGTTCTCAATGGACATTTTGTAGACAAGTTATTTCCATGATTAAATAAATATATATAAATATGTGGCATGTGAGCCTTGAAGAAACAGAAAACCTAGTCTGTGTTTTCCCCTCGAAGCACTTTCCTGTGAGTCACCCATAAACTGTGATGTTTATTTATTTATATATATTTTTGAGAAACCCTGATATTTGGGATTTCCAGATTTTTTTGCAGTCCTCTTTCTGAAGATTCATTAAGGCACTTCCACAGTTTAAGAATAATAAGAATGAAGCCTTTGGTGTTTGAGCAGCTGTGTTAAAAAGCTAGAAATTGGTTTTACTGATATATTAGAAATCCTCCCTCAGGCCCGTGTGCTTCTTGCGCCTCCTTCTTGTCTTCTACTGTCATATTTTTGGCATGATAGGTGGAATGGGAAAGTAGGAATCGCCTTCACAGCAGAAGAGTTTGCCTATTAATCACGAAGTAAAGGCCTGCTGCAGTGTGTGACAGTCAGAGAGCAGAATTAATGTGTTTTGCTGGACAAGCCTGAGGAAGACTCGCTGACTGCGTCATATACGCTGACTGTGCATGTCTTCCAGTGGTTGTTAGACTCAGATTTTCAGAGTACTCGCTGCATTGTCCTACCAGAGGACAAAATCCTTTAAATAGCACATGCATTCAGATAAACCAGAATATGTACCTCATCCAGAATACTCATTTCCATATCTAAGATTTTTTTCCTTTTTTTGCATTGCATATATCGAGAGAGCTTTTAGTTTCTGCAGCCCAACCCAAACATCCTTGTGGTTCCTCACAGTATTCATTTGCAACCAATTTGAAAATCTGTTAGCAATTTTTGCTTCCACGCATGAGGTCATCGACACTCAGTTTTCCTTTAGAAACGAACACCTAGACCACTTGGTGCAAACAGACTGGAAGGTCAGGGTGATAGCTCTGCCAGTAGTTAAGACATTAGACCACTGATCTTAAGGTTATAAGTTTGAACCCTAGTGTTGACCCTGTTGGATGTTGGCAATGAGCAAAGCCCTTAACCTTCAACTACTCAATTATATCCTGTCTCAGAAGCACAAAGTGTACATGTAAATAGCATTAGTCTGAAAAACAAGCTGTTTTGCAGAACTGAATAATGCTTCTGTTTCAGTGTGTTGTTGCAATATCATTGCAATTGTGTCACCAGTGCAAAATCTCTTGGATTACCCAAGTCTTTCACATTCTGTAATGCTGTGTATGCCAGGAATTAAAACATGCTTGCTGTAAGACTATAATATCTCCAATCACGAGGCTGTTAAATCTTAGGAAATTAACTTGTCCAGTAAGCCAGGAACCATCTAGATGAAAAGCATTACAGGATTTTTGGTTTATATTTAATGTCTAATGCATGTAAGTTAGACAGAATGACATTTCACTTGGAACAACCTGCGACCTAAATACACGTTACGGGTTGAATGATTTGGTTGAAATTTCGACCAGTTATTTGGTTTGTAGTATATCTAATATCTAATTACCTGGGCTGGCTAACACAAGCTGAATTCATAGCGATGGGTTTCTCATGGATTGCATGAAGTGGATGGATTTTCTAGCTAAGAGAGAGGATTTCATAGCATTTTCCTTGCTGCATTGTTACTGCAGACAGTCAGCTGTTTCCTCATGCCCTGAGCTTTCTTAACTCAATATAGGATTGCATAATGCTGTCCAGCCATGGTCCTTGGAAATAAGGTAAAAAATTTAAGCTATGAAACATAAGACCTGTGTCCTCATCATGCCAGAAGCATTGTTTTGAATTCTGTGCATGCATGGAGCAGTCTGATAAACGCTGACCAAATTTTGCATGGAAGAAGCAGGCGCTTGTGCTCACCCGCTTTGTATTATTATTATTGTATTGTTCGAATTATTAGCCTGGGATTCCCAACATTATATTACTGATGTATCCATCAGCAAATACATATATCTAAACAATGGTATAACAAGAATAAAAATGACTTTGGCATGTACAGAAGGCTGTATGTTTACATTTTCTGTTGGGGTCAGTGCTCCGATTTACCATAGGCCACAGCTAGGCGTTCAGCATGCATCATGAACAAAATTTCTTTTGTCATTCACATTATCTTTGTCCCTGGTAACGAGCTGTGGGTCAGAATAGGTCATCAAAAAGTAAATGTGTCCCAGCTGAAAGCAGACATGATAACATATGGAGGCTGTACTGATAGACGGTGTTGTAATTTATTTTTCTCTTCTTACTGAAAAGCGAGTATTGTTTGACAGTGTGAGCTTATTTGGTTTGGATTGTGTGCATGCATATGCTGATGGAGTCCATGGTGAATAGGATAAAGATTGCCTTTCTTTGTCTGTGCATGTATGTCTTAACAGCCCCTTTTAAACTACAAATGCATTAGGGCAAATTAGAGCTGTTCACTGCATATGTTCCACACAAGTGGAACATATCTGTAGTAGGGTTGTAACATCCATTCATTCATTTTGTGTAAGCACTGTATCCTGGTCATGGTTCACGATGGATCCAGACCCTGAGTGTGAAATGGGAACACACCAGTCCATTCACCTCTGCATTCACATATATCAAGGGACAATTTTAAGTATATAGTGCTCCTACTGGTGTGTTTTTGGGTTTATGGGAGGTGGGAAGAAACCAGAGAACCCAGTGGAAACCCCACAGCAGAACTTGATCAGGTTCAGGCTCAAGTCCTGTGGTACTGTGCAACCCAGTTTTCTAACATACCAGAACAAAAATTGAACAGTCGCATAAGTGCTTGAAGTTTACACTGTGCAAATTGGCACTAATTAATTCTACAACTAGTTTTGCCTAAGTACTCTAACTGTAGTATATTTGTAGTATAATACCATTTTTAATAAACACCTTGTTACCACTCACACACAAGTGTGATACCTAGAGGCGTGGTATAGATTAGTTGCACAATCTTCGGGTTTAGCCGAACCACGTCTCTTGCTGCATTATTTATAGGTGGGAACGGTAAAGGGCAGGTTATTATATATCGTTATTAGTGGTTTTATTTTCAGTTGCACAATTAGCCTGCTGCCACAGTAATCAGGAAATAATTAATCACCACCTTTTTATTCCTCTGTTTTGTGTTTCTAGGTAAACCTTATTTCCTGACAGGCTCTGAAAACAATGATTGGCTCCTGCCTTTCTAGAACTACCTGCTTCTAACTGCAGCCTGAACACACAGCCTCTGTGCAGAGAGCTTACCAGAGCCACGGATGCCATGACTTAGACATACTGCGCATTCAGAGATGGAGAAAAAGAAAATGTGTCAGCGCCTCCTGGACTACCTGGTGGTAGTTGGAGCCAGGTAAGTGTGTGTGTTTTATATGTTTCTTGTTCTGTTTTGCTTGGTACAGTGGTTTTAGTGAGCGGTAGCTCCTGTGTGTAGAATAGGTGTGTTAGTCGGTGCGCACGCATCACTGGGAGTGTATAATAGATGTTTGCCCGAGGTGTGTGCCAGGTTGGTATGTTTAGTACTTAAAGTAAAAGGGGCCGTCTGCTCCTTAAGATTCTTACAGTTCATATATTTGCAATCTTTTCAGTAAGATGTAGAGGATTTAAAAAAAAAACTGTATACGCATGGGTAGGCAGGTTTTTGTGAAGTAAAATAATCATGCAAAGATTTTTTTTCTACCTTTAATTTGAAATTGCAAAGTATACAAATAAAGTGAAAAATAATCAGAAACTTTGTTGTGCTTGCAAGAAGATATCTGAAAGACTTGCACTAAAAACCATCTGGTATTTGTAAGTGTCCTTGAATCCCTCCACTTTGATAAAAGCCTTAGTTCCTGCTAAAGAAAAAGTAGAATGCTGCCACCACCATGCTTCATCGTGGGTATGGTGATGTGCTTTTTTTTGCAGCAGACATGCCTTTTGGGTTTGGTTTGAGGTGATGTGTTTTTTTTTTTTCTTGTGAGATAAGGCTTCTGTCTAGCCACCCCATCCTACTCTAAAGTGAAGAACTCTTGAGAGATTGTTATCACATGCAGAGAGTAATCAGCACTTCGTCAGGTATTCCTGCAGCTCCTTTAATGTTGCTGTAGGTCTCTCAGCAGCCTTCCTGATAAGTTCTTATTGTGTCCTTTTGTTAACTTCAGAGATGATTGTCATGGTGTTCTGTTATACATGATTTGAAAAACCTTTTAAACCCTTCTCCTGATTGATATCCTTCAACAAGTAAGATGCTATACGTGCTTTGTAAGCTCTTTGAGGACCATGCTTCAGCAGCCAGATGAAACCAAGAAGATGTCCAGGAAGTCCTATAGAAACAGCTGGTCTTTATTTAGGGTTACTTATTAATCAGGACACTTTCATTGATCACAGTTGTATAAGAATTACCTTTGAAGATGCAATCGGTTGATTCTGAAAACAGCCGCTGAAAACTATTCTGAAAACAATTTTTGCCTAAAATGTCTCTGATTGTATTTTTCTTCATTTTTATATGTTGCAATTTGTCAATGAGCGTGGAAAATATTCTGACATGATATTTTCTTTTAAATCATAAACAACTTGACATTTTAACAGGGGCGTGTCGACTTTTTATAACCACTGTACGTTCTGCATATTTTGCATAGATAGGCTGGGCAAGTCCACTGGGTTAAACAATGACAGACATGTTGAGACACTTTATACTTTCAGCTCTTGCTTGAATCATGATGAAAAGGAGGGCTTTGTCACAGGAAGACTGGATGCTGGTAACTTTGATTAAAACTTGGATCAAAGTTTTCAACAGACAGTCCCTAATGGCAGCTAAATTTAACCCAAATCTAAGATTAATGTCCTGTCAAGAAACAGGCCCATAGGATTTTAATAAAACTTTGAAGCAACTGCAGTGCTCTATAATTGGTGTGTCTATCACTTTTCTCTTTCTCTGTCCTCCCCCTAGGCAGCCCAGTAGTGAGAGTGTGGCCCAGACGCCCCAGCTGCTGAGGCGCTACCCCCTAGAGGACCACTCTGACTTCCCTCTGCCCCCCGACGTGGTGTTTTTCTGCCAACCGGAAGGCTGCTTGAGTGTGCGACAGCGCCGTGTCAGCCTGCGCGACGACTCCTCCTTTGTCTTCACACTCACTGATAAGGACTCGGGTGTCACACGCTATGGCATCTGCCTCAACTTTTACCGCTCCTTCCAGCGAGGCCACCATCGCTCACGTTCAGAATGCAAAGGTCAGCGGTCCCTCTGAACCTTTTAAAATCGATATTTCAGTAATGTCCTAGTAAAAAATCTCTAGGATTTGTCTTGTGTTAGGATGCTGTCATAGCTATTGTCTCCAAAGCTTCTAACAAGAAGCACTCGTCTCCAATGCTCCTAAAACACAGCAGTCATACCCAGACATCCTAAGAAGCAGCAGACTACTTAGTAACGCACAGCGTAATAGTCATCGCCTAGTAGTAGTTGATCCTTCACCACACAAAGCTCAGTATAGTCTGTTCCATGTCTTAATGTCCTTTTAGACTGAATTTAATAAAGAGTCTTTTAATCTTGCAACCTTTTATGGTGCTGATCACTTTTCTCTTTGTTCAGACAAGCCTCCACAGACAGACCCTGCAGTTGAGGCTACTGAGAAATGCGACCCCTCCACTTTGTCTCTCTCGGGTGACCACACAGGAGACGGGGTTCCAGAGCCGGGCACCGGAAGGTCACCCCGTCCCAAACCCGGCGCCAGGGCATCAGAAAGGAATCGCAACAGCATGCTGACATCACTGTGCATCCTGAGCCACTACCCATTTTTCACCACCTTCAGGGAGTGCCTGTACATCCTCAAACGCATGGTGGACTGCTGCAGCCACAGACTCAATCAGAGAGCAGGCACCATCAAGGGGAACCAGCGGTGAGTAAACACTCACATCATCGTAACTCAGTGTTCTGCAGAGCTTTTCTTCCTCATGTTGTCAGGGAGGTTTTTTTCTTGCCCCATGCCTGCTTAGGGATATAGATCTTAATCCGGATTTTTGTAAAGCTGTCTAATCAGGTATATGCAGTGCAGCTTGCAGTACATCTTACCAAGTTTTGGTGTATTTCCTTCCTGCATGTTCAGGTCTTACACAGGGTGAGCCAGAGCGATCTAAAGATTTTCATATGCTTATTTCTCAGACACTAGTTTGATTAGAGTAGTGACTGCTGGGGGAAAGAGTAGCCCAATTTATGCTGTTTTAGTCAACATGGAGCAGTAGTCAGCACAACACCACAGCGTTCGTTGTTGAAACATTTTTTAAAACTGTGTGATTGCTACCCCACAGCCATTTTGCATTAAGTTCAATATTCCTCATCATGGTGCTGTGCCCTCATGGAACACCATTAAAAAATGGGTTGAAAATGTTCATAATGGCACATCTGTCTTGAAAATTTTTCTTTAATGTGAAATAGGCTTGAGTAGCAATCACACAGTCACCATTTTTAAAAAACGTGCAATGTTGTGTTGACTGCTGCTCCATGTTGACTAAAACGGCATCAGCTGAGCTACTGTGACTGAGCTCCCCCATCAGTCACTACTCTAATCAATCTAGCATCTGAGAAATAAGCATATGAAAATCTTCAGATCTCTCTGGCTCACCCTGTACAATATAACTGGAAGTAGTGTGTTTTTAGTTATTTATAATCATTAATGTTATTATACGGTGTGATGTTACTGTTAGGTTTTCCTGATATACATATCCATCCAGACAGTTTCCTGACAGTTTTTTTGCTTTAATTATCTATTATAACAGCACTCTGGTCTTAATCCTGTGAATAAGAAGACATTAATAACTTGTCAAGTGATAGTTTTGTAGAGAACAGATAAGTAACGGGTAACAGCTATAAGAGAATGTAATGACGTCCTTTGTTGTGTAAAGAGAGCATGTTGCATGGTGTGTGTGAGAGAGTGTGACAGTGTTTCCGAGTGAGAGTGTGAGATTGAGGGGGAGAGAGTGATGATGATGATGGTGATGCTGAGTATGATGATTATCTTGTTTTCTCCATAGGAAGGTTATGTAAGATGTTTGCCGTGTGTTCATGTGACAATGGGCTTGTGTTCATGTGACAGGCTACAGTGATGGCTCACTCCTCAAGTGTCTATCATTAAACAATCTTCACGAGTGCTTTAGCAGTCTCATTCAGATCAATAAGCATCTTGAGTGATGGCTCCCTCCTTTCCGTTTTCTCCACAGAGTCTTTTTCTGTTGTAACCTAGCAACCGGCTTTAAGACGAGTTGCAGGTTCAGGCCTTGATTTTTTTTTGTTCGTACCGCCAAACTCTGTAGAGTTGCTTTCAGAGTATGTGGAACAGATTTGAGCAATAAGATCTGTAGGCTCTGGGCACAGATTACTGTGTAAATTATCAGTGGTGATTGCCTGCTTAAGGCAATCGCGTAACCTTATCCTTGTTTATTTACAGCTTGCTTTAATTGCTTTAAAAACAGCAAGCAGCATCATTTTTGGGTTTTAGATTTTATTTTAAGAAATGATATATGTAGGATGTAGTGCTAAGAAAAAGCCCAGCAAAGTCAGCACCATGCATGATCAGGTGCTGAATATTTTATGACCCCTAACATCACCCAGGACCCAATTAAAGCCCGATCACTGCAAAAGAGCTGAGACCATTATCTCTTTTTGCAGGGCTTAAAAAAATATTATCAGGCAACTGCAATAAGCCACAAATAATTGTTCTACTTATTCAGTCAACTGCCTAGGGAGAAGTGAATATTTGTTTGTAATTAGTAGAGCATGACAGTGTACAGCTCTGTGCTGTCTACATTCAGGTTTTATTTTATAACTTCAGGTTAGTTAATCCGTGCAATAATAATTGGAGTACATTTTGTTTCTCATGCAAGCAGAATTCATGTTCATGACCCCTTTAGTACGAGCTACTGAAAAGGAGAGATTTTAAAAAGCAAAAGTGCACCATATTTGTGGGAGTTTAGTAGTATGCAGATTGTGTAATGACCACCTCCAAAGGGCAATTCTGACTCAATCGCTCTCTCTGGCTTAGCACAGCATCATCCTGGCAAAGCAAGTGTGATTCTGACTTTGCTCCAGCACTGGCCTTTCAGTGGGCACGCATCCGGACACGTTACACATGCATGTGGGTAGTCATACTGTGTCCTTGAAATCAAAACTACAGCTTTCCTTAAAAAAACGTATTTCTTGATTCCTATTAATAGGAAAATATTTGCTGGCTTCATATGGCCTTAATTTATGTTGTCAGTGGTTTGGAGTTGGAGTTGATGTTGGTTTTAGTATTATGATGGCCAGATTAGGCATGCAACTGGTGTTGAGAGCAGCATGCCTATATATTCAGGTCACAGGACAGTGTTGCTCTAGACTATTTTAATAGCAAAGATTGTTCGTTGGTTTTCACATACTAGTATAGCAACACTAAAAATAGACCGAGATCCAGAGAAAGGTGGATTGAGAAAGGTAGAGATGCTGGAGACAAAAAATAATAGAGGTTGTGTGAGCAAGAGATAAAGAGGAGACAAAGACAGAGTGCCTGACAGAGAGAGATAGTAAGAGCTGTCAGAAGTATAGAGAGATAAGGAATAAATGAGAAATGTGCTTATGTAAGAATGAGACAGCTGAAGCAGGCTTTTTAACAGATTGAGGTTGCTGACTCTCCTCAGAGACCGGCTGCAGGAGGTGGGAGGCTTTCACACAAGAAAATTATGGCCTTCTTGCCATCCTGTCATAAAAGACACACTCCCCCTTTTTTTTTACCCTGACTACAACCCACACACACACAAGCTCAGATTTGTCTCAAGCAAAATTGACTTTTAGTGCTGAGCATAAAACAGTGTTAATATTGCTAATAATAATGAACAGTATTCATCAGCAGCAGGTCTTGGGTCAAGCGGTGTGAGACCTTATTCTTAATTACCGTAGTCCATTTAGCTGAAGGTGTAGTCATTAAAAGGTAAGAAGTGGTGTAAGTGTTTCTCTGGGGTTTCTTTTCTTAGGAAATGTTTTCTGCTGTGATATTACGACTCGCATTGTGTAGGATTTCAGTCAACTTCACAAAGTGTGCTCAGTGTTTTGCTTGCATTGCTTTAAACTGATTAGTGGCCTAATCCTCACATTTCGCTGCCAGATGCCACTGGGTTTTGTGTTATTTCTGATTCCTAGCCAATTTAATAGATTACTAAAAAGGCTTATCCTGTGCAAATGCCAACTTTTTACAATTTCCTGACTGTACACAAAGCTCATAAGATCCTGACATTCTTAAATGTCAGATGATTATATTACTTTATCCGTTTTTCCTCTATTAAGAAGGATAGTAATGTTGTTTGGAACAGTAAACCTGACTTGGCCCATGTAAAGCAGATGGAGAGAGAACACCACCCAGCAGAGAAAGAATGAAGGATGTACTGAGGATGGGTGAAGTAGTCTACAAGATGTCAGGTGTCGCAAGTCATTGAGACTAATGATCCTATTCTTAGGCCTGCTTACTGCAGTGTCATCACCTTCCCAGACTCTTGGGTGTAAACACTTGTGAATTGTAGGTAGCGTAGGCAGTGATGGGTGATGATGAAACGCTGTCTCAGTCATCATACCTGGGACACATGCACCTAGAGCATACAGTGCTGCATTGTGGATTCTAATGATAACAACAGTTCTGTCAGGATTTGTTCCAGATTAACAGGAATGATGTCTGAGGGTGAGGGTTAACATGATGATAATATGATATAATTGTATGTAATATATAATTTCACTTACTGATTTTCATGCTCAAGATATTTCTATGCATATATGTATGTTTATTTTCCAGGGATGCCATGTGGCGTGTGTTGGCTGGCGCTCTTTCTGTCGAGGAGAAGGAGAAAGGTACTCAGTTACTCCATGACCTGAGGGAAATGGAATCGTGGGTGTACAGGCTGCTGCACTCGCCGGTGCCTGTAGCAGGTGTGCGACGTGTCGATGTGGAAGTGCTGCCTCCAGAACTGCAACCGGCGCTTACCTTCGCCTTGCCCGACTCGTCCCGATTCTGTCTTGTGGACTTCCCACTGCATCTGCCCTTGGAGCTGTTGGGGGTGGATGCCTGTCTGCAGGTGCTCAGCTGCATCCTGCTTGAACACAAGGTATGAAGCTGTTCTCTAGCGCAGTAAACATGTTCACCGGTGAGCTCAAAATCTGATTCTGATTCGTTTTTAATGTGATTTGTTATTTTTCATGTCCCCCACATAGACTGGGTTTATGGATTTGACGAAAAGAACTTTGGTTTTGGAAGCTTCTGGTTTGAAAACAAATTACTCAATCATATAAAAAAATACTCTGGAAAGCATGACCGAATCAGATGTTTCTACATAAAAAGACTCCTGACATGTATGGAGAATGCACAAGCAGTCTCCCTGATCAAATAACTATGAAATACCATACACCAACAGCATTGCTTTTTATTTGTGACAGGCAAAAAAAACATTCCACAGAAGCTTCATTCCATTTATCTTGTATCACTTGATACCTCTAAAGAAAAACAATCAGCTTAGGGCTTGAGAGTATAAGAATTCATTTCTATACTTGTCAGAAGTGAATATAACCTTTAAAAGCATTTCTATGCCCCACTGTGTTATATTACACCTTGTGATTATGTTTAAGATAGAGAGGCAAAAACACGGTGAAAAACAATATCTAAACGTTTCATTAGTCACATGCGGAAGACATTCCAGACTGAAACACAAAACCTTTGTTAAATTGCTCTTATTTCACATGGTCTCTCTCTTTTTTAGGAATGAAAAAAAGTGTGTAATCTCCCATTGCATTTCACTTTAATCACTGAATGGGAATCATGCCACACTGAAAAGCAATCATAGTCCTAAGCCTAATTGGTGTTGTGATATAACTTATAGTTACATATTTTACAATACATTCACACAGCATTTTTAAAAAAATCTTATTCTTGTCCTCTCTGCTTTTTGTAGGTGGTACTTCAGTCTCGGGATTACAACGCCCTCTCCATGAGTGTAATGGCTTTTGTGGCTATGATCTATCCTCTAGAGTACATGTTCCCTGTCATCCCTTTACTGCCCACCTGCATGGCTTCAGCCGAACAGGTACCGTAACATGAATGGAAAATGAAATACGCCATCAGTGCCTAGCTTTACACGCAACATTAAAATTCAGTGTGTATAAGAGCAGTTTAGTTTTCCATCTCTGCATTTTATACATCTCCTCCTTTCCTCTGTCTCGTCTGCTTTCCAGCTTCTGCTAGCACCCACTCCATACATCATCGGCGTGCCCGCCAGCTTCTTCCTGTATAAGTCAGACTTTAAGATGCCTGATGACGTTTGGCTGGTGGATCTGGATTGCAACAAGGTCAGTAATTTGTACCAAATCAGTGTGTCACAAAACTGCTCAACCTTTGCTATTTTGCTTATATATAATCACTGTATGTTGTATGTTCACAGGTCATTGCTCCCAACAATGCAGAAATACTCCCACCCCTGCCTGAACCAGAAGCCACAGAGTTGAAGAAACACCTGAAGCAGGTAAAATAGGCGCAACTCGCAATTTCCTATGCACCAGTTCGATTGATATAATGTGTCTAAGCTTAATATTTTTCACTGTTTTTTTAAGCAGTAACACTTGGTGTTTTGATTGGGGTGCTTTCACACCTACTTTGTTTGGTGCAAACCAGTTATTTCTAGAGAAATTCGTCATTGCGATAAACAATAGAAATGGGTCAAAAATTGCTCTATGTGTTTAGAATAATCCAAAATTGTTATTGATCCTGAACTATAGGTACTGTTGGTACACCTCCAACTGGTATTTAAGTATAGCATTCTTTCCTTTAATAACCAATGTACTTGCGGTGTGGAACATACTGAGGCAAATACAGATACGGTGGCGCTCTACAGACGTCACGCTCTTACACAGTTTAGCAACTGAACGAGGTGTGAAAACCACCTTCAGTCCTGTTTTCCATGTCGTAATGTACAAGTTGTGTTTTTTGTTTCGTTGTAATGTATAATGAATAATTTTTTTTCCTTTGCTCTTTTTTGTTCTAGCTTTTGGAGGTAATACAGTTTCTGGGGCCATCGCCTTAAGTGTTGTAGAGTAACTAACTGCAAAACCCTGAAGTAACACACCTAACCCAGATTAGCTCTTAATCCAGAGCCCAGGTCTGATTCAGAACAGAGCTGTCTCAAATATATGCTACTATAGTTGATTATGATCGCATTCATATTTGAATAATTCTAGTTGATTTGATTTGTATTTGAACACTTCCTTACTCTTGAATGATTCCTACAATCATTGTAACCAGATAATGACCTGTTTTCCTTCTGTAGACCCAACCCAAAACACTCATCAATATCAGGGATAAATCATAAATCATGATTCTGTGATCACTGATGCAAACTGAATCAGACCCAGTACTAAGAAAGCCTGTGTGTTGCGTTATAGCTTT
This sequence comes from Hassar affinis, assembly GCA_025674545.1. NCBI lineage: Eukaryota > Metazoa > Chordata > Actinopteri > Siluriformes > Doradidae > Hassar > Hassar affinis. The sequence continues at coordinate 7,161,459 of JAOVYV010000035.1, read as the reverse complement.
GATATTCCCCATTTTGCTAAATGTGTGTGTTCATCCTTGTGAACAGGTCTTATGTTAAAACCAAAAAAAAAGAAATGGTAGTTTGTCTTCTTGTCACGCTCAGAGAATACAGACTTCTAGTATGTATTCGATTTAGATATGGCACACAACCTTGGTGTATTTTTTCCTACCAACACAGTTTCCTCTGCTTTTTCACCCATTCATCTGTATAGACCTGTAGCAGAGTCGATAACTGGGTGGTCTTTTTATTAATTATCTGTCCTGTCTATCTGTCTGTATGAGACACAACGCTTCAGTGTTCTCTCATACTGTTTTAATGTCCTTGTGTTTTACTTTTATTTCTATTCTATTATAGTATACAAAGTGTTGTCTGGATATCCTTTTTGTTTTTTATGTCTCTTGTTCTTTCACAGTCTCTCACTCTCTCTCTCTCTCTCTCTCTCTCTCTCTCTCTTTAGACGTGATCACCCACTCTCTCTGTTCTCATGCTTTCAGTCTCTAAGACAGTCACATGCCTTACCGGTCCTTACCAGCACTTGGCTGGGGTCGGTAATCATGTGACGTTTCTTCTGTTTGGTCTTGTGTTCCAGTGTCTTGTTAGGTTGACTGTGATCACGCAAAAGCAGATCTTCGCTTCTGACACAAAGGTTCCTAAATCTCTGCTTCTGGAACGTGCCATGCTTCCTACCTGCACGGAGTCTTTTCTCTTCCTGTGTTTTTTTTCTGCACTGCCACACACCACTCACATATTGTGCACTTCGGCACAGATGCACACAGCTGTCTGCTGCATTCTGTATTGTCTTACTTGTGCATAATCATACACACTTTTTGCACATCAAATTAATGTGATCATCTGCTACTCACAGAGTTTGGCTTGAGCATGTCTGGATCCCCCAGCACTCATGTCTCATTGTGTTAGCCAGTGGTTATCAGCCTAAATTGAAAATCAGATGGATTTTGTGTTTGACTTGGCACTGTGGCCAGCCTGAGTGTCAGTAGGCGTAAAGATGCTGGAATGCCAGCTGTTTCGGTGAGACGCTGAGCGTGCAACAGCAGTTGTCCCAGAGTGCTTAATGAATAGTTCTGTGTAACGAATCCACCCTTTTCTAACATTTTTATCCCTTTAACCCACTAAATCTGCAGATCATTTCAGGCAATTAGACTCAAGGTTAAAATAATAACCTTGATGACTAGTAGACAGTTTGTACCAATGAACTAAGCCAATTCTGTTCAAACCATTGGCAGTACTTTTGTCCTTGATGTCATAAGCATCCCTGTATTATTTGTGCAGTACTGTGTATGAAACATTGCCTGAAGTGAGAATGCTTGCCCTTGCCCTTTTGCCCTTGTAGCTTTGAGCTCGGACATTATTGTTAGCTGTTAATATTTTTTTATTCATTCTCTGCTCTCTCTGCCTCAATCTCTCTCCATCTTTCTGTCTCCTTCAATTTGTTCCTTCACAGGCTTTGGCCAGTATGAGTCTAAACACTCAGCCTATTCTAAACCTGGAGAAGTTTCAAGAGGGTCAAGATCTGCCCCTTCTGCCCCCTGGTCGTGATAAGTCCTCCCCCTCCTCCACTGAGTTTAACCCTCTTATTTATGGAAATGATGTCGACTCTGTGGATGTGGCCACAAGGTCAGTTTTGCCAGCATCATATCCCAGTCTAAACCTTTGGTTTAAAACAAGCTCAAAAAGGTTTGGCATGACAAATTTGAAAGCTATGTATAAAATTTTGCATACCCTGAGGAATAAATATACAAGAACAAAAATGTCAAGAATGTTCTGTAGTCACTACACGTAACAAAAGATATGTGTTATTAGCATAATATAAGCATTCTCTAATAATTTCACCCAACATAGTCTTGGCCAAAACTGTTTGTTCTGCATGTTCTTTTCAGACTACTTTCTAATGTCTTGTTTTGAATTGTTGCAGAGTAGATCCATTACATGTTCAACTTTATAGAATTAGATTAAATTCTACAGTATTGTCAATTCTCTTTATTTTCTCTTTTCAGGGTTGCGATGGTGAGATTCTTCAACTCTCCAAACGTACTGCAGGGTTTTCAGATGCACACGCGCACACTGCGACTCTTCCCACGACCCGTTGTAGCCTTCCAAGCAACGTCTTTCCTGGCGTCACGGCCACGGCGCACCAGCTTTGCCGAGAAGCTCTCGCACACACAGGCTGTGGAATATTATGGGGAGTGGGCCCTAAACCCTACAAACCTGGCCTTCCAAAGAATTCATAACAGTAAGAGGATGCACAGTATCAGTGGAAACATTTTCTTCTTTGTTTAAACACAGCTGCATGTTTTAAACTTAACATATGTATGTGTGTGTGTGTGTGTTTCAGATGTATATGACCCCTCCTTGATAGGTGATAAGCCTAAGTGGTATGCTCATCAGTTGCAGCCTGTGTTTTATCGTGTATATGATGGAAATTCACAACTTGCAGAGGCTATAAGTGGACCATTAGAGGACGAGGGTAATGAATCGGACCCTACAGATGACAGGTAGGAAACACACAGGGTTTCCAACGTACATATAAATACCCGATAGTCAGTTTTTGTGATTATATATTTGTCTGACTCATCCAAAGGGCTGTTTAGAGCTCTGATGAGGCTCCTCAGAAAAGTCTTCCAGTTAAACTGAAGTCACATTAGTAATATTCATGGCTCTGAAAGCTTGGCAGAAAACATGTTTTTCAATTTACTATGGTTAGCAGTTTAGCCATGACTTTTAACTTCAAGCATTTTAATTTCTTTCACATTTCCACATTAATTCAGGGGTATTAAATCAAGTTCATATGTTTTTGGAAATCTTTGGAAATTTGTTGCCAATTTATGTTAATAGCTAACCTTTCTCGTTTGACTTTTGGCAAACTTTCTATCCTTAAACTGAAAAAACCCACAGTAAAGAGTTGTACCATCCAATTCAGCCGGTTGACTGGCAGTGCACCATTCTGCCTCTTTTTATGGCATATTTTGTAGTCATATCTCTGTAAGAATTAAATAAATCTCATCCCTGTAAAAACCCTACAAAGGCTTCCTCCATTTTGAATTCCCTAATCTGCAGCTATAGTAGGTGTTCTGTTAGCTGCATGTTTCCTAATGAACGTACTGTATGTGTCTGTGTGTGTTGGTTACAGTGGAAGTGACAGTGAGGCATACGATGATTCCAGCTCTTCGTACTCCTCATTAGGAGATTTTGTGAATGAAATGATCAAAGGGGACATCCAGGGTGACACACCAAGTTAGTTATGTTTTCCTCTCCCTGGCGTTTTCATTCTCTCCTTTTATCTTTTGGGTTCCTCCTAATTACAAAGCTTTCCTGGTCTCTCACAGATGTCGATCCCTTGACACATGCAGCACTGGAAGATGCCAGTGAAGTAGAAATCCATGAGTTCCAGGAGTATAAGGGTGAGAGTGAGGACCGCGGCTCTGAGGTTGAGGGTCCCACAGATGGCCAGCCGCACCGCTCCAGTTCCAGCACTACAGCCAGCTCCAGCCCCAGCACCATCATCCAGGGAGTGAATCATGTCAGTACTGTTATTGAACCTAAACGCTGTTGTCAGTATTGTCATGGCAACACTAAAAGCATTTTATTTAAAAAGGCATAATCATGGTTGGGAGCATGCCAGTATGAGGATAGTCTATGTGCATGTGCACTTGGCAAGCAGCATGCACAAGTGATAGCACTCAATACAGTTCATTATGTGGTGGACATCTATTGGAGATCAAGCATACAACATCTCAGAAAAGGTTACTTGTTTTATGACCTTATTATTCTTTAAGTCGTACAATTCTGTTAGTAGTGTTTTCAATTTAAAATTCAGTTCTATTTTGTGCATTTGTTGTGCATCTGTCTGGAATTGTTCAATAGCTTAGTAGACTGCACACATCATAGCTCTCGGGTGAGCTATTGAATCATCATGCAGAGTAAAGGGATCAGCTGTGGCTGCTAGACGAAAACCATTTAAATAGCAAATTCAATTCACTAAGGCTTGAAAGGATTGCTGTTTATCTGTTTTGTTATGAAATAGGGAGGGGGTTGATGAGATGACAAATGAGAGTTAGAGGCAGGTTATGTGTGATTAAGCATCTTTAATTTCTGGGTCAGAACACAGCAAAGTATGAAGAATAATAATCCAAAATCAGGAAATAAAGAAAAATGTATAAATCTTGGAATTGAATTCACACAAATAAGTAACCTGATGCTGAAGAAGACATAGGGAGATGCAGTTTAAATACAGAAAGTAATCAGAGTAAATGATGCCCAGGTAAATGCAATTAGAGAAGGACCCAGTAACAACAAATGGAGATAAGTCCAAAGCGAAAACAACAGACACATGGAGCCGAGACACGAAGAGGGAATTCGATTTGAGTATATAGATTTCTTGTTGTGGAATCATTATAATCATTAGTTAATTAATCATTAGGAACTAATTGCATTATTTTTTGTTCCCCTGAACAGGAGCCAACGGAGCCTGTTGAGATTGAAGCATCAGCTAGTGTGACTCTACTTAACTCTGTCCCTGGATTATGCCTCCCACCGTTCACTCGATCCAGCCCAGAGCCGACGCCTACAGACTCAACAAGTAAGAAGCGAGAGTATGATAACCCTTATTTTGAGCCCCAGTATGGCTTCCCTGCTGAAGAGGAGGCTGACAGTGAAGAGCAAGAGGAGAGCTACACACCACGCTTTCACCAGAATATCAACGGAAACAAGTATGTGTGTCTCAGTGAGTCAGTGACGCTAAGATGATGTGGAAATCAATGACCCATGAGGCTTTTACACTTTTAAGCACATGTACACATTCAGTCTGAACTGTGGGTGTATGTCTGTAGGCCGTCTCGCCCGCTGAGGCCCAGCAGCCTAAAGCTTCCAGGAGAGTGTGATGGAGAAGGAGACTCTAAGAACAGTTCACCCAACTCCACCATCTCCAACAACAGTGGTGATGGCTTTGGAGGACTCATGTCTTTTGCAAGTGAGTGGCCTTCTTTTGTTACACTGCTCAGCAGCCTGAAAACTAATCGTATTAAAGGAGCTGGACCGTTAATGGAACTGATTGAATTGCATATTTAAATAACATTGCACAAGAGGGAGTGCTGTTACACTGAATATCAGCACGACTGTGATCGTTCATAGACACACGGCTGCAGGCTTTGCTGTTGCCAAGCAACACAAACATTATCTTCCACACTACTGTTGCTGATTTGTTTAGGTCTACATGTTACTGCAGAAATAAATTAATAATAAATTTAATACATGAAATTTAATACATTTAGCTCAGTAGTTATTTGTCAAAATGTGTTCATCTTTGCAGTGCAGAGTTTGTTGCAGTCCAAGATAAATTACGATCATTAATGTAGCCTAATCAATGGTCAGTAGAACACACCTATAAAGCAGAGTGATGGATGTATAGTGAAAAGTCCCGGTGCTGTTATACTCTAATATCAGCAGTCAGGGAATGTCTCTTGTCCAATCGAATTACTCAGACAGAACTAACTATGTGATTTCAGTGGTGTCCAAGATTTAATTTTCTAATGACATCCCGAGTTGAGCATAGAAATCTTTGCCATAAAATGTGTTACACATTCTGTGTTTGTAGGTAACTTGTATAAGAACCATGGCACCAGCTTTAGTCTTTCCAGTCTGGCTCTTCCTAACAAAGTAGCCAGGGAGAAGAACACTCCTTTCCCAAGTCTTAAAGGTATAGTAGGGTTTTCTCTACCTCCTCACTGTTCCTGATCTCTCCTCCCTCTAAACTCTCCCTCATCCAGCCATTTTTATTGTCTGCACCTCAGCCTGTCATTTTCTACACATCTTCTCTGCCTTTCCTTCTGCTTACAGTCTGCCTGTCTATCTCTCTGTCTATCTGTTTATCTGGTTAGCTATTATCTGTTTATTTCTTATCTCTTTTTTCTCATCTCCTGCTTCTTTAACGATAATAACCAAAAGCATTCAAAGACACAAACTGCTCAGTATTACAGTAAAAAGAAAGCTATGCTCCACTGGGCTTGGACGTAGAGTCCGGATTAACGGAGCCTTAATTATTTTTGTATTTCATTATTTCTTGGTTTTCTTTTTTTATTGTAGTATCTTAAATTCTTTCTTTTTTTAATTTTGTTTTAAAAGAAGAAGCAGATCATGATTGGTAGGAATGTTGCTTAATTTCCTCCTTGAGCTTCTTCCTCCTTCCTCAGTTCATTGGACTGAGGTCCTAATGTGGAAGTGATCCATGAGCTAAACTCACTCCCTTTTTTTCTCAATGTATTAGAAAGCTGTCTTTCCTAGAAAACATGGGAACAAATATTTATAAAAGAGTTTTGTCTCTTTCCTGCCTAACACCATAGATTGTGTTGTTTGTTTGTTTTTTTGCTTTTTTGTTGGTTTATGATTATGGATGAATTGTTTTTATTGTTCAGATGGTGGTGATGAGAGTCCTGACAGTCCTGGTATGTTTTATAGCTGTAGCCTGCCCTGAACCTGTGCTGGTTTGCTGTGTATTTTAATACCAAAGCCCCTTTATCTCTGACAGAATGAGAATCCTTCCTTCCTTTGACTCCAAATTATTGGACTGTTGATTAGTCCAAGGATGTACCTTCATGTATGGTCAAGCATATTTCCATAGTTCTGATCTCTTTTTTCATAATCCCTGTGTGTGTCTGTGTGCTATTTTCAGACTTTCGTTTTGCCTGTGACTCTCCTTGTGGTGTGTAGTGTGTCCCATTTATGTGTTTAATGCAGAGTTGTACCGGTTTCATCACAGTTCTACTTTATTCATTTCAATTCAATTGTAGATAACACTGGACATGATCAACAAGAAATCTGAGTTTGATCAAGATTCATAATAAGCAAGCCATAGGTGATACTGACAACAAAAAACTCCCTGAGACTCAAAAGGGAACCTTCTCTCTTTTGGGTGAAACCACATAGTTGGATTCTAAATTATTACAGTTTACAGTTATATAGGGTTACGGAAGGGAAAAGAACCTGTGCTAGACACAGCAACCATAGGAAAATTCATTAGGTAGGAAGATCCAGCATCACTGCAACCGGGATCTCATTTGGTACAAGGAGTCCACAACAGAATAAGTTGAGAACAGGCAGAGAATAGGTATGATACTATCTATACAAACGGGTATATGTTGTGTTTATTGGGATTACACTGACTAAGCAGGAAATTATCACTTTTCTTTTACCTCTTATAAGTCTCATTAGATACACGCTAAAGCAGAACAAACGTTCCCTGTCAATATATAGCATCTGCCATCAAATGAATGACAATCCCCAAAACCTTCTGTCCCTTCTCTTTCTTCTGTCCTTCTCTTACACACATACTTTTCTTTCACGCTCCCTAGTATTCTTTCCTGCTCTCTCTGCCGATTGTCTCCGCTCCGCTGTGTCCATGTGTCTGGTGTCTGTGCTTGTGGGTTGATGTTTGGACTGGTTCTGTCTGGGCCGGTGTTGCTCTCTGTCCCTCTTTAACCCCCCTTTTTGCACTAATTCTGGCTTCTGTGTCCAGTATTTGGGCTAAATTCTCTAATGGAGATTATAACAGAGGTCGGCCCGGGGAGCGGAGAAGGTGGGTTCCGCCCTTTGCTGCGTGAGCTGCATGCTTCTCCAAAGCCAGTCAACTACATCTCCCAGCATCCTCTCCTTCCACCATTGCTTCTTATCATGCCACTGAGAGTCACTTGGTCGTTTGTCAGTGTGTTTATACCATCTTTGGCACCACTTTATATTAAGTATTTGAATACTGTGTCCTTAATTAATTGCATAAGTATGTAAGTACTGTGTAATTCTTATGCATGCCCAGTTTGCCTTAAACCTACGTACGTACCTTCATGTAGTTAGGAAACAATAATGATTTTTCTGCTTACATGTGCAGGCATAATAGCATAGTAGTAGTTTATTGGCATTTGACTCCTCTTGGTCAATGAACTTTAATGTAGTTCCACACATCATCATACTTCCTAAATTAGACAAGAATTGTACAATCACATTTAAAATGTCCTTACATGTACACCTCCTTAGACGGAATTACACTGTACTTAATCTCTTGGTTAATTAATGAAGTGCATAGTAATTAAAAACACTTAATATTTAGTGTAGCCAGTTAATCTGCTCATTGCTGCCATTAATCCACTGGTATATAAGGGTTGGGCCCATTTCTTTAGAATAATGGAGAAAATAATACATTAATTAGATTTTCTTTAATTTGATTTATTTGATTTGAAGTTCTTAGCTTGACAAATATGACATTAATTATTTGACAGATGAATAGGTGCTACCTTCATTTAAAGGAGGCCTGTATTTATTTTCTATTTAAAGTTTACATTTTCTGACTAAGGTTGTCTGCTGTCTCTCCAGCAGGCTTAAATGGAGCAATGTTGGATCTGTTCTCTGGGTAACTTGTGTTGTATTTTATTGATTTATGGCAGGAGAAGTGAAGGGAAGAAATAATTTATCACCAATATATTATGTTTTTTATCAAGGTATTATACACTATATTGCCAAAAGTATTCACTCATCCATCCAAGTCACTGAATTCAGGTGTTCCAATCACTTCCATGGCCAAGTGTAAAGTTTGGGGTGGGGTTGTTTTTCAGGAGTTGGGCTCGGCCCCTTAGTTCCAGTGAAAGGAACTCTTAATTCTTCAGCATACCAAGA
>JAOVYV010000035.1:7119108-7131282 GCA_025674545.1 Hassar affinis | reverse complement strand
TGTATATATGTATATAATTAATAGGCATGACATTATTACAAGCTAGATAACAAACCAGTTAAGTCAGTCATAGTTCAGAAGAATTAGACAAAATATTAAACACATCATTTCAAGTACATTGTGCTTACATTCAAGTATGTGTTCACTTCCTGTTACACCGTCCTCTACTCGTACTGCACGTGGCCACTTGTTTCTAAGAAGTATGTTAATAGCGCCACTGAAAAGTTTTCCGTCTGGATACAATGAGTGAAGTATTTCTGTACACTTAAGACACTACGGTTAAAACTTTACAAAGATTGCACTGTCACTAAAAGAAAAAAAGGGTCTGGTTACATACAATAAGTTACACAACATTGTACCTAAAAACAGTTACCCTTCAACATTTTGTGCTGTTTTTCTAATTTAATTAAGAGGAGTCATCTATGAGCTGCTGAAAGCCCATACTTGTCATGCTTCCATTAAACATAAATAGAACAGCAGCAAGTTGCTGTTTTTGCATTGCAGGTGCAGATTTTAGAATATATTTATGAAAACCAATTAACTTTAAAAGCATTTTAAATGACTTAGAAGAATATTTAAACATGCTATACTCATACTTTTCCAAAGGACAGTGTAGCATGGCATGTCTCCACCACCGAGTGTGCTATCCTATACATACTGTATGTACCCATGCTGGATTTGGTCACAAATCTGTCTCTGGCTAGAATTACTTCTCTACCAGCACAAACATCTTCAATAATAAGAACAAAGGCTTCCAGAGTTTAAGAGAGTCCTTTTCTGGAAGATTTAAATATTTAACTTGTTCTTAGATTTTTCCCTGTGATCCAAGTAATATCCACTGTCACAGCTGCCTAATCACCAGTGCTTGTGAAAGTTTGCTCCTTTTCATTTTTGGCCAATCATTATTCTTACCACCCTTCATTTTGGTGTGTAGTATCATTAACCAATAACGAATCCAGGGTCAGCCACAATATGGTGCCTTTGGAACAGAGTGTTAAGGGCCTTGCTCAAGGGCCCAACAGTGGCAGACCTTAGGTCATTAACCCAGAGCCTTAACCGTTGAAAACAATATTTTGTGTCTCATTTTAACATCAGATGAAATGTTTTTTTTGAGTAGTATTGTATGAATCATGTCATTAATCATTAAGTTCCCACCAGAAAACCTCCAACAGGGAAATGACACACTAAAGCTGGTTATGGATAGCTCTGAGTTTGCATTGGTTGCCAAGTTGTGGTGAGCCACACTGTTCTGTGGAGAAATGCTATATAGCACTATGTAAATAAAATTTATGCAAAATAAATATTTAGTGTCATTAGGCCACTGTATTATTAAATACCAATTTGGCAGAAGTTCAGAACTAAGGATTAAAATGTCGCTAAATATATTTTTGCAGCAGCGTTGGCAGATTTCAGTTGGCAGTGTTCAGGTTCTTAGTCAGCCTTTTAAATTCATTTTTGCCACAGTTGTGAGAACATTATCGTCACATGCAATGCACTGTTAAAGAAATCTATTGCTATTTATAGCTCGATATGGCTGTTTTAGTAAAATGGGAACGTGGTGACATTTTCACCTGAAGATCATCCTGGTGTACTAAACTTTCAGACCAATTTGAAAAAGAGACAATGAAAAGGGTATTTTTGTACCCTCATGAAGTACTCATGGATCTCAAATATATTTATGAAATGTCACACTAGGGTAGTTGTTAGAAGTTGCTAAGCAGTGTGCAACATCTGAGCTTGAAGCGTTGACGTTTACTGATAGTTCTCGTGTTTCAGATCAAGTAAAAGGAATCCCTAGCTGGCTCCGTGGACAGCTTTCCGGAGGATGCGCAGACGGGACATGACTTCATCCCAGTCCAGATATGCTCCCTCTAGGTGTCTTAAGGTCATGCTGCCAGAAAAGTACGGCTTCCGGCCATGCAGCAGACGCCAGTTATCAAAGGTTATCAGGTCACCTGTACATCATAGACAATTACGAATTTCACTGAACACGAAAGAACACTACATTTCCAAACTCTAGCATTCTGGTCACTGCTACTGGATATATTGGTCTGTTTTTTATTAACTGTTGGCCTCTAGACCAGACAGACCAAAGACTTTCTGTGTAATTAGGTCAATAAAAAAGAAAAAATAAGACACATGATGAATAAGAAAATACCCAGCCAAGTTCTGAATCTGTTGCTCATTTTCAGGTCATTATGAAAAAAAAATCCAAAGAGCAACAGCAATAAATGAGCAATAAATCAAGTTTTCATTAACAAGCTTAACTTTTAACAAGATTTGTGCCAAATTCTCATTTTCTATTTACTAGAGTTAGTTGAACAAATAACTCTGTTCCAGTAAACTGACCTGGCTCCATTCTGTAGGTGACCACGTGCTCTGGCCGGCTCATCAGCTTCACAAAGCTCTTCAGGGAGGAGTAGAATGGCTGCACCTGATCGAGCGGTAGATCCAGGACAGAGTCTCTGGTTGCATTGTTATAGTTTATCCTCACCACATGGCCTTCATTGTTGATGCTGCACAAAGAAACAGACCGGACATTTTTATTTACCAGGCGAACAAAAGATGGCGCTGTTCTTACACCAACGCTGGCAGATGAAAACGTAACAGTCATGTGACTTATATAATCAGTGCCTTGTTTTCTTTTGTAAGCTATGTGATTTATAATGTTCCTATAATATGCATTCTGATGCTAGTTTAGGGTGGCGTTTTGATTTAAGGGCCCTCTGAGGCACTAAACCCTGAAGCACATGGGAACATGTATTACATCAGCGAGGCCTGGTCTGTAAATTAGATGACCTCAGCATACATCTGAATTTCCAAGTGCAATAAATTTATATACATGGCCAACCATGTCCAACAAGCCCATCTGAGCCAGTGTTGGAGGGCCAAGTTATTAAGCCAGCGGTTCCCAAACTGGGGGACACAGAAAAAAATTCATTCAATTTATTAAATCTGCTTCATCCAAATCTAAAACAAAAGTGTGTGTTTAAAAACAGTAAATGCTCTAAAGCATTATAACACAATACTTTCCAGCTAATCACAATCCATGGTACCCATTTAACAAGCTGTAATGTCATCAGAATCATACCACTTCTCTTGTACGTGTATATAAGTGATAACTAGAGAAAGCTACTAAGATGAAATGTTTCTGCTATGAAAAATAGAAACATCCAAAATCCAATAATTAACAGTATTTAATATTAAACTGTGCTACATGGTCACATTGGTATTAGTCTCACTCTATAATGCGGTTCTTGGATTGCACACTGAAGTCGCAGTAGTCAGAGCCGGTGTCCGTGTAGTCGATGTAGAGGGATGTGAGTATGTTAAATGCTTCTGGGTCCTCTCTCCTGAGCAGCTCGGCCATGTGGAAACCGTCTACCACCTCACTCTCACCACCCTCCTCCGCCTGTTGCAGACAGTGTAGGAACTGCACCTGCCAAGTCAAACACATATATACAAACTGAGGGTGACTTTTAAGCAGCCTAAGTAGCCTTTCAGGTGCCTAAAGCTTGCACTGCATTTATTTGCTAGGATTTCCGAGAGTAATTGCAGACTACACACGTATCTCTTTGAACAGGATAAATCCGATTATAGGTCATTACCAAGAAATCAGTGCAATTTCACGTAGACTAAGACATTACTTAGTTTAAATCTGTGTGATATCTAAACCTTCTTTACATTAGGAGCTATTTTTTTCTGTGCTTCTTCACACGGCATCAACAATCCCACCGGGAACAGCTGCAATGGCTTCCTGCTTTCTAGTACAGACATGAATATATTGGATAGATACGATATAGTGATAATTTCATATTATCCTTCCACTTTTATATTACGCATTGTGAGGGAATCGGTAAAAACAATTACACAGTAGGTGACTATAAATACATAATAAGTATGAACAATTCTCCTGTATATATAGTTATGTGTGGGACAGACCAAAAAGGAAATGCATGCAAGCTCATATCTTTTTTGTCTTCACTTCATGTTGATATAATGTAAATATGAAATATATATATTCAGCTGCCGCCACTTGTAAAACACATAAAATATTTGCACCACCCTTTCCAAAGGAGGTTTAGAACAGGGACATGATTTCTACCATGGGGCTGTCTAAGAACTTATATGACCTGCTTATGGGCCACAGAGCCTTAAAGAGCATGATGAACCACTTCTGTGTATTTCTGCCAAGTTTGGTTGATTCCATCTGAGCTTATGACAAATGTTTAAGTCAAGATAACACACATTGTACAGTCAGTTCATGTGGATCATGCATACACTTTCATCTGTGTAAGGTGGTGTACTCACCCCAGGAGGGTTGTGCAGAGCAGGATAGTCTGTATGCAGACTCAGTTTGCCTGAGGTATATGCTACGTTGTTGGCCATGGGCTTATCTTGCACTTGCCATGTGTGTCTGTTGAGGCAAACACAGTGCGCGTTTACAGCGTCTGTATGAACTGACTGGAGGAAACCACAGCTGTAAAACGGGTACAGTGTTTTTGTAGTTGCACAAGAGAATTTAATAACGGTAAGAAATTGTTTCAATAGATGTAACAGACAGTGTGTTATGGCAACACTCAACAAGGCAATGGCAGACTGGGGTTTTGCGATTATGGCGTTATAATTCGACCCGTACCACATCAGGAGTCTCTGTTATGAGAAGTCTGCCAAAGGATGGCAAGTCATACAGGAAATCCTTTTAGTGAAAAAGAAAACAGGATGCAAATGAATAAATATCTTAAATGGTTTTAAGAACCGCTGTGTCAGTTAATATTAATTGCTGATCTGTTTTAATGATGCCTGCATGTTGCGGAATAAATGTTTTAGCACCACTAGTTTTGACTATATAGAACATATATAATACATATATAATTCCATTCAAATGGCAATATGTTAATGCTTTAATACATTTAATTAGAATGAAGAATGTTGCGATTAAGTATTATTACAGCAATTTTGAATCATTTTTGAGGATGGAAAACATACAGTGGAACAACAGTCTCTGTCTCTCCAGACTTTCTGTCTAAACGGAGGAGAGGGAAGACCCCCTGTGATTGGAGACACATGGAACTGCAGAGTACAGCATGATGTCATTACTGAAAAAGCCCAGATCTGCTGTACTGTTTTCCAGTTAGGCTGCTCTCTCTCCGTCTCCCTCATGAACTGAGCTTTTTGTTTGAGTCTGTGTGTGTGTGTGTGTGCGTGTGTGTGTGTGGGCTGTGATCAGGTAAAACTGGGTCCAGCTGGCGTCTGGCTTCACATATGCTGTCCCTGAACACAGGAGTTAAAGTCACTGTGTAACTCTGGAGTTTATAAAGACTGGCTCCAACTAAAGCTGACAGAACACTCACAGTGTGTTCTTGTCTCTCTTATCTGTCTCTCAACTGTGCTTGCGTCCTTACTAATCTCAGCACCGTTTTCCTTCTGTATCACTTTTCCTGTCTTTTTTCTTCGTTTTATTTGAAGCTTTATCTGTATGGAGGGCTCTTAATTGTTCTTAAACTGTATAAACTACTCAAAGTGCTGTCTTCATTTATAATTATGAAGGATGACTTTCAAAGCATCAAAAATGCCTCATTAATGTGAGGGATAGACTGTAAGTGTCAAATAATGCACTTCTGATTCATTGCTCTGCAGTTTATGTGAAGGTCAGTAGCAGTTGAACTCATTTAAAAGGGGAAAAAAAGATGTTTGATTTGGCCTAGACTCAGCTCAGGAAATGCTTTCATCAAGTTGATCGCAGTTTGCACATGACACATGTTGAACTTTTAATCTTTCACAGCATAGCAAATCCTCTGGAAAAGGAGCGATTTAGCAGAACTGCAATTTTTATGTGTTTCTTCATGCTAAATTGAGGTAGAATTTCACAGCCATGGAATATATGCTAACAAGGCATGAACAACTTGTGATGCAAGTGTGGAAAGTACATTTCTAGTAATCTTTTCAATTTTATGGTGAAACTGTGTGTGTGTGTGTGTCTGTGTGTGTTTCTTACCCATAGAACGTGAGTCTGAGGTATCCGATTCTCTGACTGAGTCTAGCCAACTGGCCCTGCTCTGCGGGAGCACCCTTCAGGTACACGATCCCGACACGCCTTAGGGCCGTGAGCCAGGCCAGAGCAGCCTTATCATCATGCAGAACCTCCTCAAAATGTGCCATGGGGATCTGCAGAGCAGAGTCCCAGAATTCACGCTCTGAAACAACCCAGAGACATTTACCCAACTAAAAACCATATTACCTCCCCCATAAACACACATTACACACTTCTAACAAGAAAGCCTTATACAAACTGAAACAATTTTATCACATAACACTGTAGATAAACTAGTAATGATGAAGAAAACATGATGGTATTGGGGAATTGGAAATGCATTGCCTGTTAAATTCCTACTGACCCCTTTCACTAAATATCAGTGTATGTTCAGAGAAAACCCATGATGTAAGACTGTGAGAATGAGCACAAACCAAATGGCCAAAACGTTATGCAGCGTTACATCAGCAGTTTAGTAGAACGGTTTCACAAATGCCTGCCTTCTGTTTATCTGTGCCAATCTGGAAATCTTTTAGACCAAAAGCTCCAACACTGAGAATGTTGTCTTGTATAAAGCATATTAGCCTAAATACACATAAGTGCTATTACTCACTCCTGGGCACCGGTCAATGTGAATAGTAGCAACTACATTAATGGTGCCTTTGTTTAGAGTATATCTCTTATCCCTGTCTTTTTTCTTTCATGCGTCTGAGGTTAGTGAGCATCAACTCCTCATGACAATCATTAACTAAAATAATGGAAATTTAGACACATCCAAGTTAGCTGGAAGATTTTATTTAATTGGAATAGGGTGTCTGTGTTTTCAAGACCAGAAGGAGAGCCAAAGTATGGTGGTTAAACATGGACTCAATGTGAGAAACAACAGCCACAGCAGCATGTGTGTATTTATGTGTTCGAGGCAGATGGCTTCTTTGGTTTGTTAATGTCACTCTTTTGTCTTTTATATAAGCTCGCCGTATTGCTTTAATGATTGGATGTTCTTCAATAAAGAGGATAGAATAAATATTTAAATAAAACCAGAGCTGTCACATTCATTAGAACTGGTAATAAAACAGAGCACCAAAGAACACACGCTTTATGGCAGGTAAAAACTCATGTGAGTAAACACACCGTGGCCTGCACAAACACAAGATTAATCTACCCCATATGAAACACATACTTTCATGGATGTTGTGCACTAGGCCTGTTGGCCCACAATTTTCATATTGTTTACATACTTGATGGGGAAAAAATACACACGTAAATGTTTGAGATGAACCTAATTTAACTCTATTGAAACATGCGTTTCCTAAACCTTATGGCCAGATGAGCTTTGTCCTTTAATGTAGAAAAAGGTCCTTAACAAATACAAAATGTTATATGCAGCATAATTTATTACCATATTTTTTAATTATATATTAATCCTGTAATTAATAATAATAATAATGAGACTAATTGTCTCATTAAAGTGACATTATTTAGGGTAGCGGCAGCTGATGATTTCTCTTGCAAATCTTGTTCCTAATGTTGGCTGTATTGTGCACTACGTAAGCTTTGATCATGTCGATATATTGTTATACTGGAGTAAGTCTATATAGTGAATTGAAGGATTTTTGAGATTTGGCCTAGCTGTCATTAAAAACTGATTCAAAATTCAAATGCTATTGTCCAAAAAGTGCTTTGAGCCTACCTCATGTCAGGCAGCATTAGCATAAAGGGCCACACACACCCAGGGACACAAACCTCATATTACATATCAGAGATGTGGGGCTACAACCACACCAAATGTCATGAGGATTGGTGAAGTCCAAGTATGACATCAACCAAATATTGGTGAAGAAGAAAAAGGAGAAGAAGAAAAACTAGATGACTGCTGGACTGGAATGTTTGTTTGGATTTGGATTTGCCTCTTGGCAGACATTTTATTGACACACCCTCTATGCCCATTCACATCATCATTAATCAGAGTTGTAACTCAAGCAGTTAAATGTTCAAGTATACTTGAAAGTGATGTCATGAGAGTCCTTTCTAATAGTAACTCTAGTTAACAAGCTAACTCTAGTCAATCCACCACAACTTTAAGGTGAGGAGCTTTGTGCAGTTGGGTGGAAAATTCAGGTCCGTCAGTGACATTTTCCCTACAGCATGTCTGACAGTTACAGTGTGAACATACACACATGGTCACTGTTGTGTTTTCCCAATTTTAGCAGCTAAGTATTAATCTAAATAATAAACTTGAGTCAGAGGTGAAAAAATAAAAAAATGTGCAACGCACGGGTTCAAACAGAACTGCAACTGAAAAATAAAAAGTATTGTTCTGTGGAATGTAATGCACAGAAGTCACAGGGAGATTAGATTTGTGTTACAATTAGAGAGGTGAGTGGTGCAGAGCAAATGAGAGATGAATGAAAAAATGACAGAATATTAGAATTAGAGAGAGAGAGAGAGAGAGAGAGAGAGAGAGAGAGAGAGAGAGAAAGCGAGAGAGAGCTGGGCACTTGGCCCAGTGTGAGGAGGTTCAGATGGTGCTGCTCTACCATGCAATGGTGCTTAGCATTCCCTCTCATAACAACACACATTCGCTGCTAGGATTTCCTGGCAGGATGCACTCCAGTCCGCCAATCAGAGATTAGTCTCACTTTCGCATAGTTTCCAGCTGAGCTTCAGAGCAATAATACATCTCTGTATCTCAAAGCAGCTCAGCTGCTCTTTGCACACTCTAGAAAACTCACTAGCAGGGTAAGCGAGTGCTCTTTAATCCCTGCTCTTCTATGATTGTGTGTCTATGTAACACATCTGTGCATCGTTCCTTACAGAGATATTTTTACAGCAGTAGCAGCAGCACTAGTCTGGCCCTGAAGCTGTAGCTGGCCTTGTCAACTGTGTCAAAATCAGATCAAAACCAAATGGAACAGAAAGATGAAAAACAAATTGCAAGACTCAACAAATCTGCCACTATTGCTTTCCTTCAGGAATGTTTAGTATGACGAGTATGTGAACTGCAAGAATATCTAATATGCGTAATATGCGTTTGGGGCTTGGACAAGATTTGTGATTAAATGAGGAACATGTAATAAACAGTGGTATCCATGATGAGGTCTGAACATGAATTGCCAATTAGAACTGTTAGGGTTCTCTTCAATGTATATTCTTCTCCAAACAGCAGAGAAAGCACAAAAGAGTGGCAGCCATGACCGAGGATGAGCTGAAGAGCCATCACCTCCACAAGAAAATGACCCGGATGTAACTAGTTCTAACAAGCATGACGGTAAGGAGCAATTCATCTTGTAAATTAAAACCAGTATCCTAAATAAACCCATGCATTTGCAAAAAAAAAACAAGTTAGATCCAAAAACAGACCTGGCTGTGCATAGAGAACATTCCATTTGTAAGTAGCACAATTCTGAATGAAAGACATTCAGAAAGCTCTTGAACCAATTATTGATGAGGATAATGAGCACTTTCCTGGCCACTCACTTCATAGTGGGAGGAAAAACTACTGGCTTATTTGAGGCAGTAAGATGTAGTCATAGTCTTTCTGCATTAAATTAGCGCTCTGAAATATACTCCACTGAGACCCATGAGTTCTGCAGTAACATATACCAGGCAAGCTAAGCAACCAGCACATCACCTTCAGACAGAGATTTCTGTAACGTCTCCATCCCACTGAGCGTAGTTATTTAGGGGGTGTAAAATTAGCTCAGAACAGTTGGTGATGCTGTTAAGATGTGGAACCTCCTGTGGTTTTTTACACTGAGCAAAGGTAAAAAACAAACACCAGTGTCTTGCATAACTTCTGCACATGAAAGACTGTGGAAAGGCGGAAAAAAAGGACTAATGGCATATTGCCATCAGCAACAGACGAATTACAGACTGCACAGCTGACCCCGGAAGCTTCAAAGAGTTTTATCAGGAAGATATTTTAACAAGGTCCAAAGGCTGACCTTCTGGGTTAAGTGGTCATTTAGGTGCTCTGTTGGATTCAGTGAGAAGTCAGGAGGAAAGGAAAATGTGTTCAAGACACATCTAGGTCAGAGAGACTTTGCTGTCAAGCAGAATTTTAAGAGAATTTTTTTATTGTTTTGTTCTAAACTAGAGAGTTGGTTAGACCTTCAGGAAGTTTCAAAGAGTCATGCTATAACTTACACCACTCAGGAAAAGTGCTTCAGAGCAAAGGCATTTACAATCTCAAGCAGTGGTCCATCTAGAGACTGGAAGCTTTTTTAATGCAGTTCATGAAACACTGTTACATGCTCTTTAAGACTAGAGACTCTCCAAACTGTACCCAGGTGTACCCTGATCATCTCATTCACACCAAACAGCATCTGATTTTAACATGGAGCTGCAGGACGCCAACAATCCCGCTGTGGCCTGACCATGTCAAGACAAGGAGCCATTAGTCTTCAATCTAGGCACATGCGGGTTTGTTTGGAGCACGTTGCAGCACTTTTCTCAAGCTGCCTTAGATCATGATTCCATATGGCAGGAAGTGGGAAAAGACTTTCCACTCAAGGGTGATCCTTTGGATGCGTCTCCTCAGACAAATGCTGTAGCCTTAAGGTTGGCTGGTTCAGTAACCACATATAAAACATCACACACACATACACACACACACACACATTACATCAGATTTGTTATTGTGTTAAGCTTCAGTTTTTAACTGAACAGGAAAAATTTGTTTAAAATAAAATAAAATAAAATAAAATAAAATAGTTTCATGAGAAGTCTGGAGGCAGGACCAGCTTAAACCAGTTGCACAATATATCAACAAAAATCTAAAGCAAAGTGTGAGCTCATGAAACTTAGCAGTTCCAACTAAAATGAAATGTTATAAAGACCAATGTCTCTAGATGCAGTTTAATTAACAGTTTTAACCTGAATGAAAGGCCTTGCTCAGACATGTTCATTTCTACCCAGTGATGTGATTGCAGTGTTGAGACTGGCACAGAAAAACCTAAGCCAAGCATAAGCATCTCTGTTGTGCCATAAAGGTGTGGCTGTTGGAAAGACCAAATCAAATCCAGAGTGGAGGTGAGCACATTTTGGATCTGACCAGCTGCTGCATGTAAATGAAACCCAGCAAATGAAAGTCAGCCTGGACGTCTTAAGACATGTGGAGGAGTAAACGAATTATCTGAATGATCTGAATGATCTGAATTAAAAGTAGAATGGACATCCAGGATGCTCTGAGGTACAAAGAGTTTTATAAATAATATAAAGCCTGAAGATACAAAAGTGATCCAGAGGACAGGACAAACTGAAGGAAAAAAACATGATAAATGTGTTCTCATAATGTATTGGGCACCATAAACTGCCAGAATAGCTTCAGACAAAGATTCATCTCTAGAACACATCATTTTCACACTCATTAAACTATTCACTGCACCCTTTTGTCCTGTGTGTGAGGGTGGGGTCATCCTGAAACAGACCACACCCATCAGAATAGAAATGTTACATCACAGGATAAAGGTGATCACCCAAAAGACCTTTGCATTGATTTGTAATGAGTCCCACAACACATACTGGTATTCCTTCACAGATTAAGATGCTGTAAAATAGACTTATTCTGAAGTACACATATTCATTTTAACCCACGTTTTAATCATGGAACTGAGTGAAGCAAGCATAAGTGAGATGGAAGCTCCATGGAGATCTACACATACAGAACTATATGTAATTCAAAATCTACTACTACACTATGTCATGACTGCATTGGCGGTCATTTCAGGTTAGTAACGTTTATAGGACAAAACTGAGTGGGAAATGGTGTGGATATATCACCTGCTGTGAATAACTCATCTGTGACAAACTAACTCGTCACATGCATACACAGCAGGCAAACTTTAAGACATAGAAATCACCATAATTGTAACTCACCATTTAGAAAAAGTTCCTCCTTGCATGCTTGTCTTGCCTTAGGTGAGAAGCATCTTTTCTTTAACCAGTCAGGCTCAAAATCGCTGCTATGTTGATCTGGCCATGTGATTGAAATCTACAGACATAAAGCAATGGACATGTACTATGTTAGTCATGTCCACGTAGAGAAGCCTGTGTAATACAGTAGCTTATATATCTATCTATATATATATACACACACAGACACACACACACACACAGACACACACACACACACACATATA
>JAOVYV010000035.1:7084950-7106786 GCA_025674545.1 Hassar affinis | reverse complement strand
TGCTCTTACTGGTGCAATGTGCAATTAATGAAGATTGGCCACCAGGCTGGTTCAATTTAGCCATGAAACCTCCCACAATAAAATGACAGGTGTTTCAGTTTCATTGTCTAACACCTGTAGGTAGTTGAGAGGTAATCGAATACAGTTAGAATACAGCTAGTTTTGACCAGTATTCCAGTCCAACTAATCATATTACTTTGCATATTACATAAATTTAATTCTTGTATAGTTGTATACAGATTTTTAGCATACTTTGATTGCTTTTAAACAAGACCAGTTTGGTGTAAAAACTGTTCCCCCTGCACTGAAAATGTTCATAGTGTGAGCATGGGGCAGCATGATTTGGGCCTCTGTTAGTGCTTGTTGTACTTCAGTTTGTTGACAACTAGGTGCAATAATAACTAAACGGAAGCTAAGCGTGGCAACATTAACATTTGTTGAACACCCAAGCGCTTTTCCGCACCTTCCCCTAGAGACAAGCCGGCACTTGATCTGGCATACAATGACGCAAGGAAAAAAAAATATCACTACAATGTCACGCCCTCTGAACAGACCTTTTTCCTGTGGCTGAAAATCCAGATGTTTGCACGATTGCAACACCAGACGCTACTGAAAGCTACTGTAGCATCTGGTGTTCTAGTAACAGTTGAGCTTTCCTTTAGCCTGAACAGCCAATGGATATTCCCATGCACAGAAATCAGACACACACCATTATTAAATCCTAGAGGATCTACAGATCTCTTCAAGTGTGGGCTACAAAGATGAAGTAAGAGAGCAAATTAATGCTTTATTCTCAGAGCAGTCTTTATCACTTTATCACACTGGTTCCCTACACACATGCTAGCATTGACCTCAGAGCAAGCATCCAGATAGCAGTTCAGCTTCCCACTCATATAAACCTGGTTTTACTTATCCTGCAATTAAATGCCCTCATGACACAATACCAGACGCCACGATGTGACTGTTGGACTAAATCAACATGTTTATATTTACAGGACTTCAAGTAAATGACATCAACTGGAAAATAGATATCATGCATAGTATTCCTAAAAATAGAGCCAATGTCTGACGGCATGGTTGCTGAAGTTTATTATTATGTCCCTTTATAAAGTGCACAATGAAAAAGTAGTAACTAGTGGAGATATTTATTCTCATAAAAGCACCCTTGAACTGGGTATGTCAACTGTGTTGGTCCACTCTACTGCTACAGTGAACAAAGCATACTGGCTTGAGTCAAAGCTTGCTCAGCAGTCACATCTAATATGATGAAACATCTCAGAAAGTATCTGTAGTGTTTCTGTTTCATGTGTGTGGGTGTGCTCTGGTCTCAGAGCTCACAAGGGCATACAGTGTAATGAAAAAGGAACGAAGACATGAGTGACCTCCGCAGAGAGCCAAGAGATCCTGGAGCTGTTCAAACTCATACACAACTGCTCACAAGATTTTTCCAGTGGATTTGTGGTTGAGTGCCTCGCTGCCAGCCCCTGGACTGGCTTTCGACTTGTCGGTC
Source organism: Hassar affinis (assembly GCA_025674545.1). Classification (NCBI taxonomy): domain Eukaryota; kingdom Metazoa; phylum Chordata; class Actinopteri; order Siluriformes; family Doradidae; genus Hassar; species Hassar affinis. The sequence continues at coordinate 7,105,276 of JAOVYV010000035.1, read as the reverse complement.
TTCAAAACTTTTTTCTCATATGGAAACATATTGAAGCCAAATTCATTCAGTCAGACATCTCTTCCCTAGCACACACTCATTATATATATTTTTTAAATCCAATTGAATTACAGCTTTAAAATATTGACATTCTACCACTGTGACATGGAGATATAAAGCTAGATATGAAGTCCACAACACATTTATTTATATTAATATTGAAGGTCATGCTATTAATGTAAACATTGATCTCATTTTCCAAGACAATAATATGCATGTACGGTATAAACTCCTGGAAAGGGCCACATATAAATCTACAGTTATTGCAATGATTCAATTAATATCGGATGTCATCAGAATACTTTAACAAATGATTATATGCATTTAGCTAGGACTTAAATGGTCACTCAGCGAAAGAACTAATCCTACCCTAAAGCCAAGACCCAACTGGATAACTTTTGAAAGCTGGTAAGGAGCACAGCACCATGTCATAGGTGTTATGTTGTCAAAGTTTAAGTTCATGCAGTACATCAGACCTCATTTGTACTTCAGGGGAGCACAGAGGTAATCACAGAGGTAATTCCTCTGGACAAACATGACAGACATGATTACAGTACTGAAGGGTCCTCCTGGCTGGAAAAACATGAACACTGACATGTGTTCCAAAATAGCAGAGAGAAAGAAGCATAAAAGAAGACTGAATCTAGTTGTCCTCTAAACCAACAGATCTCCCTGGAGTACTGTTTTCTTAAGGACTTGCAGTGCTGATACCGTATTGATGAGATCAGAGACTATAGTCATGTCTGTGCTAGAAGAAAGCCACCATCATTACAACCATAATGGCCAACACATGTGGCTTATGAAACAGCAGTTACACTACAGTGCTCTTTCTTTTGACATTCATTAGCCCAAGATGACTTAATTGTGTATACGGAACAGGAGAAAGAAAGGAAACAATCAACAGTGGCATTACATAATTTATAGAAGAATAAGAAAAAAAAAACAAATTAAATGCAGTTGGTTGGAGACACTGGTTGGACATCCAGACTCTTAAGTAGTCTCTGTTTGCATAATATTACTGTTCTATGTGAATTCTCTTGCCTTCTGCCCAGTTACTGAAGTAAGTGATATTTTGGAGAATTATTACTGTCAATTCTGGGAGACTTAGCAACAGATTTTTTTCTATTCTTGCTTTTTAAATCAGAAGAAAACTGACACGTTGACAATCTTCCAAAAAACAGTCTCCATTTCCAGGAAATGAATTAAAAGCACAATTGAACGTATCAGCATGCTATAAGTATTATTAACAAAAGAGCTTTGTATCATCCATGAGTCTATTAGTTCCATTAAAAAAATTCCCAATACTTATTACATTTTTTAATTGAGAGTTAACTAATCTGCCTAGGGTTTAAAACTGAGGCTTTGGCAGTTCAGTGCCAAAACAGCTGCTCAAAAGCAGAACCATTCACCATCCATTCATCATTTCTTTTTATCTATCCTGTTGAATTGCATGGAAAAAAATGTTCAAGGACACTGAAAATGGCTGGAGGGGAGACAAAAATATCATAACTGAATTCTAGTGTAAGTATGGGGTTAAAGCAGCAACACTATGCAAATCCACCAGGTCCATTTCTGAATATTTGGGGTCTTTAAGAGTCAGTCTACTCAAAGGTCCATCATCCAGCTCAATCATATTACCCAGCTGATTCTCACCAACCCTGGCAGCTGATGTTCAATGAACCACAGTTCCACACAGCATGTACTCGTCTATTTATAGACACTTGAAAATATTTACAGATGAAAGCCTTGTTGGTAATGAAATGTAATGAAAGCCTTCCTGCTAATTTTCCTTCTGCAAATGAGCTTCCTGCAGTTTTTCCAAGTATAGACACTGTAAAAAGCTACATGGCTATTCTATTTAAATTTATTCAGTCAGATGTCACTTCCCTATCACACAAAAAAGACATGCAAAGCTACATGGAAACTACTTGGCTTTTGGAAAACATTTTACAATGGTGTTAATTATGGCTCAAGAATGTTCAAGAAAGACACTGAACCCTTAAAAGTTCATTAGTTCTAATCTATAAATACTAAATGTTCTATGTAGAGTGTTTCCCTATCAGAAATTAATTTAAAAAAGTGAACAATACAGTTCCACATAAAACATTCAAGGAAGCGAAGAACCCTTAATTATCTAACAAACCCCTAAAGAATCCTTAAAGAGCAGAAACCAGTGATTAACTCTGAAATGATGTGATGGACTTTTGGGAATTAAAAGAAGCTGGAATGTGACACATTGAATTAATTCTGACTAACATAATCGATTTAACTGACACAGCTGAGCCTTTTTTAATGCAATGGATGTGCAGATGTGAGCAGGAATCCTTGATGCTCTGTCAATTTTTCTTTGTTGAGTCTCCTGAATTTTCCTTGACAGGGGCCAAAACTCAAATGAAACCCACGTTTCCTTGTGTGTGACTCACATACACATATTTGTTTTGAAATCCTGGCATCACATAATCTTATTTGGGTGCAGGCTTTTCTTTTTAAACATTGCATTTTTTTTTTTTTGCAGTAATAATCAATTGCTTCTTCAAAAAAACACATGCTACAACATTGTCTTAGTAACTCAAAGTTATTTATTCCAGTTATCATGAAGTCCTAAAGTAAATGTAGACATGTTCTTCCTTAAAAGGGCTTCATAATTATTTGAATCTGATTTAGCATACATGATTTCAGTCTGTGGTGCTGGAACATGGAAGAAAAGCTAGATTCAGCAGTTCTTCACTTCAGACTTCACCAATCCACAGACGTATTGCCCTTTTCCCCCTAAATGGGGTAAAATGGGCTTTTTGGGCAATAGATTGAAAACCATTTTGCCAAATATTATAGATTTTGTATGATAGTCTCTTGGCATGTTACCCTAGCTCATTAATATTCATTTGTGGAGTAGCACTGCCTAGTGAATAATGGTCAAACAAGGCTCAAACATCAGGAAATACCACAACCAGTATATACTTACTATATTCTTTTGACACATACCAGATTTCATCCATTGAGGCAGTGCAAATGACACATTTTCAATGTCTGCTTGAGATTCAGCACAGTTGCTTGGACCATGATGATCACTGTGTGTGGCTTACAGGACCCGTTATTTGTGTACCATCTGACATTGCGAAGGTTGCTGCTTCTGGCTTGATATGATATATTTTTATATCATTTATAAACAGAACATTCTTGTTCTTTCTGTCACTGCTAGTTCACTTTGGTTTGTTATGCACTTTTTATAAATCCAATTGAGCTGCAGTCACATGAACAATGCTAGGTTACTTAGGATGGATGTGTAGGATGGATGTTCTAGTTATGCGTGATTTTCCTTCCAGTTTTTGAAATGAGTTTGTGTATTACATGTATGCATAAATAATTAATTGTTTAACTCTCTGTTAATTGTTTATATTCTCTAATACTCTAACTCTAAAATAAATCCTTACTAAATAATGATTTCACATTACAGGTTTTTAAGCATCTTTAAGCTGCTAGCTGTACAAAAGCCAGTAAACACTGAACATTTGTCCTGTTGGTGATTTTAAACCAGTAATATATCATCTGTGGTATGGCAAAAAATAGGATTTGTTGTGTCATTGACCAAAATGGGATACAAAAATATGAGAAAACAATGTAACTAATTGCAATGTACTTTCTGTTACATGGAGGTATTGAGAACAGTTTACCAAGCCACATCCTGGCAATGGCACAATGTCTGGCTACTAAATTGTGTGTGTGTATATTATATTGTATTATTGTATTTATATATATATATATATATATATACATATAAAATAATTGTGTGACTGTCTGGATGGCAGGATGTGGCTTGACAATTCCAGCAGAGAACTGTTTTTCTGAAACATTCAGTATATACTACCACCCACCACATTTCCACATTCCAGAGCATTTACATTTTTGACCATTTTCCTCTATGTAGAGTTGGTGGATAGTTTGACGCTGCTCTACCATTTCTATTGTGAAGCGCACACAATGCAGCAATTCTTGAGAATCATGCCTTTGGTCTGTAATAATGAGAAAGGACCCTGAAAAAAGAGATTTCTGTCAAGATTTTGTATCTCATTTATCTCACATTTATGCAAAGGCTACAGCCTCCTAATTCTGTCTACTAAGAATGCCTGAATATATAAAAAAGAAGAGACAGACAGAAAAAAAGACATGAAGAAAGAAAGACTGACTGACAAGAACTGACAACCAGCAGGCTCCCAGACACAAGGGCAAACTGTGATCTCTCTGGCAGGATGCTAGTTTCCATCCATAAGTGTATGAGGGGCCTCTCTGTTCCTCATCTGTCATTCTGAAATGTGGAAGAGAGAAAAGATTTAATTGAGGAACGATTTGTTTTACAAGCACAGCCTGCCTTACATACCTTTTCCTCTAGGGAAGGTTTACTGCTAGTGAAGGTTCCAACAATAGCAGGCAAATTTGACTGCAATTGTATTAACATTTATTCATCCCGTTTCAAAATAGGTCAGGAAATTAGTAAACAGGATGCTTCATTAGAAACAAACCAAAAAAATCGAGTTAAAAAAAACGTATACTAGCCAAACAAACAGCTGCATCTTGTTCTTTTACTACCACAATGCTTCTTCAGGAAAATCCACAGCCTGTCAAATTCCTTTTCTTATGTAAATTATGTCAATGTTGTATTTTATGCCAAGCATAAATAATGTTGCTACAGCAATGATCTCACCATAACAACAAACCAGCAGCAAGGGTTGTCAGTGAGATTTATGGTGCAACCCATTTTGATCGTATCTGTTTCCAACACTGCGGTATGTTCACATGTGTGAAAGATATTTCATATGCTGTTCCGGGGAGGTATTTCAGGCAAAATGAGGCCAAATCAGCAAAATGTTGACCTTTAATGTAATTTCCAAATGTTGTTTTTAGACTGCAGTAATTCTCCCTGATCAGGAGCCCTGATGGTTATTCCTGTGTGCATACCATGTCTGAATTTAGCAGTGTTAGGATTATATGAGCCATCTGAATAACGTCAAATGAGATTTTCCACACAACCACTGAAACCATGGCATTATTGTGTTTATATGTGTCTGTGTCTCTTTCAGGGAAGACACTCCAAAACCAGTTATACAACAAACGAATGCGTCAGTAAATAGATTAAACGGAAAGACGCATAAACGTTTATCTCGTGTCTTTGTCATGTGCACAAGTTTTCCACCTATGTTACTGCATGTCCACCCAGTGAAAAGCTCCTAGTTCTCTCACTCTCTTTGGCCAGACCTGAGAGAATCAGTCAGGTTAGCTGAAAGGAGATTTCAACAACTTAGACAATCAATGATCCAAGAAGACTTCACCCAGAACTTTCCAACGTAAAATTAGAGGCTCTACTTCATGGCAAAGAAAATAACTGGGAAAGTGCTGCAATTAAGTAGAAGCCTAGTTAAGTCATTCTCAAGAGTCAGCCACTGAAGTGATGATTTCTTTATACAGACTAGGAAGCATCCTGGTTTGAATAACTTATATATAAGATATATTTTAGATCTAGATTTTTACATCTTTTAGAACCAAGTCTTAATATACAGAGATGTGTGAAATGAGGTGAGGTGAAGTGAAGTGAAGTGAAGTGAACTGAAGTGAAGTGAAGAATCAGTAAGGCAATCATTATGGTGAAGATTCCGCAAGGTTATACTTTCGTGGCAGTATGATTATCCATAATTATACTTCTGTGATTCCTCCCACTGTCCAAAAATATGTATTTAGGCAGAGTGGCTATGCTAAACTGCTGCTCAGTGTGAATAAGTGCCCTGTGAATGACTTGATTTATTAGGATCACAAATAACGAGCCCTAATTGCTGTGTGCAGTCTGGTTGTGTGTACAGTTACTGTGTGTCCAGCAGTTAATTTATGAAAAAAATGGCTATAGATAATAAATATTCATTTCAGAGTAATAAATAAAATGAATTGAAATGTGAGTAAATTAAAACTAAATCTGCTGTAAGATATGTTAATGACTTTTCTTAATATCATAAATTCTACTACTCTTTTCAGTTAAAGAAATTAAAGTCTGAATTTCCAGCCTCAGATCCAGGGTTTATTTACTTTTCCAAGGCGTACACTTCATGCCAACAACCGTTATTTCTTTCTTATTGTTTACACTCATTACTCATTGTTTACTCCCATTGGCACCAACCACCATTATCTGTTTTCTCATGTCTCACACTGATCTCCCAGCCTGGCACTTCAGTTGAAAGCTATGAAATGATAGTACTTTGCCTCAGTATTTCTTACCTGTGATAAGGTACAATACAGTGCTCACAAAGTATTAAATCAACTTACTTTCTAACTAGATGCCACAGTAGACTGTCCTTACAATATTAAATCAACTTTAATTGACAGCTAAATTCATGCAACATTAACTTTCTCGTCCTTGCAGATGCGAAACATTATCTTGCACCTGGCTTTCTGCCCCCAATTTAACCCATTCTACAGATTGGTCTATCTCTGTATTCTGGGCATAATGCCACACTTCTTGACCTTGGTTGAGACACAGCTCTGGCATTCTGCCAGAGACACAAAGGCTCTTTAAAAGCCCACAGATACAGAGCTTGCATGGTTTTTTAACACTAAAAGATCTATACTTGGTTGAAAAGATATATAACTTTTACATGATAGAAATGCATGTTTAGGTGAGTAGACTAATCAGAATAACCGCCACACATTATTTTGCTGTATTCCTTTGTATATGTGGCATGCATGTGAAATATGACGCAAAAGTATTTACCCATTATGCACAGAGCTTAGTGACTGCGTGAGCATTTATGACACACCCACTTTTGTACAGTTTACAGTAATTATACTTGGGAAGACTGGATTTCAAAGGCAAGTCTGTCAGAAAAGTTTTCTCTTCTTTTTTATACAAACAAAAACCATATGTAAATCAGAGCTGTAGAATAAGATACTATGTACAAATTTGAAACAAAGAACCTACAACTATAAATTAAATTAAGTCCTAAGGACTTGGTGGAAATGACAGGGCTGGTAAAATGCACACTTTAATCAGATGTGTTTGAGCAGAGAAATCATCTTCTGATATTTGATTGGTATCCATGATACTGTATTGATTCAACAGTTACAAGAAACAAGAAACATGTGCCTTTAGGCCTGGCCTGGTGATTTGGATCTAGGTCAATCTGGTATGTGACAGAAACAACAACAATTAACCAGATTAACACACCTTAACCCTTTGTTGCTCACTATTACCTGAAGGTAACAAACCCATTCTCTTCATTAAAAGCACATATTATTTCAGAGGCAACACTGGTAAGTCTTGTACTAGTGTAAAATACAGAAAAGTATTTTTTGAACATTGCATTCATACTGCATGCAAGAGAAGATTACTCATGAGCATGACCTATGTACGACACATTTAAGGTGAAACACCTTAAATGGTGTCGTACATATAGGTCATGCTTGGATCAGTCATGATAATGACTCTAATGCCTTAGAGCAATCATGGCCATACATTTCTTAACTTGATGACATTAAAGGCTCTTTTCAGAGCCCTTCTGAGATGAATTATGAGCAGTGAACTGTGTTAAAATTCAAGGATTAACCATGTACACTGTGTTTCTGTCACTGTGTTTCCTGTAGTGAGGTCAGCCAAGGCCATGTGTCAAACTCTGTGCTGCTCTGGTTCCAATCAGACATCTCAATCTGCCACTGAGAAAGACAGGAGAGCCAGAGAAACCCAGAAAAGCCTAGAAATTATGTCAACATTGGAGGTGGTTTGAAAGTAGTGTAGTAGCATATCTGATTTGCAATGCTGGCATATAAAATTGCCCCAAGGAGCACATGTAAGTGGCGGCCTGGGAAAACCCTTCACATGGTCACATTTGGACATTTTCTGCTATTCTGTATATAGTAATGAAAATGACAGGTTTTACTAAAGCAAAGTTATATCATTTTAAATTTGGATTTCCCACAACATGCAAGTGGAAAAATATTGTATTTCAAGAGTCCATTCCACTTCCACTGAAAGATGGAAAGATAATTCCTGTTCACACATGGTATAAATATGCCATACAATGCAGAATACAATGCAGAAAACAATACAGCACTTTAATATGATGCTGTTGGCACACTTCCCCATACACAGAGGACGTCAGTTGAGTGGGCAGTCCTTCTGTGTTACCCAGGACACATTTACATACACACAGCTAAAAGACTGTGGCCATATGCGTCCCAGACCAACTCCTAATGTGATCAGATCTCAATGCGACACAATTGAAGGTGCATTTAACCCCATTCACAACTGTACTTAATGGTGATGACTTGTGATTTGATTGCTCAGGACACTTGTTAATGGCAGGTGTGAATGGGGCCATAATGGTACAAGTTTACAATAGTAAATTAGTAAATTTATTTTATTTTAACATACATTACATTTATGGCATTTGGCAGACACCCCCTGTCCAGAGTGATTTACATTCATCTCATTTATACAACTGAGCAGAAGAGGTTTAAGGGCCTTGCTCAAGGGCCCAACAGTGGCCGTTTGGTGGTGCTGGGATTTGAACTTATGACTTTCTGAGCAGTAGTCCAACCACTGAGCTACCACTACCAGTTATCACTCTGATTATTAGCATAATCATCCACATCAGTCTCTGAACTCTTCATCTGAAGTCACACAACATTGAATCATGAGCCTCATCATCATCTCTTCACTCTCCACTCTGCTAATCTCTGTTTGTGGAAATAATCGCTGACCCATTCAGTGAGTTCTGTCTATGTTATCAATACCTTTTTATCACATCTTTTAGACATTGTAAAACACTGAGTGTGTAAGCCCTTCTCAGATAATGTGAAAGTGCAGGAGCTACACTGGCATATTACCAAAAATGATCTTTGTAGGCAGACAGCCAAATCAAGATTAAAAAATACCTTAAATAAAGAACATTTCCACGTGATTTTTGGCAGATTTCCAGAATTTAGCTGAAATAATATCTGACAGGTTTTCCCAGACCGCCCACCATATAATGCATAATTCCTTTAGCTATGTAAATATATTATTCAAACTTCTTCTAAAGACGATATTTAATTTTATATGTGGTTGTCTTATATGTGTAAAATGGCTTCTTCTATTCATTATGGTGTTGCGCTAATCCAAACACTTGGTCTGAATTCGCATGACAGTGTAGGTCTCAGATGCTAATACAGGTCTCAGATGCTAATACAACCAAAACTGCAACACAACCACAACCAGTTTAAAAGCATTACTGTGTGTTTAATTACAGTCACTACAATAGAGATGAAATCTAGAATCTGCCTTCATGTCTGGTGACTGAAGGGTGGAGTCAGCCAAAGCTCTCAGCTTACCTATTTCTTTAATAATACAGATAGATGATATCTAATACAAAATATTGGATTCCAATCATGCTGCATCTGAAAAATAGCCCTACAATGGATATTTTATTTTCATTCACCAGTCAAGGTGTGGCTGCTGTATCCAAATGATGAATCAATGAAATAAATACTGTGCAGGAAGGATAATATTTCTGCTTATGCATGCATTTGTGTGTGTGTGTGTGTGTGTTTAACCCAACAGGTGTGAACTACATTCAAACAATGGAGCTGTTGAGAACATCTTGAGGCAATGGTTTACTTTTTTAGCCAGAGAAGGAGGAGAACCCTGCATGCCTTCCATATGCAGTAAGTGTTAAGAGTTGTGTGCCCATACTAGTGCGCTAATGGTTGGAGCATGTTCAGCCTGTGGTGGATTTCAAACCTCCAGGCATCTACCAGCAGTGCTGCCGTAGGACCGGAGCTGTCTCCGTCATCTGTAGCCCATAATGCCTTCATTGTGCCAAGCACAGTGCTGGCTATAGAGACACCAGAACACTCCATGGTATCTTCACTGTACTTTAGAGACATTGCTATTTTTTATTTTAGAGGTTGAGATGTCAGCCTTTATAGCCTTTATATGTACTCCATACTATACAGTACATACACTATACTGTGTAGACTTATACACAAAAAACCTAGAGACAGTATTAGAATTAGTTTCAAAATGAAGATATTCATAAATGTAGTGACAGAAGACAGCAAAAGATAAACATTTTGGAAAGTCTTAATATGATTGCTGTGAGCTTTTCTTTTCAGACGGATTACATCAATGGCTTGGAAACAAAACTGACTGTGTACCTCAAAAAGAGATTACAGGGAATTTACTATCGCAAAGATGTCTACGTGTCCGTTCATGATGACCAATAATGCATCACCTCATGATGCACAGTCACATCTGGAAATGGTTTAAGTGAAATTTGGTAAACAGGTCTGTTAGTCAGAGAAATTTTCACTTAACGCAGTATTACCAAACTACAAATCACTCACAGTCTACTCCCTTAAGTCATACCCAACCCAGATGTGTACTTCATACCATTAAACCTAATGGATAATATTCTAATACTGAAAATATGGTCCTGAACAAGCCCCTTAAGCCCTATGGTTGTCCACGCAACTGTCCGTGGAAGCTCCTTCAAGCCTTAAAGATCTGGGCTTCAGCTAATGGGAGTGTGTTGAGTTCCCAAAATAGCTTGAACCATTTGTTTAAAGCTTCTGTACTGGAAGAGAACAGTAAGCTATCCTTTATTTAACATGTGTTTGGTCTTTGCACATTATTATTGGAGCACTTCAAAGAGCAGAGCACGCCCAGGCAAGTTTTGAAAAGCTGTAAGACCATGTAATGAAACTTTCCACTGTGGACAGAGAAGAACTGAGCCACTGGATGGATTCTGAGAGAAATCCAAAAAGGAACCACTGAGAAACAACTGAGAAATGCCTTTTATTTATTGAGCATGAAATGAGGAAATCCTTTAATGAAATTACACATGATGTAGGCAAATGAATGTACTTACTTGGAGGGTTTTACAGATCGTAAGTCAAATAAAGTTCTTGTACCAATTATCAGCCACCTTATTACCAATAAAAAAAGACCCCTCCCATCCCTCCCACCAACATTAAACAATTAAAGGCTTAATATTACTGTTCTGGCTGAATGTTCCTCATTATTAAACCACTGAGGCAAGGCTGTAGTGTCATTAGCAGCATGAGACAGGTGAGTCACTAAGAAAAATAAGGATATGGGGGGAAAAAACCCATCTGTCAACTCAGCCATTTCTAAAGTGTATGTAAGTGTAATTTGTGAAGTTTCTCAGAAGCATGTCTCTCAGCGCTCAGTTCAGAAGAAACTGCTAGAATAACTGATTTTTTTTTCTAGCTGACACACTTTCTGTTCTGAAAGTCAGGGTGTTTTCATGGATAGGGAATTAGATCATCAAGTTTTTCATTGTGGAATCGTCTGATTTAATTTCCTAACATTTCAACAAACACAGCTCCTCCAAATGTCCTTTTCCTCCTCCATAGTTACTGGCTACACTGATTTGAGTGTTAAGATGCTTAAATCTCACTTTAAGTTCCACTCCTTTACTTTGTCTGTCTTTGGCTGAATCTGGAAATTCTCTTTTTCAGAGTCTGGAAGTGCTTTTCTCAATATTTTCCATCTCACTTCTCTTTCTTTGTAGATTTAAATGTGCACATGTAGCATAGGGATTCATTTTCCCTCAGTAGGAGAGCTGGGGCCTGTGCTTGGTCTGCACTGGAACATTTTTTTAATGCATGCAAATCTAATAAACACTTACAAAAATAGTGTTGCTATTTATTTTTTATTTAACTTTAGTTAACTGCAATTCAGAAGCTAAACTAAGCATTATGGCTTATTGTATAATATATGGCAAATACATTTAGTTGTTTCTGGTCAGCTTTTCACCTTGCCTTTATCTTTCTTTTTTTTCTAATTTCAAGTTGAATTAACCTAAATAAAAAGATTGTGATGACCCCAACAGGATTACTGTCTTTAATGTGTATCATAAGCTTAACACAGTTACATTGCAGTACCTTATACAGCAGGCAAAACCAGCTGTGTAATAATTCCTGACAGAGGAAATCCGGGCAGAACGAGATATTATTTTTGAGGTTGATGTCAGGATCCAAAATGGTAGACTGATCTCTCCTTTTAAATGATGCCTGACAGGAGAGCTTCTCTCTACTCCCACATTTTTCCAGCCTTTATGTAATATGGGGATAAATGGAAAACCAGCTGCTGTGTTTAAAAAATATAAGGAGAGAGACAGCGTGCTGGGAAATGAGGAAAGTCTTTCTGCTCTTGCAGACTTCAGTCTTGACTGTCAGCCAGGAGAGCTGCATGACTAGCAGACTGTGGATCATCTAAGGTCTACTCTCCATAAAAACATGTTGTGCAAGTTTGCCTGAATGATTTTCATTCTAGCCGAACATCTTTGGACCATTATGTCACATCCTCTCAGAGGTTAATACATTTTGCAATAAAATAAAAGTATTGTTAGGCTTGTGAAATATGAAGCCTTAAACTCATTTTATTCTGTTTCTTTGGATCAGGCAGTCAGAGAAGACAGTGTAGCTTTCTGTTCCTGGAGGCTTCACTATGATTGTGATGATTAACTCTGTAAATATTGTTTCTTTGAGTAAACTGGATTACGTCATAAGAAGCTTGTAACTCCTGGTTGAACATTTTACCAAATGTGTTATTCTTTTCCTAGTAACATTTATCAATGTCAAATGTGAGAAGGATTAACATTGCAGATGGTGGATGACGTTGAACATTCCTTTTACATTCCAGACCACATGAGGATCTTCCAAAAAAAGTCATTCACTTCTCAAAAGAGAAGTTCTCAAGAACTGGTTCTCCTTTGCAAATAAATCAAAAACAGCGCCCACATAAGGATGCATTTTATTTTCTTGCAACAGTGAACAGATTTCAGAAGCATGTTGTTTACAACAGAATTATTAGATCAGTTATTAAAACTTTCCTAGCACGTAACCAGCGAGTTCTGACAAGATCCAGATTCACAAATGTAATAGAGTCAGTTTGAGCCAGATCTCCACTCTGACACCAACATATGCCCTTATGTGAAGCCAAGGACTGAATAAACCACTGCTTGATTTATGGAAAACAGCAATCAAACTTGGAACATTGTGTGTACATGTGATAATTTGTTTATGAGTGAAGAAGAAGAAAATTAAAAACACAAGGGAAAACTAATATGAGTCTTCATGGGTCAGGGTGTATTGAAACAACATTTTGGATATGCTTTATTGATGAAAGATTTGGAATATAAAGGTTAATTCCCCTTTCTTAAGTCATGGCACAGGGACTTATGATCACATCCTGTAATTGTTCAGTTCCATTGTTTTGTCAACTTTAATTCAATCAAGTGCAGAGAATTGTTAGACTTGTTCAGTGTTCGGTGTTTTGTCTTTCTCATTTTCTGTCACAGCTCTATCCAGTGGATCCCCTCTGGATTTGTACGTCTGGCCTCTGAGTTAGTCCCTTAAAAACAACTCTTCTGGCTTAAACAGAAAACTCGTCTCAACCTATTGTGTAATCTTTTCCTAAAAGATGCTGTCACAGCCACTGGCAACTGATAGTTCATTCAGCCTCAGTCAACTTTTTTCTGAGCAGTCAAATCTTTGTTTCACTGCTGGCATTTTATGGAACGTTGCCCTGTTGTTTAATCAGCAGATCCGTATGTTTTCAGATTTGTCTTTTTAAGCAGCAGTATGCACTCATGCTATTGAATTTGATTAGTTTCTTTATATGAATAACTACATAAATAATAAATAAATAAATAAATAAATAAAAACAGGACCCATAATTCCTATATAAAGTGTTGGATAGAAAGATTCGGGTAAAGTAGCCAATGCTGCTTTTAAAGTGTAATGAAAGTGAAGAAAGCGACGTTTCTTGGCCTTTTAAAAGAATATTTCCATCCCAAAGCAGACTAGGCAGAGACTAATATAGTCTTTGTTGCATAATATGCTTTATTGGATCCCACTGTACTATTGTATTGGTGGACATTTTGTTTCATATGGCCAGGCTGCTTATTATTTCTGTTGATAATGTTTAATATAGACTATGTTTCGATATACTGGACATACACACACTATACTTATTCAGCAATATAAAATTGTGACATTTAAAAACAAGAATATTTGAATTCATATGAATGAATACATTTCTTTTAAAATGACTTCTGTGCCTTTAATTAGGAATGATTGCATATTGATGTTTTATGTATTAGTGATTTTCCTCTGCAAGTCCTATAATTTTTCTGTGTTTAAGACGGCTGAATAAATGAACAAAATTGTTTCATCTGTTGAATTTAATGACCTGAGGGAAAACAGTTCAATATTCTTTTTCAGCATTTGCACCATCCTTCTAAATCCTTCTCCACTCCACTGGACAAATGTATTAATATAAAATATAAATATAAACTTTATAAATAAAAAAATACACATGGCCATTATTACTGCATTAAATGCTTGATGTGCAGCACGAACCATTAATACACAGTAATGTTAACCATCTTATTAGTTAGTCTTACTCAAGAACCTTTATTCAAATCTAACCACAAGTTTAGATCATTGGTTACTTTCTAATAATCAAACTGTGATTAGTGAACTCTGCCCTCTGCTGTTGGAACTCAGACAGAACAAGAACAGTTCTTTTAATTTATTGTCTTGTTGATGTACTTTCACCTCAGAAATAAGAACTTTACCAAACAAATGCAGATTGTCTTAATTTACTGATTTTCTAATTTGAGCCATCAGTGATAGATAACCACCACTAAAGTTATTTAGAGCCTTTAATAGTTCACTTCATGCTCATGAGTGTAGACTGCTCTGTACTTGATCCTACTCTACTGTTCTTCAATAATTTCACTGGTGTCTTATTCACATTACTGTTTTTAAAATATATAACAGTAATGGAACAATAAGATGTTCACACATCTTGTATCATTACCTTTGTGAGATCATTTCTTTCACTTATATACTGTATGTGTGGCTAAATAATGCTATACCCACATTTTTTTGTAGAAAAGCATTTGCTCTCAGACAGATTAATTGTTCTTTGATCAGAGTTAGATAAAAAGAGATAAATACACAGTATTTACTCTAGACACACACGCATGCACGCACATACATACAGGTTCGTATTCTAGAAGTTTCTCACTCTCTTTTCATTGTTACCCTTTGCTGTGTTTACAGGGAAGCCGGTTTGTTCTCACTGCCCTACCCTGAAGTGCAGTAGCAACAATAATCTTATGACGCATACCAGCTTCATCTATGTAATAATAAGCCTCTGGCTGTTGTTATTAGATACATTGAATAGATAGAGGTAGAAAGAAAGAGGATCCTTCTGGTCTGGGTGCTGCCATGGAGACAGGGCATGGCTGAAATGCTTTAGAGACCTGTTCGGCAGGTGCTCCCTCCCACGGGGGAAGTAAGTGTTGGAGGTTTTGGCAAAAATATCTCTGAAACATTCAGTACCTGTAGAGCAAGTCTGTAAATGGATTACAGACGTATGTGTGACCTCAAAAAGCATGGTGCTTTTGACTGCTCACATGCTTCACCGCGCATTAGCGTGACATGCTGCGTGAGGTAGGGCTGATACAGAGGTGTGGCCAGCAGGTGCTAGTTCAAGTAAAGTCAGTACCTGGATAACCTCAGGTGAGACAGAAATCTGACTATCCTGTTCAGATCATCTTCAGCTCCTACACAGACGCATTTCAGCTCATTCATAGTTACCTCAGCTTCACTAACTGACAAATGCAGGTAAGAGCCATTCTTTTTTTATTACTTGGATTCTGACTTTAAAAGATAATACAAATAAAGAAATAGTACAAAACAATGAAAATGCTAAGTACGTGATAGGTATCTAAAAATTCATCAAACACAGACCCTCAAACTCTCTCTCAGCAATGATACCAGTGTAAATTAAAATTAATTTTAATTTAATAGGTGTTAATAGGCTTGTTTTGAGAAGGGTTGAAAGAGCTACAATGTACACAGTCATCAGTGTAACTCGAATAGCAATGGTTTAACAAAGGTCACATCCCATCACGCAGATTTCCATATATTCAAACAAGTACAATTTTACTCTTTCATAGCCTTCCCTGAATACTTCCCTTTCTACGTACATTGTAAAAGTACTCTACATTTTTTTTCAATTTGCCTTTTTACATATAAAACATTCCTAATTCCTTTTGTTTAAAGGAAATTTAATATATTAAGTATATACATACATAACTATGTTGCTTATATTCTGTTGATTCACTGTGTTTCACAACATGGGTGTCAATGCTGTAAGAAGCCAAATTATAACTCAGCCTATAACCAGTTTGGTGAGCTCTGCTATTGTCTCTTTATTTCATCTTATTCACACTGCTAGTGCTGCCAGTAGCTGCTGGTGATCCTGGTATCTGTCTGTGTATTTCCGTAGAGTACGGTCTGCACTGGGCTAATTAGTTGATCAGAAATGGTGCATAAGTTAGATTCACTTCTGAATTTCCTTAACAGGCCTCAAGAGATTAGCAGAAGCTAATCTTAGGTGTCTTACTCAAGTAATGTTGTGTAACTTGGATTTTGAAACAGAGATTTTATTGTGATTGTCTTTTGTGTTGATTTCATTTCATCCTGAGATGACAGCAGACGCTGAAGCCAAATAATTTCTCTTGCATCACAGTGTTATTATACCCAACCTTTCTTTTTTAAAACATATTTCCTGATAAAAATGTCAATTAAATATGATATTACATGGAAAAAGAAAGAAAATGCAGGTATGCTTTATTTGGATTGTCTGCCTACAAAGGGTTTACATAGCATTTGTAACATTTCAACATCTTAGTTGAAATTCAATTAAACTGTTCCTCTTGCTCTATAGATGATTTAACAGATTATCTATAGTGTATATGTGACAGTTGATGAGCATTTCCACAGCGTATAAGGGTTAGGGTTTAGAGGTCGTTGACGCTTTGAATATACATTGTTAAACATTTGTATAGCATAGGCTGCTGTTGAAATGCTACAAATACTCTGTAAACCCTCTGTGGTCGCTATTCAGATAAAGTGTTACTGAAAATAGTGATAGACGTTGACTAAAACATTTGATCTTGGTAAACCTACAATGGCTCCTTCCTTATACTGTTTTGTTTCTTTACTCAGGGAAAGCACACAAGAAAGATGTCTTTAGGCTTTGCCTTTGCTTTACTGCTGACACTCCAGAGTCTCCAGCGGGTGTCCACTCAAACCTCTAATCAAGCAAATGGAGAATTAACTCCTCCACCAGTCAGAGGGATACCTGAGGAATGGAAAAGAGGAAATGAAGAGGAATTAGGGCTTTCTTCAGGTTCCATTACATTTAGTGGGGATGATGAATATCAAGCTAGCAATGTGACTGTCACAGCAGTAACAGCACAGATTGATCTTAGCATGAGCACAACTCTAACACCTGAGACTACACTGAACGTCAGCAGTAGAACAACAAAAACCAATGTAACCTCAATCCAGCAAAATAGCACAAGCGAGATGTTCACAACAAGCCCAGACCTTGGACAGTCAACAACCAATGACAGCCATGTAAACCTCACAGAGACCAACGCTTCAGCTCCAAATCCTGGGAACTCTACCACCACTACAACAACTATAGCTTCTACTATAGCTTCTACTACAGCTTTTAACATTACTCAGAGCTCAACATCAACAGTCAACGGGAGCTTTACAACTACAATCTCAACCACTGTTGCAAATTACACAAATTCTCCTCATGGAAATTCAACAAATACGACTGTCTTTACTACAACCTCCACGCTCAATTACACAAGAGTTGTACTGCTTAATGAATCTACAACTGCTTCCAATGCAGGAACAAATGGAACTGGGGGAGCTCTTGATGTCAGAGAAAATGTGAATAAAGGTAAGAATGCAATACACAGAATTAACTCAGAGCTGAAAAAATGCTTTGTTTTTACATTCTTATACATTTCTAAGTTCCAAGCATACTTGAGAGGGCAGTATGTGTGTGCGTGCATGTATGTGTGTGTGTGTGTGTGTGAAGGCCATAACGTCATACTTCAGTAAGGGCTTTAGTATTTTGCCTTTTAAAAGCCAGTAGACATGAAATGAATGCATGCAAGTTGTTCCTAGAAAACTAAGATCAAACAATATCATTTTTAAACCTTTGATCCCTCAATAGGCATCCTGTATACACTAAAATGAATTCATTCTAGATCAGATTTTTTTGGGCTAAATACAGAAATGGTATCTTAATTGAAAAGGAGATCAACAAGGAGCAAAAAAAGCTTTCAATAGCAACCTGGATATAGGGCGCATTATTCTTTCTGAGACACTGATATTATTTTTTAAGAAAACAAAAAGTGCATCCATAGACTAAGAACACATCCCCTCATTTTCACCCTCAAGCTGTCCCACATTTTCAGTGTCTTGTTTCAGTTATACAACTCCCACCGGCTCAATGCGTAGGTTTCAGTTTCAGGGCTGGTTTGTCTCTTGAGCTGGACTGAACTCTCCGGTTACTGACACCTAACCTTAAAGCACAATGAGTGCTGTGTTCCCTCATCAAGTCCTAGGAGGGGTTGCTCCCCAGATCAGGAGCACACTAGCCTATGAATACCTAACCACTGAGCTAACTTTAATATTCCCACTCAAAGAAAGCAGCAAGGTGTTTTCCAAACCCAGTTATGCCCTAAACCTGGGTGCATAACTGTGCAAATGTTTAGAGAATATTGCTTGTAACATTGCTTCATTTGTGTTTGAAACACTTTGTGATCTATTTAACATCCTTCTTAACATTTGGTCTAATCATCTATAATTATTTTGTAGGTCTGTCTTCAGATATTGAGCAGCAAACCAAGAGTCAGGCATGGGGAGCCATTCTGGGTATCGGTGTTGGAGTGGCACTTGTTGCTCTGGTGATCTATATCATTGTGAAACGCAGGAACTACAGAGACTTTGCACACAGGAAGCTGGTGGAAGACATGACACCTGAACCAGGTAACAACCAGCTATACATCATCCTCAACCATTAGGATCTGTGAAACAAATGAAACAAATGAAACAATAACGTTCAAAAATTCATGCTGTTCAGTCTAGTGTCTTTGCATCCCATCAAGAAAACAAAGGAAAATGTACCTTTAATTTAAAATTTATCAAATGTTTTTCTACACTAAGCTTTATATCTACACTGTCTGATTCATACCTGCATCTGCACTGATGATAAACAGTATTATTACCTACCTGGCTTAATCTGTTCATTTTTTTCTATTTGCAGTTCTTCGATTGGACAACAGTGACCCTCTGGATTTGAAATTTGATGGATCTGCATACTACAATCCTGGACTGCAAGGAGACAACATCCAAATGACTAACTTCCCACGAGGACACACTAACTAAAAACATATCTTCCATGCCAAACAGACTGAGCTCATAAACTCAAACTTCATTTATTCTGTATTTTGATGACATAAAGTAAAGGATCTTGATCAAGTCAAAGAGAAGCAAATTGCCAAAAGGACTTTATCCATAGATGAGCTAAGATCCAATTCTTATAAGGTGTTAATTTTTTCTTTTAGACAGATGTCAGGTAAAATGCTGGAAAGAACTGATTAAAAATGAATGTTGGTTTTGTACCTTAGATGTTTTATTTTCAAAATAGAAATGAAACACAGACTTGTGTCTGCTTATATTATATAGTAACTCGTATTAATTATTTAAATTGCTAATAAAATGGATAAAATACAGCTGAATATATGCTGAATTATATGTAATATTTTGAATTATGAATGTTGTTGTAATCATTCATATATAAAATTTTATAATGTTTTATAAAATGATTAAATATGTGCAAATTCATTATAATACAAACACCACAAAAGTATAAAAGAAAATATTTCTTAAATAATCATAATAATAACAATTATAATAAAAACAACAACGACTTGTACTGCTCTCCTTGCTTTTCCTACAGTCCAAGAACTTGTAGCTCATGTTTTTGCTAATATGGGCGACACGGTGGCTCGGTGGGTAGCACTACTGCTTCACAGCAAGAAGGCCCCGGGTTTGATCCCTGGGTGGGGCGGTCTGGGTCCTTTCTGTGTGGAGTCTTCATGTCCTCCCCATTGATTGATGTCTCTAAAGTGACCCCAGTGTGTATATATGTGTGTGTGCCCTATGATGGATTGGAGCCAGCAGCTTAGAGTGCCCTGCTTTGCGCTCTAAGCTGCCGGCTAGGAACCGGCTCTCCCGTGACCCTGAAATAGGAATAAGTGGTTAAGATAGCTTACATACGCACCAGAGGCGATTGCTCTAAGACTGCAAAGGAAGCTCAGCTTCCCCTAAAATGTCAAAAATAAGTGATCAAATATAT
>JAOVYV010000035.1:7070659-7083486 GCA_025674545.1 Hassar affinis | reverse complement strand
TCTATGGGGCAGTGGGCGGGGCTCGGCCGGCCCGGACGCTCAGCTTCTGCATGATGATTGGATGATCTGTCTGAGGCGGAATCCCTTTTTGATTAAACATCCATGGGAGCATTTTTTAAATGTAGTCCTACGTCGTAACCACGAAACGTCGGAACTCGAGACCGTGGTAACCCGCACCTGTAAAGTGTAATTCCTAACATTCAGCTCTTCCTCCAGGCCGGCAGGAGGCGCGAGACGGAGTTCGCTCCTTCGTTGTCCGCTTTGTTCCCTGAAGAAGAAAGTTTGCGGAAGTTTGCGTGATTAGTTGTTATTGTTGCTTGTCTTGAAGGCGGGAATGAATTGAACTTAGGAGATGATTAAAACAGAAAAGATCTTACATTTAAAGAGTTCGCGGGGAAGAAAGGTCCGTGTGGTCCGAGAGCACTATGTGAGGGAGCAGGTCCCGTGCGGAAGCGCGCTGTGTCAGGCGGAGTGTCAACACGGTGAGAGCCAAACTAGCAGGATGGGCGATGGGCGATTCCACTGTCTGCTCTTCTCTTCTCTGCTCTGCAGTGCATTTGCCTTTTCTACATTCAGAATTTGCAAACACAGATATCCTGAATTATATGTTCAATAAACTATTTACAAAATAAATAAATCTAATTTGAATAAAGGTTCAGGGTAACTGAGGATGTGGGTTACTTCAGTACAGCTTAGGAACTTCTGCCATTTTGCCTCGTTTACTATTAGTTGTGGGGGTGAAATATCTGCTTCTGAAAACACTGCTTCCTGTCAGGCATATCATGCACAATCCATGTTCTGTCACCTTCTTTTTGAGGAAGAATAAGCACAGAATAAACAAAGCCTACCTGTGGTAAGGGTCATGGTGGATGCAGAGTTCAGGTGGTAATACACCCAGCCTGGGATGCCAGTTCATTCACACCTGAGGGCACTTTAGCATTTTCCACCTACTGGCATGTTTTTGGGATGTGGGAGGAAGCCAAGGCGAGAACAAACCACCACACAAACTGTAACCTGAGCTCACGATTGGAGACCCCTGAGCTGTTGGTCATCAATGCTACTATAATCCCCCTGCACACCATATTGATATTTTAATTTTAACGCAGATGGCAAGCTGCTGTCCAAAGACGTGACTCATTATGTGGTGCCGGATGCTGGAGTGGTGAGGGACTTCCTGGAGATTCTGGAGTTCAGAGAGTTTCGTGGGGTTGTCTTTACACAGACAGCATGCCAGGCATTGCAAAACACACGTGGGCGCAGGTACACCACCCTGCACTGCATGCATTAAGTTTCTCTTGTGTAGGAAATGAAAATCTCACTTGTTGCCATCGTCTGTTGGTGTATAGGCAGTCTAACAGGCTGCGTGGTCTCCTGAAGGACCCTCTGTATGACTGCATCCTGTTTGCCAATGAGTTTCAGCAGTTTTCCTACTGTGCCCGGGACAAAGGAGAAACACAAGAGAAATGGCAAACAAGGTAAGACTTGTTGCTGTTGTGTTGTAAGCTTGTCTGGTGACTAGTGAACTGATGCATTCTTATCTATTTGTGCTTGTTGCAGGTGTGTGTACCATGCAGCAGTGTGGTATTATAACCATTTAGCTAGTCTGATGTCAGTCATTATGATCACAGAAGACCAGGAGGCCATTAAAGAATATGGCAATAAGAACAGTGGTATTTTCGTCATCTCAACTCGGGTATGATGTATATATTTTCCTGTATGTCTGAGCCTTGTTATGTATTTCATCGTGTCCTATTACTTGCTAATCTAATCTTGTAAATGTTTTTTTTTTATTTGGTTACATTATAGTAAGGGGAATAATTCATAATTTGAGTTTTTGGTGAATAAAGCAAATACATATCACTACAAATCAGTACAATGCTTTGTACAAAAAGCCACTTTGGTTAAATTTGATGTCAGCAAATTTTTTAGTTATTGTACTTGTATGTACAATAAATTGAAATAATAATTGAAAGTGAGATTAACAGTGTATTTTTGACGACGCAGTGCCGTGCAATGACTCTATGTACTTATGCACCATATTTGTCATGTTGGTGTTACTTCATAGGAATATCTGGAGAGTTTCTGGCCAGACCTGCATGCAGCTCATGAGCTGTATGCCTCCATTGCTCAGAGCCTACAAGAAAGAGAGAGTGAAGGAGCACAGAAAGAGTTCTCAGAGCATTTACCTGTAGAGGTTCTGGAGACAGGGATCAAATCTGGCAGGTACATTCAGGTGAGAACCTCATGTTCCAAATAACACTGCTTACACCGTTATCCCTGCTGTTGTTGTTACATCCCTCTTTTTCTTGTTTCAAGGGCACGCTGAATGTGAACAAGCACCGTGCACAGCATGAGGCCTTTGTGCGTTTTGAGGGCTCAACAAGCAAGAATGCAGGTAGGCAAACCCAAAAATTCAATATTCAGTTGACCACTTTTAGTAGACTTGGGCAGGCTTATAGTTTTCATGTTTTTGGTGTGTATCCCCAGACCTTAACAGTGACGTTCTGATCAGTGGAATGAAGTACCGTAATCGAGCGATACACGGTGATGTGGTTGCCGTAGAACTGCTTCCACGTAGTGAGTGGAAGGGCCGGAACACAGCTTTAACAGAGAGAAGAGGAGAAGAGAAAGGAGACGATACACAGAGTCAGCCTATGCCGACGGGTAATAATGACTACATACTGTTACACAAGTCTCACATGGTTACCACTGAAATAACACCCAAAGACATACACTATAGGCTTGGCTAAAATATTTTAAAAAGCCCCCAAAACTGTGCATAGAAATCAAGTGTTAAATTTAAATCCCACAGGTAATCTGCACCTGCTAGTGTTTTATTGTTTAGTCAACATCTACAGCACTGCATTATGGTGCTTCATGAGTGCGCTGAATAAACCGTGGTTTCAGTAACAGCCTAACTAAGTTTTGACTTGGAGAACCTCGAGCTACTGCCAGTTGGATGACTAACACTGATGATCTGCATTTAATGCTGAGAGCATTATCAGAGATGTAAAGTCGGATAAATGTGATTAGAAGACATTCTGAACAGCTAGTACTAGTAATGTTTCCAAAAAGATTAGCATTTCTCTCCTTTTTCTCTCTCCTCCTCTCTAGGCAGGGTGGTGGGTATCATCCAGAGAAACTGGAGGGACTATGTAGTAACATTTCCTCCTCGAGAGGAGCTGCAGACTCAGTCCCGAAACTCTCAGAAGATTCTGGTCATTCCTTGGGACTGCCGCATCCCAAAGATCCGGATCAGCACCCAGCAGGCTGAAGCACTGCAGGTGAAGCCTTACTTTGTTACTTTGTTTAAAAAATACATATCTGTAACAATTTGTATTAAATAGATTGCAGTCCGTGTCCTAAAAATGAATTTAAGCATAACTACATATGGACCCTGTCCAGTTACTGTGTAAAATCAGTGTGCAAAGCATTGATGATATGTATGACATCTTCAAACTTGCCAAGATCATGTAACAAAAATGTAACAAAAATCAGATGTGAGCATTTGGAATGTGGCTTGCAGTGTGAACAGAAGCAAACGTGGTGCTGTGTGATACTAAGGTACATGATTTTTTTAAAGGACCATAGGCTGATTGTGCGTGTGGACTCTTGGGAGAGCACTTCTCTCTACCCCAATGGCCACAGTGTGAGAGTCCTAGGAAAGGCTGGCGAGGTGGAGACTGAAATTCAGACCATACTTGTGGAGAACTGCATCCATGTGCCTCCATTCTCTGAAGCCCAGGTGAGCAGCACAGGGATTGTAAAAAGATTTAGCAAAATATTCTTAATTATCTTCTGCAGTCTTGCCTTTAACCTGAAATTAACTAATGATTATAATGCATAATTGTTTTTATTAATGACTGTATTACAGAGAAATAGCACTAATAAATATTAAGACTTGGCACTAATAAAATTGTCCATTGCATTTGATGGTTATTATATTTAATTTAATTTAATTTTAGCATTATATGTACAATTTATGCAAATAGACACATGTACCTATATTATTGCAGTTGCGAGAAATGCCCGTGAACACTAAGGAGCAGCGGTGGCAGATGGACCCGGCTGAGATAAACTCTCGGAAGGACCTACGAGACACACACCTGGTGTTCAGTATAGACCCGCTGGGCTGTGAGGACGTGGATGACACACTGTCAGTGCGCACTCTGCCTGGGGGAAAACGTCTGGAACTGGGAGTCCACATCGCAGATGTCACACACTTTGTTAAAGAAGGTTCTCTCACTGATCTTGAGGCTCGTTCCAGGTGAGGGGATTGTGAATTTGTGATTATTCGTACATCTCCAATAAAGAACACCTGGCTAATATCCCAGAGCTGTCCCATACCTACTTCTGAGTAACTTCAGATAAAGATAGGATCCATTATATTGATCAGTGTGAAGTCACTGGTTATCTTTAAGGGTTTTCCTGAACAAAAATTGTTTCAAATCATCATAAACCTTCGATCCATGTTCTTAATTTCCATGTTCTGTATCCATTCAGAGCCACAACGTATTACCTGGCAGACAGAAGGTATGACATGCTGCCGGCAGTGTTGAGTGCTGACCTCTGCTCACTGCTGGGGGGAGTGGACAGGTGAGTCAGACACTACACCTTTATCTGTACAACATTTCTATGGTCCAACAAGGAATCATGAATGTAGGCTCTGAGAAATGAAGCCTTTTGCACAGTTGCTTGCAGTTTTGGGGTGAAATTTAAAGGAAACTTTAAACATTTCCCTCAACTTCTTTTCTGTTTACTACAACTATATCCTGTGTGCAGCAGAATTCTCTAAGTAGCAAAAAATTACTTTATTTGAAACTCTCTTATAGTCGAGTTTTAATCTGAAGTCTGGCAGAATCACTAATCACTTTGTTCTGTGAACAAAACCAACAAATTTGGGAATTATTGAAGTATATAAAGTAAATAAGTGGTGATTACTAAAGTATGTAAAAGTAACCTCTAACGCTTTCCATGATCATATAGATATGCCATGAGTGTTATATGGGAGCTGGATGTTGAGTCTCTGGCAGTGTGTACTGTGTGGTACGGCCGCACACTCATCCGATCCTCTTACCAGCTGCACTATGAGCAGGCCCAGAACCTGTTAAATGGGGAAGATGTGGAAGTGCCTGAGCTGGCCCGGCTGGATAGCTCTGTACGAGACCAGAAACTGGCTGAGCTCCTGTACGCCCTGGAGCAGCTGACGCGAGTAGCCAGGCACCTGCGGTCACAGAGGGATAAGGGTGGTGCTTTGGAGCTGGAGGGTGTAGAAGTCAGGGCACAACTAGATGAGGACAAGAACATTGCCGCTCTGGTGCCCAAGCAACCTCTGGAGGTGCACGAGACAGTGGCAGAGTGCATGATCTATGCCAATCACTGGGTGGCATGTAAGATCCAGGAATGCTTCCCACATCAGGCACTGCTGAGGCGACATCCACCACCCAGGCAGGAGTTCTTCAACCATTTGATTGACAGTGCCAGGAGTCGTGGCTTTACCATCGATACAAAGTAAGGGAATTTATCATAATGAGATAGAATATTAGAGCTGCATAAGGGAAGTGTGTTATTAATGTTCCTACAAACTGCTACGTGTTTATTTAGGTCGAACAAGACTCTGGCTGATTCTCTGGACCAGGCAGTGGATCCACAGGACCCCCTGGTAAACCGGCTGCTGAGGGTAATGGCAACCCAGGCCATGTCTAATGCCCTGTACTTCTCAACTGGAGCCTGCCCAGAAGATCAATACTACCACTACGGTACATCTCATTTATCATCCAGTAACTTTTGTTTTATCAGTGAATAACATTTTTATATATATTTTTATATATTTAAATAGAATTTATTACATGAAAATACAACAACTGACTTGTACAGTTTGGCTATTTAAATGCATTTAAAATAAATGAAAGCACAAGAACCTTCATCTTAAAAATGTCTTAAACTTTCATTTGAAAAATGAATCTTTTTATTCTGTTGTGACCCAGTCCATGTCCAGGAAATGAATCTGTCTATTGACATAAAATAAACACTGAGTGAAACATCTGATTCTCACTTGCTCTGTTTGTTATTGGCAGGTCTTGCCCTGGATCGGTACACCCATTTCACCTCTCCAATCAGGCGCTATGCTGACATCATAGTGCACCGTCTTCTCATGGCTGCTGTCCAATCAGAGAAAGAAGACTGCTTTCACAAGAGCTTAACGAGCAACAAGGAACTAGAGGAAATGGCCCATCAAATCAACGACAAAAACCGAGTAAATTGTTTAGATTTGGATTAAGATCATGTTCAGTGTAATCCAGCGTCATCTTTATGATGGATACACATGTATATAATCACTCTTAATTTTACTTTAATTCTATCTATTAAATATATAAAATCTAATGTAACTAGGTATGACACAATAGCCAATAGATGACAGCATTATATGAGAAAATATATTATATTCAGTGTATTAGATGATTACTAGTTATGATTACTAGTTATAACACTGAGTGACCGAAGATTCCTTTGTAACTTGTAGGCAGCTCAGCATGTTCAGAAGCAGTCCACAGAGCTTTTCCAGTGCCTCTACTTCCGAAATAAGGACCCACTCACTGATGAGCGCTGCATTGCCGATGCTGTTATCTACTCCATGAGAGCCAACGGTGTGCTGGTCTTTGTCCCACGGTAAACTGCTACTTAACATTTTTGGAGAAACTGCGGGTGTTGTTTAGTTGCTATTTGTTTTGTATTATAATTAAACCAGTTTCCAATAAGCCATCCCTTATACTTGATTAGCTGTAAGAAAGATTTGCCCTCTATGTATGTATATGCTTGCAGGTATGGTTTGAAGGGTGCAGTGTACCTGAAGAATCGAGAGAGTCAGGTGGTGAGTGTGGGGGATGACGGCAGGTGTGTGTGGCAGGTAGGGACACTGCAGAGGTACCCAGACAAGATCAGCTCCTGCACCAGCACAGGGACACACACTTTTCGCCTATTCGATCATATCACAGTAAGCAAAAACTCCTTAACTTCATACTGTTAAATATGTAAAAAAAAAATAATGTTTGAAGAATAATACATTTTATCATGTTTAATATTTATTATTTAAAATGATGAAGAATGCTAAGACAAATGAATATGCATGATATGCAAATTAGGCTAACCACATGTTTAAGTGCAGCCAGTAATAAAGCAATACTTTACTATACAGTACATGTAAGCATGCATGTAATTCCTGATGCCATGAAGGCTTTAATCACTACCTACTGATGTCCAACACGCTAATCATTATTTCCTATGTTCTTCAGGTGCGTATCTCTGTGGAAACTTCCCGTTGCCATTCTGACAACCTGCATCTGGAGCTCATCAATAACAAGCCACATCAGTCTGCCATGACTGAGTCTCGGACAAGCAGCCGGGTCCAGTCTGAGCTGATCGAGGAGGTGGTACGCAGGGAAGAGGCATCTCTTCAGGCAGAAGTGGAGAAGACGAGGAGACCAAGACTGAGCAAAGAGGAGAGGGAGTTCAGACAGAGTAAAGGGCCAAATCTCTATTCACTCTTGCAGGAGATCAGTGAGCTTGCACTGTGTGATGCAGCTTTCTGTCAAGTACAAAACACTGAAGTACCAACATGCACAACCTCAGCTTAGGCTTACTGAGAAAATTCAATTCAGCCCAAATGTCCAACATTTGGATTTTATTGCTTAGATATCATGGAACATTATTTTTATTTGGAATAATGGTAACACTGGAGCGTTTTGACTGAGAACTTAGATATTGCTCATAAGCTAAATAATGGCCCTTAATTAGGTAAATCCATTTTAGTGATTTTAGTGTTGCACTGATTAACACACAAACATTATGGTTTGGCTGTGTTTTTTTGACCAGTATGTACAGTATTTGTTTGTACAATTATGTATAAATTATACATTTACAACTCTGATATTTTGCACTGAGTCTAAGTGGAGTGTTTTATTAAAAAATATTTTCATAAGTTGCCAATATATAACCTTGTGGCACAAAATGTATTTCATTATAGGACTTTTTTTTCTTGCCCCCCCCCCAAATTTCTTCCCTAATTTAGTCATCTCCAATTCCTGCCCATTGGGAGTTCTCCCATGTCGCATGACGGCCGCCAGCCGGGTTGGGCGAAGCTTTCATATGTTTCCTTTGATACACCAGCCACTGCCTGTTATTGAACTGATGTTCATTCAATGTCTAGGAGTGGTGTAACACACTCAGGAAAGTGTTCCTGTCCACCTTCTGTGGCAAAGCAGACTCTTGGTTTGAATCCTAATTCACTGGGTGTTTTTTCATTACATTATGGCCAGGACAAACATCCACATCTCATCACCTCTCCACAGTGGTCCCCTAAAGCTTGGTGCTGGCCCATTCTCTGCACAGTATACACCACCTCCATGTGTCTGATTATTCACTTCAATGTCTTGTCATATCACTACTACACAGACGATACCCAACTATATCTGACTTTCCTGCAAGATGACCCTGCATTCTTGGCACATATCTGGCATCTCTCTGAGACATATCCACATGGATGAATATATGCCACCTTCAGCTAAGCCTCTCTAAGCTCACTCTATAAATCTCAATTTCAACTTAATCACCTCTTTATCTCTCAAGGTTGGGAGAAACCTGGGTGTCGTGATTGATGACCGACTGTCTTTCACTGATCATTTACATCACAATCTCAGTTGTGACGCTTTGCACTATACAACATTCTCCTCTCCTGACACCTTTAACACTATAACATGCCTAACTCACACTTACTTCTGAACTTTTTCCTATTGATTTAGATTTAGTACTTACTCCACGATATTGTACTGTACTGAAACTTGAGTGTTGTTCCTCACTTTGGATAAAAGTATCCACCTGGATATATCTAAATGTAATATAAATGGATAATACATGTAAAAAAATGTAGGCGTTACAGATTTGCAGCTCCAACCCTAATTCAGATTTCACAACTCGGTCAGAAATTAGTTGCTGAGTGACCAGGTAATGAAGTGTGTAGTGTTGCCGTGTCTGATCCTGAACCTGGATTAGTTTCTGTGTAGAGTTGTTTTTTCTTCCCATGACTGTAGGCGAGACTGTGTGTGCATAGGTCTGACCAGGATAACATGGTTAGTGTAACATAGTGGTGACACAACCATTCAACAAGATATGAACACTTTATTTAGAATATCGCAATGACCTGAATGGAAAATACTATACGAAAAAAAGGAACACCCACAACAAAGCATGTAAAGAAAAGGCACAAGAATTATGAAAACTCATATCCTTAAACAGCTTACAAACTTTAATCTTCATAAAGACCCTTTGTTAATGATACCTGGATCAAAATATGCTTTAATACAATAAGATGATAGAAGCTGCTGGTAAGACTTCATCTGTTCTCACCATGTTGTGTGTAGGTGCATTTAACTGAGCATGTTCAGCATTCAAGGCTAGTTATAGACCTTTTCTATTAGCCGTTATTGCAGATAATTAAGAAAGTCATATAAGAAACAGAATCCAATAACACCAGTTACAAAAAAAATGTCAACTATAGCAGAACATGAGTATTTCCTCAGTACAAGTCCTCACAGAGGATGTCAGTCTATTAGTATTTGGCTGGATTACCAGGGGAAGTACATACCATGGTCTAACAGCTACAACTGAACAATTTGTTGGCAGTCATTTTGCATCTATCATGAAAACTTTCTAGAGTAATCAGGAAGTATAAAACTGATTAATCTATCTCGTTATCTTTGCCATTTGTTATCTCTGGAACTGGACTTTCACATTTGTTATGCTGAGGGGAGCTCGGAGACTCCACGGGATCCTGTTTTAAAGGCGTGTCAGCGTTTCCTGTGGTTTGATCCAGCTCTTGCTGGTCGTCTTGGCTGAGCTGATGTGCTGTAGCACTTGCCGGAGGTTCATCCAGGAGAGCTGACTGTGAGGACTCTGAGGAGACACAAGCGATAAAGTAGTTTATTAGGTCAAATGATGTACTGCCAAATCGATAAAACAAGACATCGACTATACATTGTTCATTCTTATCATAACAAATGTAGTGATACAGCCTATTACACGTCACATACAAGTATACACCATGTAATACAATAATGGTGTGAAAAAGTATTTTTGCTAGTTTGACACAATTACATGTTTCAGATCCTCCAACTAATTTAAGATAAAGGCACCATGAGTAAACACAAAATGCAGCCTTTACATGATCATTGCATTTATTGAAGATAAAGATTTATTTAGTGAAAAAGTAATTGTCCCCTAAACCTAATAACTGGTTGTGCCTTGACAGTAACAACTGCAATCAAATGTCTGTCATAACTTCACTGTGGAGGAATTCTGGCCCACTCTTCTTTGCAGAATTGTTTTAATTTGGCTACACGGGAAGGTGTTTGAGCATGAGCTGCCCATTTATGGTCTCACCACAGCATCTCAATGGGATTCAAGTCAGGACTTTGTCTCAAACACTCCAAAACCTTCCTTTTGTTTCTTTTGAGTCATTCAAAGGTGGACTTCCTTGTGTACTTCAGATCATTGTCCTGCTGTATAATCCAACTGATCACAAACTCATGGGTGGACAATCTCTTTCAGGATTTTAATTATGACGAGTCATCCAGGTCCTGCAGAAGCAAATCAGCTCCAGACCATCACACTACCACCACCATGCTTGACTATTGGTATGATGTTCTTATTGTGGAATGCAGTACTAGCTTGGCACCAGATGTAACAGGTCACATGTCTTCCAAAAGGTTTTACCTTTGACTCTTCAGTCCACAGAATATCATTTAGATGGACATCTAGGTTTTTTAGGATCTCCTGAATGAGTTGTTGATGTGCTCTTTTTTTTAAAATTTTGGTAAGCTGGCCTCTCCTGGGAAGGTTCGCCAATGTTCCAAGTTGTCTCCATTTGTAGATATATATGGTTTATAATCAAATATCTTTAAAATATGGCAACATGTGCTATCTTTTGAGACCTTCTAGCCTGCTTCACATTGCCAGACAGGTTTTATTTAAGTGATGTTCAGATACAAGAAGTCTGGCAGTAATCCTGCCTGGGTGTGGCCTGTGAAACTGAACCCAACAGTCAACTGTATTTGTTAACTCTTGATTGAGGAACCAAGGGGGAAATTACTTTTCTACATCGGGCCAAGTAGAGAAATGAAATCCTTCAAGAAATGAAATCATTAATTAAAAACAGCATCTTGTGTTTACCTGGGTTATCTTTGTCAATTGTAAAAGTAGTCTGATGATCTGAAACATTTAAGCAATTGTGAAGGGGGAAAATACTTTTTCACAGCGCTGCATATTGTAATGTTGCATTATACGATGTATAACAGAACACAGGTGTATGCTACAACTAGTCACCTAGCTGTTTCTGTCGAGCCAGCCTTCTTTCCAGGGCCAGCTGTTTGTTGCGCTCGATGCGCTGCTGCTGTTCCTCTGTGAGAGAGAGTGGTGCAGGAGCAGGAGCAGGAGCAGGAGTGGAGTGGACAAACGGTTCTTCAGAGAAGCTTCTATCTTCAAACGGGTCTGCATCTTCCTGTAAGCGCACCTCTGGTTCATCTAAATGTAAAATGAATAAATGAATTATATTCCACTGCATGAAACCATTTGCATTAGAGAGGAATCACAATCATTTCTTACCGACATCGTTTCCAATGAAATCCTCGTGGGTCAGAGGCATGTCCAGTCGGATTCGCTTGAGGCACGTCTAAAGGAGAATAAAGTCCCATAGCGGTTTAGTTTGGCATTTCAAAAATGCTGATATTACTACAAAAAGGCACGGTCATGAAAGGCTTTCACTGAACAGCATGACAATTTTAGGTGACTAATAGTTTTATTTATCTTCCATTTACTTGTCCAGATACAGTGACATATTTCCTTTGCATAGATTACATTACTGAGCAAATCTTATCCGTTACATTCTCTGCATTTATTAACTAACTACATACTTTTTGATATTTCAAGAATGTTAACTTAGTATTGAATTGTGTAATAAATTTAATTGCTAGGTCATATATATGTTGGTGCTCATGTGCAAAGGAGGCAGAGTGGGTTATTGCTGTGCGCAGCTTGCATGATCTCTCTGCGTCTGTGTGGGTTTCCTCCGTTGAGGCGTCCCGGGTTCCTCCCACAGTCCCAAAACATGTACATTAGGTGAATTAGAGATACTAAATTCCCCCAGTGACGAGTGCGAAAACTTAACCTGGTGTGAAATCTACTAACCTCTCCTGTCATGAATGCCACTACTGTATGCAAAACATGGCATTAAACTCCTACTAAAGTATAAATTGTGTACAATTCTATACACTACATTATGACATTTAGCATAACTTTAACAGAAGAGTCATTTAACAATGGTTCCTTAACTGTTGATTAACGTAACTGTTGAAAGAGATTACATCATTAGTGAGTGTGTTTTTTCTTTTAAGGGACTTTACATTCACGAAAAAAAAATCAATTACTCTAATCCACCGTGTGTATAGACATGCTATTTTGATCAAAAGTATCACATTTACTTGTGGAAATGGGCTGTCAGACATACCTGTACATCTTTCTTGTTTCCTAGGACCTCCAGTTTGTCAATGAAGTCTTCAAACTGTAGTTTGGGATAAAGTCTGTGGGCCCAGTTCTCCATTTTCCGCATTAGAACCTTAAGATCCTCAGCCTAATGCAGACAGACAGAGGGAGGTAGGGAGAGTATACATTCCGTGTTAAATAAATAAACGCACCTGAAAGTATATACAGTCATGCCCGAAAGTATTCATACCCCTGGCAAATTTTGACTTAAATTTACTTTTATTCAACCAGCAATT
>JAOVYV010000035.1:7057905-7069380 GCA_025674545.1 Hassar affinis | reverse complement strand
TCCGGTCAAAAATAAAATTGCTGGTTGAATAAAAGTAAATTTAAGTCAAAATTTGCCAGGGGTATGAATACTTTCGGCCTTGACTGTAAATATATGTAGTAAAGCCACAAGAAAGGTTAAGTCACCTCATGACCTTTTCCTTTAAATTTGACCTCAGTGAATAATGTACGTAAAGCTGGAAGTCCTCGTTCAGACAGCAGCCTGTGAACCGAAGGAAGAGAAGAAAAGTGATGAACATGAAGCGTGATATTGCCTGAGCTTATGGAGGTCATGTAGACAATATATAATTACCTCTGAGAGTCTAGTTTAGGTTGGGGTCTCTTAACTATTCGCCTTTTAGCTACAGGAACATCGGGTAGCCTGGACAGCTCTTGGTCGTCTCCTACATGCACAGGGCAGCTGGTGAACTCAGTACGTGGTCAGTCCTGTAAACGAAGGCGAGTGTGTGTGTGTACAGATCTTACCCTCTCCATTGGCTGCAGATTCCTCATCGAAGTGGCCCTCTCCAGGGGATAGTGGTGGTGGGAGAGGGGGAAAGGACTCGTCCTCTATCTGATCGTAGTCAGAGGTGCCAAAGAGACCATTCTCTGATGGATCATACATCATACACTGAGTCTGGAGAGAAAACCACATCACATCACACCACATGACCCAGGAGCAGAGTAAGTCACGTGATCCAAATAAACTACTCGACATGATTGTAACAGTAAATCATTACAATGCATGATTTACATCTTATGTATTTAACGTAATCTGAATTTATAACCAATTTCTACAGTATCCATGGTAACCGTTATAATTAATTTAATAATAATCCTGTTATTCCATTCCTAACAGGCTGTATAATGTTCCCATCCGTATTCCGTCATACGTGCTAGGATTGGCCAGAATGGTCCCGCCAACAGGTTAACCGTCCAATCAGCTGTAGGATATACACGTGCAGAGGGCGGGGTTTTTCGGAATACGAGTTGGAAAATAAATGACCCTGCCG
The DNA here is from genome assembly GCA_025674545.1 of Hassar affinis. Lineage (NCBI taxonomy): Eukaryota > Metazoa > Chordata > Actinopteri > Siluriformes > Doradidae > Hassar > Hassar affinis. The sequence continues at coordinate 7,068,389 of JAOVYV010000035.1, read as the reverse complement.
CCGTTTTGTAGCTTGTTATTTACTAAATCGGGTGATAACCACGCTTCGCTCAGGTGAAGTAAGTATGAAAAGCAGCTCCGCTCTCACCAGGTAATCACGCTGTGCAGTTTGGAGCCGTGTAAACAGTTGCAATCGAACGAAAACGAACTATACGAGGTGTCAGTCCGGATTCTCCTTGTGTCTGCCGGGTTTTTCTCTCAGCCAATCAGAGTGCCGGAAAGCGCTGCTTCTGTTATCCGTCACTGAGCGTCTCAGTGCTAATGGCGCCACCTAGTGAAAAGCAAGCGTGTCTTACACGTGGTTAAGAGGCTGGGGCTTGTATAATAGTAGTACAAAAAACGCAGACTCATGATCCACCAAAACCTTGAAGAGAATAAAGAGCTTATTGATGATGAATGAATGAATAAATGAATGGAAGAACCCAGAGGAAATCCATGTCGTGTGAAAATTTTCAAAAAAGCTCTTGAGAAGTAAAACTATGATCCATATTAAGACAGTTGCTTGAGATACAGATTTAATTTACTTTTATTAACTTTGCCGAGTAGCCTTGTTGCCTCACAGCTTTAGGGCCTCAGTGTGATCCTGAGCTCAGTTTCTTCATGGATTTCCTTTGGGTTCTTTGATTCATTCATTCATTCATTCATCATCAATAAGCTCTTTATTCTGCTCGAGCTTTTTTGGTGGATCATGAGCCTAGACCAGCGTGAGAGCAGGACAATAAATACACAAAACACTAATAATACAGAACATTTAAACAGACTGTAAACTGTATTTGTAGTGTAGCATCAATAGGTGTGTCTGTAGCATCAATACGTTTAGCTGTTCCCTGCTGTTCACTGCTGATTCCCGCGACTGACAGGACTTGGCTGAAGTGCCCTTGAGCAAGGCACCTAACCCCCATTGGCTCCCCGGGCGCTGTGGCTAGGGCTGCCCACTGCTCCAGGCATGTGTGTTCACTGCCCCCTAGTGTGTGTTAACTAGTGTGTGTCTCACTGCACGGATGGGTTAAATGCGGAGGTCCAATTTCACTGTGTGCAAGCACAAGTGACAAATAAATCTCACTTTCACTGTTCATGAAGTGTCTGATCCAGCTATGTAAAGTGCACTGAGTAGTGGTCATTGATCATACTGGGTTAGATGTTTGAATTCAGGGTGTTCTGCACTTAATAATAGCACTTATTCAGAACCTGGAATGTTTTGGGAGGTTGGAGGAAACCGGAGAACCCAGAGGAAAACCACACTGTATAGAGAAAACCTGACACTACTGACTGCTGTTACGGTTTACACATGCTAGTAGATGTCCTGAGATGTCAACAAATGTGTCGTCCTGGGTGTATTTCTGTCCTAGGAGAGGCTCTGGATCCACCATGACCCAGACCAAGTTATATCAGTTACTGGAGATTAGATCAATTACTGTTTTTATTTGTGTGTAGTTTGTGCCAAACATAACTTACAGTATGTGTGTATTAAATGTGTCAATTGATTTATTTGTTACCAATTCTTTAATATTTAAATAATACTCTTTAATAATTCTCTAATTCTTTTCCTGGAGTCTTTACTACAAGTGTAGTATCATATCATTTAAGTGCTTAGTTTCACTCATTGATAGGTTACAGCCTGTTTAAATATACATAAGTGAAAATGAAACACAATACAGGGTCATAATTCTCTTAAATCTTTATTACACTGTGAATTCCAGTATACCAACTTTCAATACCATCTCTCCAGAATGCCTATAGCCACAGAATTCATCCTTCACCTCAAATCATGCAGCAAACTTTCCCATTATCCACTGAGAGTTTAATATTTTCTTTTGGAATGGGACATTTTTCAGGCGATGTATTTAACATACAGACAAGCAAATTCCCATTATAATTTTTCTGTTAGTCACAATGTGGAATGACATAACTGTGTCTTTTATTTGCTGTACAGAAGGTATTCATGAACGCCAGAGACTGCAGATGAAAAGGGAAGAATGTGCTTAGGAAGGACAGGAAGGGCTGGCATGCACAGAATTCAAGGGCTCAGAGGCGACTTTTCAGGAGGAACATGAGGAAGACTGCAGTGAGGAGAATACAGAGCGTACCTACGGTAGGAACCACAATCTCCGTCACCAACTCCATGTGACTGCTCAGTGGGTCTAAAACACAACATTACAGTTTTAAACTGGTGGAAAACATGCAAGGAAATAAACACAAGCAATAACATTTACAAGACAATATGCAAGAAATTATCTGAAATACCAAAAGCATTCTCTAGTACCTAAACCTCATCATGTGCAGGCCAAACCTTTGCAATTTCTGCATGGTCACTTTTGACCCTGGATTTCCTTCTAGCTGGAGGAGCAAACAAAAGAAAGTTCCTGTTAGGTTTAGTTCTTTTCAAAAATAATGAAAGTTGTGCTCTAAGCCAGAAATCCATAGCTGTGACTTGCTGTCCATTGATTAAGCAGCTCTTTCTCACTTAACAGTGACAATTTTCCTACCAGAATGCAAAAAAGAGTTTCTTTTGTTTGCCCCAGCCAGATTTGAAAGGAATTCTTTATATTTTTCTTTATATTCTTTGTTTTAAGTTAACTTCTAAGTTTTCCTACATATTCTTAAGAAAGCCATTTTCATGAATGTGCTGACCTGCTGCTAGAAGCTGGTTACTGGAGATGCAGGTTTCTGTCGCTTTCCTTTTCCAGCCCTCAATCTGCAATGGGCATGAAAACAGAACAGCATTAAGACATAGCAGACAGAAATGAAACCCTTGAGCCATTATGTAAAGGACAGATTAAGACATCTAACCTAGACTAATGCTCCCTGTCACCAGATTGATCTTATGGAGGTCATTTTTAAAGCTGAGGTATGTTCACAAAATGATTTATGTTGGTGAGGAGGATTTTGTAGTAAAGTGGCTTTCACATAATTCATGGAAAGTTCCGTGTCCGAGGTCATTTAAAGTTCAACTTGTGCACGATATTGCATACGTCTTTTCAACACCATATTACATCTGTTCACAGATAAATCTGAATCTAATTACTTATTTAGGGATTCTGTTTTCACATCTTCTACCGGACAAATGTCTCCTAGCGTGATATTGGACAAATGTTGAAAACAGGAGTTTAGAAATGAGCAAAAGGATGATCTGAGTATTTCTTTCCACTTTAATCCACACTCTAAGTAATATAGTAGCAGCCAGCTGGAGCTGTTCTGCTCATAAATGTAACCAGATGTTCCTTTTGTGGCTACATCTTCATTTCCTATCCTTCTTTAAGCACTGTCAGTAATTGTTGGAAAAAAAAAGAAAGAATCATACCTCTCTTTGATTAGGAAATCCATTGGAGCTGATGATGCTTTTGTAGAACTGAACAGAGGCTTTTGGATATCGCTGTTTATTTTTGCTTCTGAAGTCCACATAGTACAGGCCGAATCGCTCAGAGTACCCCTCGTCCCATTCAAACATGTCGAGCAGGGACCATGCAGTGTATCCTTTCACATTTACCCCATCATTAACCGCTGAGGAGATAAGATGTAGGAATTGTTAGCTCAGTTAGTGAAGCTGGAATATGTGTAAAATGTGTGTCTTCTACTTTCACCCTGACCTTTAAGCATTTCGTTGATGTAATCCCTCAAGTACTGCATCCTCCATTCATCACATAGATCAGTGCACAATATCTTTTCCGAGACGCCATTTTCTGTCACATATATCATAGGATTTCCGTACTGCATCTGAGGAAAGGAAATGAACCTAGTTTTACGTCATTGCACATACCTCACATCTTGAATTTGTCTCTGCTCAACTAGCATGTTTAGAGTTAGTGATGGCACGTGAGTAAAAGAATCAGTACCTTCACATAGTGAAGCAGCCGACGGAAGCCCCATGGCACAGAGTAGAGCCATTCAGAGCCAGGATCAGGCCAGAGTGGGTCTACCAGCTCTGCTAGGTCCCGATCAGTAAAGTAAGTACTTCCACTGTTTGAGGGAAAGTTCTTCTGTGTGATGTAGCGTGTGGTGAAGTGGCCGAGACCCAGGAAGTCACAGGTGCCCTTGACAAAGCTTTTCTCATGTGGGCTGAAAGTGGGCAGACGGGAGCTCCCCAGGCCTTGCTGTGCACTCTTCCTGCCTGGAGAATAAAGTAATCTGTATTTAGAGCTTTATTTTATAACAAAGTTAACTATTCCTTCGAATTTGTTATATGAATTAGTTGTAATAATGCGTTATAAGAAAAACATTTAATGTTTGATATGGAAACTTTTCTGTCACATGGTATTTATGTAATGTTTATGTGTGGAGACTCAGGTGTCAGTACTTTGTCAGTCAGTAGGTTTCCCCACCATAAGGTCTTCAGGACAGCAGAGTTTTTCTTCTTCTTTCTTAGTAAGATTTTTTTCTGCATTTTTTGTGTTTTAAATGAGACACATGATGATGGTGAGGGAATGAGCCTCAATTTATACAGGCGTACCGCAACATTTAAATTAAGTGTAAACTGAGAAAAAGCATGACATGTCCTTCTTAAAATAGCAACACTGTAAAAGCAATAAGAAATTTTGAGATGTAGTGTTATTGGTAGAAAATCAAGTTATGGTTTAAAATAATTGAATGAAGGTAATGCCTTCTGTGTCACTTTTTCCTGTTTGCCCTGTCATGTTCTATTCCATACTTTAAAGTTCAGCAGAACAAATGTGCCCAGATCATTAAGAGCTCTCAAGCCTTTTCATTCAGTCCAGGTCAAGTCTCAAGTGTCTTATGGTTGTGTCATTTGTGGCTGCACATATGCAAAAAGTTATGCATGATAATTAAAGATTGTTCTTGAGACCCAAGATTCATGTTTTCTTAGCATGAGCCTCAAGTCAAGTCTCAAGTCACTGTGAGTGCGACTTTGGTTCCCCATCTCTGGTGTGTAGGACCAACATACTGTATATCTATTTATTAATCTGACAGCTGTGGAACATATCTAACAACCAATTCAATGCATTACAGTGTCACAAGACCATGAAAAGACACCGGTAGCCAATTTTTAAGAACAAGTGTAATATTTCAACCAACAGACCCTGATTCTGATGCATTTTGCAACTCATGCTGCAACAATTTGTACTGTCAGTAAACAGGTAACAGATCTCTATAAATGAGATAATAGAGCATTACAGTAATCCAGACAAGATGACAGGAAATAAATACTAATGGCGCATACTATATTTAGAATATGCTCTTAGTTATTAGAATGATGTTATTACTTGCCTATGTATTCCTTCATCACTTGAGGATAGTCTCCACTGAAGAGTGGTGCAGCGAACCAGCCCAGGTAAAACTGCATGTATCTGTCTGCTGCTTCAATGTCCCTCTGATTTGTGATGTCCACTGGCTCCCCCCAGTCAGTAGACAAAGAGATGCCCACCATTCCTGAAGTCAAGCAGAGCTATATTACTGCACTGAAGTATAGGTAAACTATTTTAGTTTACTTCTGAATAGTTGAATTAAAATGTTTCCCCTTAGATTTTTACTTAATTCTATGTAGAGCTTGACCTTCAAAGACATTTTTCATTACATTTTTCCAGCAAAATGAACTGTGGCACTCTGTATGTATTCTTTTTTAGTTGCTATGGCAGTAAAAGATAATTTTTTGCTGATGGAGTGTATTTTCTTTTTACCTTTCTGTTTGCTTCTCCAGTGGATGTCATAAGTGTGCCACACTTTAGCATGAGCCTGCAGGTTTAATTACAAAAAGACTCAAGCTCAGCTTTCATGTATAATCTTAAACATTACTATAACCATATGATGATGTTCTTCCAGTATATGTAGCTTGATTATATTCCTGCTTTGAGAAATGAGAAAGCGTAGGTTCGTGTTTACCTTAATAATGTTGTGGGCAGCCTTGTAGGCGCCAATGCCTTTCAGCCTCAGTCCGGGAGCATGTTCACCAGTCTCATAACCCTCCACTGCAATTGACTGGAATGAAAATGAGATTGCGTCATGTACAGGAGCTGCATTTTGTTAATGATTTTTCTGATATGAGCTCATATTTGGGCAGGCCTACAGCCTACATATTTCCATGTGATTTCTATAGGAAGTGGTACATATGAAAAAAAAAGAACTGAAAAATCTTCAGAGGGATGCTGTTTAGTTTGCTTACCCATGGGTTGTTAAAGGTGATCCAGCGTTTCACCCGATTACCAAATCTCTCAAAGCACAGATTTGCGTAGTCATTAAAGAAATTGACCATGCTGCTGTTCTGCCAGCCGCCATATTTATCATGAAGAACCTGAAAATATGCATGTGAATTCCTGACCCAACGAATCACACAGGAAGCAAATTTGATCAGAGCTCTGGGTGGAAATACCATTAACTCCATTCACAGACAATACGGCTATGCACATTCCCACCATGGGTTATACACAGGATAAAGAAATAATCTCTGAATCTTCCTCTAGATTCCTCTAATACGGTTATTAGCCTACAGTTTTAAAATAGGGATACCCAAAGTCCCTGTAATACTCACCTGAGGCAAATCCCAGTGATAAAGGGTTACAATGGGTGTGATCTGATTCTCCAGGAGCATATTGATGAGATTGTCATAGTGTTGTATTCCCTTCTCATTGATATGGTCAGCTATTAAACAGAACAACCTGTCTGTAATTAATCAGGATTTCCCCAGATATAGTGGCAAAATAATGTTGGCAGTTTTTTGTAAATGTGTCTTACACTTAATTCCGGTGGGTAGGATCCTTGGCCAGGAAATAGAAAAGCGGTAGTGATTCAGCTTCATGTCTTTCATTAACATGACATCATCCTGAATATAATGAAAAAGTAAAAAAGTAATTTAGGGTAGTGGACCAGTTCTTCAACGTTCACACAGGCTTATATCTAAAGAGATCTCATGATGTTGATAAATTAGGCCATAATATATTATGTTCAAGGTTATACAGTACATACATGGTGTTTCAAAAAGATGGACCCAATTTGAAATCACTATATCTCTGTAACCACAAACCACATATGAATGAAACTATTACCACTTAAAAGAAGGTCATAGAGCTTCAAATTTTACCACTAGATCCCTCTCCCAGTGCATACCTCTCAACAGCCTCCTAGCCTCAACGTTAGACAGGTCCCATGGGACCCCAATTGACATCACCTTGAGTTTGTAGTAGCCCTCACAGGACGAATCTCCAGTGTCGTTCAGGTGGACTTTGCCTCTTTTATGTGAAAACACATCCCAGATGCTTATCCCTTTGCCATCTTTGTCCCAGGCTCCCTCAGTCTGATATGCTGAGCTGCCAGCTCCCCAAGAGAATGCTGTCAAATCATTAGACAAATGCACCCAAATGAGTTTTCTTATAAAGTGTAGGAATACATTCACCCACTAGAGGGAGCCAATATAAAATGAAAATTCAATTTCTATATTTGATAGCATACTCCATTGTTTATTTAACTTTACAACTATTGTAATTAGTAAACTATCGCTTGATTAGAAGGTCAGGGGTTCAAGCCCCAGTACCACCACTGTTGGGCCCTTGAGTAAGGCCCTTAACCCTCACACAAATAATATAAATGTCAGTCACCCTGGATAAGGATGTAAATGTAAATATCGCTGAGTGCAAAGTGGGGACATATGTCACCATGCGCAAACACACACATTTAGGGGCCATTAAGTGTAGCCAATCCACCTTCTGGTGAGTAGGTGAGGTGTATATAAATGTGTGTATATATATATACTGTATATCGAATGTATAGAGTTACCAGTAGGGAAAGTGCCATAATGAAAGGATCCTATCTCATTCTTTGTCCAGTCGAAATCCTCAGCTGCAGAAATGCATAAAGCCAACATGAGAACATGGCACAAGCTCAGAAGAGTGTGCTGTGCCATTGTGTTCTTATGGTATGGATCTCTCTTTCAGTAATTCTACCTATGAGAAGGATAAAACAGTCAAATCTTTTGTCATGTAAAACTGTGTATGAGCAGTCACTGACCATTTGCAGCACCACAAGTGAGTGACACATGAAAACAGTCTCTCACACTGACTCAGGCAAAGCACCTTTTTGGCATGTAAACTTGTTTAGGTAATGCAGTCTCATCACTAGTTACATTAGACAGGTAAATTATTCTTCAGTCACTAAATTTAGTGCTTATATATCCCAACTTAAACTGCTTCATTTTCAACATAAAAGCTACATATCAATGTTCTGTATATATCCATCCATTACAGCAGGAAAACACACAAAAAACATTACTTGCAATAGAAACATGCTGTGATTTTTCAATTTTGTAACTTATTTTCAAAAGCTCCAGAGCCTTTAGGTATGCGAAACACACACATGCCAAAAACCACTATTTCTCATAAATTCAAAACATATTCCAAACACAGATTAGATCAAATTACTGTCAGTTCATTTCAGCCAATTGTATGACACACTGACACAGAATGAGAGAGAGAGAGAGTCAGATATAGAAAGTAAGTCAATTTATCCAGTTTTGCCAATATGAAAGACATCTCAAAAATGAATTAGAATTACAGATTAATAAAAGATTATGTAGGTGCACTCCTTTAGCACAAGTAGTTATTGCTCAGGACTTATCCCCTTTCTCTCTCTCTCTCTCTCTCTCTCTCTCTCTCTCTCTCTCTCTCTCTCTCTCTCTCTCTCTCTCTGAGGGAGCACATACACATACATTCATACCTGCTCTGCTCCATGCATTTGTCCCAAAATCCCAGAATGTTACCAAAATCTCTAGACTTATTTCATCCTCACATTATTCTCTAAAGGTGCTGCTCAGCCACCATAAAGGAGAAGAGAAACATCCAGCAGGTCCTGATGCTATTCATCAAGAATCTCATGACCCACACACTGGAACAAACACCCACCATTCACGCTCAGTGGTGTGAAAAGGGAAAAGTGCTGGTGCAAACAGGTTCAATAGAAACACAGATTTGATGCTGTAAGCAGAGTAATGTTAATGAGGATGATCCAGCAGCTGGCAGGGTTCCACTGGAGGTGATGGGGAGTAAAATCTTTAAACATACTGTATAATCTGCCAAAAAATTACTTTCGTTTTAACAACTTTTCAGAGAAAACTGATCACCTTTATTTGTACCTAAATCTCCCTTAAGGTAGCTCTGCAAAGGTCTCCATCTACACTGTCTACAGCAAGGACAGTTTTTATTCTAGTAAACCTCTGTATATCAAATATACAGGCACTAATCACACCTATATTACACCTATAATGTGACAAAGTATATTTATTTGAAATAAGTACTATTCCCTTACTAATACTTTTGCATTGGTTAAAGTATGGTGTGTAAGAGACTCTGAGTGCAGCTAATAAACATCATTGAGTAACATGCTATAAATACATTTCTGCATATTTATGTGGAATTTTTTCAGTCCTGAATACAATAAACAGCATTTTTTGAGGTGTAAATAATTATCTCTGAACTTACTTTGTTAAGATTAACAGTATTTCATTAATGAGGCTTGTTCATGTTAAACTAATGCAGGTGATAATATAAATTAAGAGAAAGAAAATGTTACTCACTACTTCTGAAATACTGCTGCCGAACAAAACCGTATAATGAACTCTCATTTACTCCTTTAAAAGTCTCAGTGGTTGATATTTTCTTGAGTTACACTGGTTTTTATACGGTATTTGCATATTTTATAAGAAAACTCCTTTGCACTGATTTAATCATAGTTTGAGAAACTACAAAAATCGGTTATACAAATACTGTCCTGTACATGACGCAAATACTGTATTAAAAATGTAGGCTTAATTTTATCTGAGTTTATTAAAAACAAAGATACATTTCCTGTGTAGCTTTTTTGGTACATTTTACTCTGTTGGTGTTTACTGAAATTCTAGTAATTGAAATGGACAAATAGCATCATAAGCAATTAAATTCAAGATCATATAGAACAAATAATGCCTTGGTTAAATTAAGTTTTTAGTCAGGAGGAAAAAAATGATGTAAACTAAAGAATGCTTCCAAAAATAGAAGTGTTAATAGTTATTAGTTATTTTCATCAAGTAAGAAAATGCAGTGAATGAAGAGAAGAGAAATCTAAATCAAATCAGTATTTAGTGTGAGCACCCTTTGTCTTCAAAACAGCATCAGTTCTTCTAGGTACACTTGCACACAGTTCTTGAAGGAACTTGGCTGGTAGGTTGTTCCAAACATCTTGGAGAACTAACCACAGCTCTTCTGTCTTTTCATGTAATCCCAGACAGACTGGATGGTGTTGAGTTCAGTGCTCTGTGGAGGCCATACCATCACCTTAAGGACTTCTTGTTCTTCTTGAAGCTGAAGATGGTTCTTAATGACATTGGCTGTATGGTTGGGGTCCTGCTGCAGAATAAATTTGGGGCCAATCATACGTCTCCCTGATGGTACTACATGATGGATGAAGTATCATGAAGTATCTGCCTGTATTACTCAGCATTGAGGACACCATTAATCCTGACCAAATCTCCAACTCCATTTGTAGAAATGCAGCCCCAAACTTGCAAGG
>JAOVYV010000035.1:7047423-7057805 GCA_025674545.1 Hassar affinis | reverse complement strand
TTTGGCTGTTCCTCACCCAGGTTTAAGCTCCTACACAGCTGTTTATGTTTCAGTTAATGACTGTGTTTCAACCTACAGGTGAAATTGATGATCATTAACACCTGTTCGGTATATTTGGTTGATCATACACCTGACTATAATCCTACAAAATCCCTTTGCACTTTGTGCAAGTGAATATAGTGGAGATAAAGTGGGATAGTCCAACAAACCAGGTATGTTTGTGTGATGTTTCGGAGCCCAAGCAGCACTCAGATTGAAAGGCTTAGTCTGTATGAGCCTCTGCCCATGAACAGGGATGTGCTCTGATGTCCAAATGGGTTATAATAAGACAAGTATTTTTGTGGGTGATTTTAAGTGCATTTATTTGCCTTGTGCTGTGATAAACTCATCTTAGATACAGCCAGGACATTCATTTGATCAAATTGAGAGAATGTACTATATTTGAATTTTAGTTGCTCTTTAATTTGCATTATTTGCAAGATGGAAGAAGGATTTTTAATAAAGATATGGCCCTGTTCAGTGAACACTCTCTCTCTCTCTCTCTCTCACTCTCTCTCTCTACACCAGGAACAGTAATTGAAATTCTTTGGTACTTTTGGAAAAGTTGGCCCAGATTTACACATTTCACAGATACTCTAGATATATTTTTGCTGTTGTCCTCTACGTATTTGACACCAACCTACAATATGAGCCTACATGAATCTATTCTTTATAAATATACCCATGTAGGTGTTTTACGGGTTCACTGGGAAGGTGAGTCTTTTCTTAGCGCTGTACTTTTTGCTATACTTTTCACTGTACTTGCATGAAATAAATACTTGTATGGTGAGTTGGACTGTTCCTAGCTTATAATTAAAATATGTGTATTTATTGGTATCATATTCTATTGAAATACATAAACAAGTTCTAGATCAACACTCTTAGTCGGGAAGGTTTTATCTATGTGCCTTCAGTACACTCCAGTCATTTATAGTCGTCTACTGAAAGACCATTGTTTAATGTTTTCTAAAGCATGAATTGAATAGAAGGAAAATGTGTGCACTCATGCTCTGCGTCAGGTGACCCTTTTTGAACAGAGGAATTTTGTTGGACGGCGACTGGACCTCAGCTCAGACTGTGACAAGAACTTCCCTGAAACATGTAACTCGGTGCAGGTGGAGAGTGGAGTGTGAGTATACAATACACATCCTGTAACTGGATCCCTTATAACTAATAAGTGTCTTAACTTTGGTCCCAAGTGAAAACTACCTGAACAGAATCACATCTATTTATTGAAATGTTTTATTACTAATCATCAGATGCTCATTAATATGACAGCCTACATTTACTCTAATGATCTGATCATGATCAAGAAGGCTCTGTGCAAACCCATTAATGATGACGGACAAGACAGCATTTAAAAATTTGTTTGAAATCTCTTTATTTACCAATGGGACAGCTCTATTTAGGTTTGCACACATGCAAATGTGGATAAATGAAAAACAGAAAAGGATTCATGGTATAAATTCACAGAATGACCAGACAATCTAGCTAAAATTGTCATATAGCTGTGATTATCAGATGGTTTGAAAACGTTTTCTGAAAGAATTCCTGTAGCGTGCTGTATACATGACTTGAGTACTCTGGTTACGACTGAAATCAAATAAAGTCATTCATGTGAGTGTAAACACCCATGTTGTTCACAATTGCTGTACATTTATTCTCTTAAACGCTAGTCACATGAGTAATCTACCAAGGAAACAGTGCTAATGGTTAGTAAGACTTCCAAGTGGATGTCTAATGATGACTGCCTGTCCAGATTGAATCTGTCACGTTTGTCCTTTTGAAGATATGTTTGGATTCTTAAGACCTCCTTAGTGAAGTGCTCTAAACCATTATAGCCATATTTACAGACATCCTTATAAACTTTGCTAATATGTGGGTGTGTTTGTTGTGAGCAGCTGGGTGGGCTATGAGCATGAGCACTTCCGTGGGCGCCAGTATTTGTCTGAATATAATATAACTGCACTGATAGGTGGTGTGGGCAGGGTGACCGCATCTCATCTGTACACTCTGTGAAGCAGGTGACACACACGCTCAATTCAATGCATTAAATGTGTGCTTTTAATAAACTCTTTCACACAGTTTCCTTGAGTGAATAGTGAAAGAATATCTTTTGTATTCTTGTGTGGTCTGTGCAGGATACAAACCCTCCACATGCTTAGCAATGTTTCTGGAGCTCCAGGATGACATACTGAATCTTATGAGACGATATGATTTCAAAAGAGCCTCCTCAGTCCGGGTGTCAAATTCTACTCCGCTCTTTATTTATAATCTAAGATCCAAAATATTTATTATACAGACTTTTTTAGTGCCTCTGTGAAAAAGTGAGAATTCATCTCACACATTTTTTCAATATACTAGATATACATGACTACTCGGTTTGTCTCATTTAAATGTGTGCATGTGTGTATAGCTGGGTAATGAACCAGGAGCCCAATTACAAATGATCTCACTATATTCTGGTGAGAAAAGACTATAACAATTTCTCAGATTGGGGAGCACAGAGCAGCACCAGGCGCAGAATTCACTTCAGCTGAACTCCTCCTAACCCTGTACTGTAAAACTGTAAAATCCCTCCAACCATACCCCCCACCCTGACATGCAAGTCACAAACAATTCACATCCCAGCAAAAAAAAAACTATTTTAGTAATAAACTTGAAAAGGACAAACATAGTCATCTTGTGGTTCCATTTAAACAAAAGGAGTGCTGAACACAAAACATGAACAGCGTGGAAACCCCTACATGCTGTATGTATGTTTGAGTGCCCCCCTGTGGTGTGTTTTGACATGTTGTGCTTTTGCATAAAAAAATGGTCATTTGAATCCGTTCCATTTGAAACCATTGCTGACTTCACTTTAGAGAAATGGGTTACTCAAAGGTTCTTTGGATAGTTCAGGCTTCTTTGGTTTTAAAGGGGCTTAGAAATCTGCTTTGAAAGGCAAATGCTCCGTACATGTTTTCCCAAAGGGACAAGTATAGGCCCTTTATGGTTTGAGATTTAACTTAATGTGTTTTTCTAGGTCATGCCTGGATTCCTTTCAAGATATCTGACACACCTCAAATGACCAGAAACCTTGCTAAGAAAGCAAGGTTAATGAAATATAAGATGAGGTTGGAATGCTTCCCTAGTTAACCCAAATGACTTTACAAAGTCCTGATGTCTAGGAGATCTATGTATTCATATATTTTATTTGTATATTCATATCATGCATAATATAATTGACAGGAAAAATTACAGATGGATGTAATATCCAGGGTGCGTATATCCAGGGTGTACCCACCTCACTCCCCGTGTTCCTTGGATAGGCTCCAGATCCAGTTAGACCTACCTGGCATATAAGGTCTAAGTAAGTAGTAAATGATGAGTATATGAGTAAATGAAAATTCATATTCAGGAGCCTAAAATATATGTGCAAGAAGATTTAAGCTCAAGGCTTCAATACAATGGTTTGCGCAAGGGTGATTTTTTTTCTCCTGCTTTATGAAACTATTCTAAGCACTTTCAATTACTAAGCTAACGTCACTTCTATGAATCATCCATCTGCTGCGATGAAGACCATGCATGCACATAAGGGTTAATAATTCATGTGTGACGGCATATCCGAGTTTATCAGCATATCTTCCTGATCGTAATCTTGATAGCATCAGTTGTTATGGGCCTCTGGCAGTGGGCTATAAACTCACTGTTCTCACCCTGTGACCCTGAGCAGTGCTTAAAGAGCTTAAGTCCTCAATACCCTAAACGCTTCAAGCACAGCTGTAGGCACTTCTGTGCACATGAGAGTATATGATAAGGAATTCACATGGGTTTAAGGCAGGCTTCTGTCTCCTACACACATGCTAGGTCCTGCTCTGTATAGGCTACGTAAGTGGTATTTCTGTGAGCCGTGGGAGCGACAGTTGCTCTCCTTCTGTTGGTATGATGACACCAAGATCCGTCTCTCTCAAGCCACTCAGGCAGTCTTCAGCACTAGTGCTGAGATACAGACTAATGCCAGCTGATGTCTCTATTAATGCAGGACTGGAAGACAGGAATGTGGCACTTTACACTAGTCAGACATCTGTTTTGCAGTTTCTCACAGAGAGTAAGTTTTGAGTAATTGAAGCAAGGGAAAGAGTTGAAAGAGAGACTATCTTAATTCAGATCTTGTACACTACTGAAGCATGGTTTATAGCAATGCAGAACATTGCATAAGATGCACAGAGAGTATTGTAATGTCTCATTATACACAACTTTGATGATCTCTGGGTTTTGTTTAGGCCACAGGGAAAAAGCATGGGTAGAAAAGAGAGAACGAGAGAGTCATTAGGAGTGGAAACCTGTGGTTAGACTCACATACTTTATGTTTGAGGCAACTGGTTTAAACAGAAAGAAACCCCGGTGTGGATCTGCTGTCTTAACTTAAAAAATGCCTCACAAAGCTTGTCTCTTTCTCTCTCTCTCTCTCTCTCTCTCTCTCTCTCTCTCTTTGTTTCCTCTTTTCCTACCCATCTATCTCTCTCACACCCATAGATGATGTGGTTAGATGAATGGGAGGGTTTCTATCTGTTTTTCTCCACAATGCAGTTGGTCACAGTTGAATCTGTAAACTAAGTGACCACCCATATGCTGCATTCTACAAGCAGTTATGAATGATTTCCGTAACACTCCTTCTCTTTTACTCTTACACACACTCATATACATACACACAGACAGAAACCCCCCACAGTTCATGTGCTATTCATCAAATCTTTAATCCCCCAGATGCTCCTTCACCACAGTGTGTTTACGTGGTCAGATGTGCTGCTCTACCCCAGCTGACCTTCAGTAAAACCAGTGGTCACTTATTTATGTCTCAACCCGTAACACACTCCCTGACAAGCTGTCATCAGCCAGCCACAATCAATAGGTTTCAGTTAATAAGCCACTCTCAATATTCTTCAGCCAGTACAATCTGACCAGAGAGCCACTTTTCAGTCTCCAAACGTCAGCAAGCCTTAAGAGGAATTCCAACCCAATGCCCTTTCCCCCTTTTTTGATTCATTAACAGGGAGGCAACATCCTTTTTTGTGTTTTGCTTTGATTTAGGTGTCAAAGATCAAGTCAAAATAACCTGAGATAAGAAAAATCCAAGCTCATTGAACTTTGGAGCTAATATGTTCAGGATATGTTTCACATAATGTCATTTTAAATCATTAAAAACAATCTAGCTAAGATAAACTGCTTAATACAGTATAATGTTTGTAACATACAAGTAATGGCCTACAACCTTCCTAAACATAAACACTTATATTAACACAAAAAAGATCTAGCTGAAATAGTTAATGGATAGATAACCGGTAGTAATCTAGCTCATAGGTGCACATGAATAGGGATTTTAGTAGCTTATATAAATATATAAATATATAAATTGCTAGCTTAGTGTAGAACATGCTGGTGTTCTTATTTTAGAGTTCTTATTTTAGAATACTTTAGGATTCTTAGTTTAGTTTATATAGAGTTTTTTGTTTAGATTAATTTAGAATTCTTAGTTTATTTCTGAATTCTTAGTTTAAAGCTCGTTGTTTAGATTAGTTTTGAATTCTTAGTTTACCTCTGAATTCTGAGTTTAGGGTTCTCAGTGTACAGTATTTTAGCATTCTTATTTAGAATACTTTAAGGTTCTTAGTTTAGTTTAGTTGAAAGCTTGTTGTTTAGATTAGTTTAGAATTCTTAGTTTACTTCTGAATTTTGAGTTTAAGGTTCTTAGTGTAGAGTAGTTTAGTGTTCGATTTTATACTTTATTAGTTTAAAGTTCTTTGTTTAGATTTATTTAAAATTCTTAGTTTACTTTTAATTCTGAGTTTAGGGTTTTTATTTGAAAATAGATTGGGGTTCATAGATTGGAGTATCAGTTAAAAGTAATTCAGGCTTCTTAATTTAGAGTAGTTTAGGGTTTCTTTTAGACTAGTTAGTTAAACGTTGGTGTGTTCATCCTTTAATATTCTGCATACTGGAAGCTATAGGATTAAGCATATTTCATGACAAACTGACTTATGCAAAGTATTCATCTAATCAGCTAAGAAATTGTGTTTTTTTTCTTTTTTTTTCTTTTACTTGGGCAGGGGTGACTCAGTGGTTAAGGTGTTGGGTTAATGAATAGAAGGTTGGGGGTTCAAGCCCCAGCACCACTGAGCTGCCACTGTGGCCCTTGAGCAAGATCCTTAACCCTCAACTGCTCAGTTGTGTAAATGAGATAAATGTAAGTCACTCTGGATAAGGGTGTCTGCCAAATGCCATAAATGTAATGTAATGTACTTATATGTAAGCTAGTATGTTTTTGGGTGGCTACTGTTAATAGGCCTTGGCTGAGAAATACATCCATCCTATCAGTGCATCTAAATGGCGTGACCCTGATATGCAGTCTGCCTGGCTGATTTCTTGAAAATTCTCAGCCACTTTCCCCCTTAATCAGATGATAATCAGAAAGGTAAATTGCTTAAGTGGTTCATTAAAATGCTTGTATTATTATATGCATAGCAAATTACTGCATAGTTGTGAAATGACTCTTGAAGTCCATGCCCAGGTTTGATGCAACCCAACACAAAAGTGCACATGCTAAACAAATTTCAATTCCAACAAACATTCAAACAAACCTCCAAATATGGCATGGTACAGGATCCCCGTGCCCCGTGTTTGTGTTTTTGTCACAGGATGTAAGAATGTAGTTGCACAGTGGCAAAACCAATCCTCCAGAGGGCTTCCCCTTCTGAGGTCTGACACTCGTAGACCAAGTGCAACCCTCTGACTTCGTCATGTGTGTGTGAAGAGTGTTGCAGTAAGCCTGAGCTCTGATCAGCCTACACACACATTCTCAAGCACTGCACAAACAAAACACTGATGCCTCGTCCAATTTTTAGCTCGACCTAAACTGGGAAATTCCAACAGCTTTGCTTTGCCTGGAGGAGGAAACAAGCACCTCCATGTGACTGAGGTTTACAGCCCCATTTTCAGCCACTGTCATAAAGAGATGAAAGAGATTATTCTTGTAAAATAACTGTCATTACTGTTAACTTTTTATCCATTCTTACTGTAACAGGGGCAAACGTTTTCAAGAAAGCAACGCAAAAATAGAAGTTATACCTAAGCAGCCTACTATAGAAAAAAACATAAAGAACATAAAAGAGTGTTCATACAATTATCCAGTCAGTCAATCATGCAAACATGCAGATACAGGTGAAGAGCTTCAGTTAATGTTCACATCAAAAAGAGGAGACAAATATTTCAGAAACTGCTGAGTCATTAGGATATTTACACACAACATTCTTTAGAGGTTACAAAGAATGAAGCTAAAACATATTGTTTGTTCTGAGATGCTTTTCTGTTTACCAGAGTTTACCAAAAAAGTGGTTATTTGAGTTAGTGTAGCCTTCCTGTCTGCTCAAACCTGACCGTACTATTCTGATCTTTCTCATCAACATGTTTCTGTTGCTTGAAATACCACACCCTGGATGGTCATTGTTACTGATATCTGACGTGAACATTATTGAAGCTCTTGACCTACATCAGCATACGATTTTAGGCGTTGTGCCGCTGCCACTTGATTGGATGATTGGGTAATTGAAGGTGTACAGGTGCTCCTAATAAGGTGGATAATGATTGGGTATGTGGCAAACTGGGAAACTTCATCAGACACCTCTGAGGCTGAATTCTGGATAACCTACTTAAACTACTCTATTTTAAGCATCCAATCCAATCATCTTTTATTAACCTTCTAAACTTATACTTTTTCTGTGTAGATCATGATGGATAAATATGGAGCCAGTTTAAATGTTAACATGAGACTTGGAAGACTGCATTGGATGAGGTTGATGGTCAGTGTGATTACACGTTTTCCACCATAGAACCTATAATCTTTGGTATCGTGTCACTAGTGTTATTTTTCCATGACTAGATTAGGTCAGTGGAGTCAAAGTAGAAGGATCTTTAAATGCAATTTTCTCATTTTTCACATCCAATTCTAACTAGAATTTAAACAGTTATAACTTGGTTGAGTTCACACGTAAAAGAGAAAAAAAAGAGCTGTGTAAAATGTCCAAAAAGGTTGTGAAACATATTTGAATCACCTTTATGTAAGTTAAACACCACATGCTGACAATCTGCACCATTCGGGAGTAATTACACTAGGTTTTTAATCCACGTTTGCCGCACCCATCCTGTCAGACACCTATTTTCTAGCTGTAGATCCCCAGATACCGGTATAGCAGATCTCTCTGCCCTTGCATGCTTTCTCTCAGCCAGCTCCGTCTAGGGTACGGTGAGATTTAATTACAGATGATCTCACGAGAAAATACCTTGCAGGGCTTAAATGCACATGCCTGCATGTCTGACAAGCTATTTCAGGATGATTATCAGGAAAATCTTGATGCTACAAGCCGGTATGCGGCGTGGCGTCTTGTTACGACATGCTTTTGGCTCTGTAGCCAACAGAGAAAGGAAATGCCTCAGGGAGGCTGCAGGCTCAATGATGAAGCCGAACCTACATTTTCAGAAACCTCAACAGGAAATAGATTGAATGTATTTCTGAACTTTGGAGAAATACACAGAATAGAATAGAATAGAATAGAATAGACATATCACTGACTATACACCCTGTCCTGTGAGACGACAATGAGTTTAGTCATTAATCCTCTTTGTAGCAATTATGAAAATAACTTAAATCTAAATGATGGTAATAATGAGTCAAAGTGAATGAGCGACATGGCTGAAGATTGGTGTGTTGGAGTGTGTGTGAGAGAGAGAGAGAGAGTGTTTTGTCCCAGGCCCCAATGTGAACTCTCAGTCTGGACTGTGTGAGGCGACCACTGTGGCCACCTGTGAACCACAATTATCACCCACACACACACACACACACACACCGAGACTATACCAATTAAGCCTCACGTATGCTCTCTTCCATTCAGCCATAACTAACAGACCTAGTGCTACTGCCAGGACTGACTCACTCTCATCCCTCTCACTTTTTTATAATGACCTTCAGCTTTGTGTGTGTGTGTGTGTGTGGGCAAGTTTTTCTGTGTTGACAGGGACTGAATATTCCACAAGGATAGGAATATCTGACAGTTTTGACCTTCTGGGGACATTTGGCTAGTCCACACAAGTTAAACTGCTCAAGCCCAATATGGGATTATGGTTAGCATTAAATTTAAGTGTAGGATGGCACTAATTAGCTGAATTAATAATTTTCAGAATGTTAAAAGTTGCCTTTTCATTACTGAGGTTAGGGTTAGAGTTAGGGTGAGGCATAGCATTAATTAGCTGCAGTAATAATTATGTGTGTGTGTGTTTGTGTGTGTGGGTGGAACATGTTTTATATTTATAATTTGGTCCCCACAAAGATAGGAATTACTGATATTTTTGGCCTTGTTTTTGACCCCATAAGGAAAGTGGGTTGTTGTAGATTTAACCAAAAATAAAAAATAGAAGCACCAAAAGGTCGCTTTTTCATTACCACGGTTAGAGTTGGGGTTAGGGTTAGCATTAATTAGCTGCAGTAATAATTATGCCAATAGGCAGAAAGTCTTCAGAAGTATAGCAATACAAATTGTGTGTGTGTGTGTGTGTGTGTGTGTGTGTAAAACACTGAGTTAGTTGCCAAGTATAATCAGCTATACCACACATTTATTTCCCTACTTCTCCAGCCAAGCCTCACACAAGTCAAGAATATAAATTGTGTCAAGCCAGAGTGCAAAACATTTCAGAACATGATTATGCGACTTGATGCTTTTTCAAACAAACACTAAAATCATAAATGAATAGCAGAGACGGATCTTTAACAGTGGTAATACAAGATGACTAACACTTTTAGTAATACATCTACTCCTGAACAGCAGTATCATTAAAATCTACATTTGAAAAAGCAGTGAAATCTCAGAGTGAAGGCTTTTTTAAAGTCTGTTACTAATTAAGCCTGGAAGCTCCAAGCATGTCTTTAAAAGAGCACAAGCTTGTTTGGTTGTTTACATTCAGACCCAGGCAGCCATGTGGAGACGGCAGTGAGGATCAGCCTGTGAACCAGAGAGCAGTTTTAAAAGGCTCAGCCCTGAAGTCATCAGACTCTCTGCCACCCACTGTGCTACTGATCCTATCAAACACAAACACAGGCCAAAGCACTTTACTGACTGACACACAGGCGTGCCACAGCCCTCCTCTCAGCCACTGTTCAGCCTTGGATTTCCGAAAGCTTTGACGCCCCGGTATATGTGAACTCCCTTAACATTTGTGTGTACAGTTGTATAAATGCTTCACAAAAATAATCAGTAGTTGGAAAAACAAGAACCAGAGAAGTGGACTTTTTTATACTTATATATATACAGTAT
>JAOVYV010000035.1:7036357-7047323 GCA_025674545.1 Hassar affinis | reverse complement strand
AGATAGATATTTCTTTGCATGAATAAATAGAAGAGCATGTTACATAAGCTGTTTTTTTTTATTGAGGAAGGCTTTGTAGCTGATTATTAGATTTGCTACCCTTCCTGTGTTTCAACACCAAACCCAACACTTATGATCTCTGATGAGCTACTTAATGACAAAATGTCTAGGGAAATTTCTACACCACGTGCTTTAATTAGTTTGTTGCTCACAATTGTCTCAAATGGGTGGTGAAGGCAGATGTGAGTTCAGATAATTTATTAAGAACAGTGCACACAAAACAATAATAAAAAAACATGAACTGTGAATACGGTCAAAGATCATACAGGCCATATACAATACTGTGGATACACGACAAAGCTAGAACTTAAATAGTGGTGCTAACAAGGTACAATAATGAGACACAGTTTAGAATGATTAGTGATGCAACGTGTTGAAGCTGATGGGTAGTATAGTTCAGCGCTGAACAATGGTTACTCTTACTACTTTACTCGATTGGACATTAGTCTTCTTGACTTCATGCTGTAGACTTCCTGTTTACTACCACTTGATCTAAGCCTTGTGTTTAGTTTTCAGTGTGGCTTTGCATGACATTCTTATGGCTGTCTTACTTTTTTGGTTGTTTGATGTAAGCTTAAATTTCTTCCTCAACTCTTTTAGTGAGGCTGCCCCCTTTTAGGTCACTTTGGAAAACCTTTTTGGTTTGGGCCCACTTATCCCCATAGAGATGGCTCACTGCAAATCAAAACAAAATTCCACTTACTGGTCACCTATGACGTAAAATGTCTATCCTGATAAGAGTGGATCTTTGCCAGGACGACCCTGCCTCCTTCCACAGGCCATGAAGGCTCAGTGAATGGTTCAATGAGGATGAAAATGATGTAAATCATATGCTATGGCCAAGTTAAACACCTATGGGAGATTTTGGGCTGGCATGTTACTCAGCATAACCTACAACTATTATTACAACTAATATCTTTATAGAAGAATGGTAATAATCTCTGCAATACAGTTCCTGAAACTTGCATTGAAGCTGTTCTAGTGGTTGGTGGTGGCTGAACTAAGTCCTCTTACTAATGTTTTTTCTTTCTTTTAATTTGACCTGACTGTGCATCTAATATCTGAGTAGAATGACACTTTAACCAGTCACATCCATTATACAAAACATACTATCCAGTATAGCTTGTTCAGCTATAGAACTGTAGTGATTGAGTCTTGGGGCCATAGGAGATGAAAACCACCGGGCAATGAAGGACATTTGTCTAAAACTTGTTTTTCAAAGTTTACGACCATTTGAGTTGAAGTGAAGTGGACTGCATTTGGCTCTTTCTCTTTTTAAAATCAAATGTAATTGAATCATATTTTGAACCATATATAGTCTTTGTCCTCACTGAGACACATATTACCATAATAATAACTTTATGACTACAATTTACACAGTTATGCACCGGGAACAGATCATATTTCATTTTCATATATGATTCTACAGGAAGGTTAGGAAATATTGTCTAGCTTGCAGTGCTCTGGAGTGTCTCCGCCTGGCTCCTTTAGCTCGTATAGTGCAGCCATTATGGGCTTAAAAACATGGCCACCTAAATTAGGGCTGCTCCACATTCAAATGTCAAAGTCAATCCGTGCTATGAGCTGTGACATGGACCATGAAGCCATGATCTGGAGCACCAGCAATGTGTGTATGTATGTGTGTGTGGGAGTGAGGGGGTTTCATGGGTGTATATATTAATCTTATTGCAGGGTATACCCCACCTTAAGGCAAAGTAAATTTGAGCTTTACCAGTGCTACCATTTTTGGGAAGCAAAATTATGTTTTATTGTTTTATGTTATTTCAGTAATTGAGGATAATCACATTAATGCTGTCAGAAACTGAACATGGTTGTAGTAAAAGTGATGGATATAAATGTGGCACAGCTTTACAGCTTTTGTAGCCCATTTGTGTATGTGTATATGTGTGTGTGCATGTACATGCCAGTCAGATAAAAGTAATGCACATTTAAGAGAGACGTGACTGCAGGCACTTGCACATTATATCTTTGCTCTCATGTACGTGTGAGCATGTCTGGAGCAGTGTGAACAACCCCTTCCCAGTGCACAAACCTCTTCCTGTCTGGAGTACAGTCAGTCTCAGATAGCAAAATTGACGCTTTACCCTTTTAACCTTTAGCCACTGTCTTTTGACCACAATCATTTTTATAGCTTTGTATCATATTGTCTTAAGTCTGAGTCCCTAAAGATGAAATAAATGAAAAGCTTATTTAAGTTTTGTAAAAGAACATTTTCACTCATTTTTACGTTACTATGTTTGACGCAGGTAGCTCATGGGAACTGGAAATTGCAAAAGTGGTTGCAAATAAGCTAGTATATGATCCAGTTAATTTAATATATCAAGTAATGCTTTATTTAATGGATTAGATATTAACATATTGACTCGGTTAATGTTTTTTAATGCGTGTTTAATAGTGTTCTATTCTTGTATGAACAAATACCTCAATGTATTTGTTGTCAAATAATAAAACAGACATCATGTGAATAATATTTCCAAGAAGTGGCATCAATAATTTCTGTGTCTGCCAAGAAATGATAACACAAATCTTTCAGAATGGGGTGTTAACTTATATTTTTAGAGAAATATAATGAATGGAATAAAAATAATTCTTTGTTTCTGCACACAAACATTTGGACTTTATCATATGCACTGTACAGATCAAGAGAGAAGCTGATCCTTGATTGGTCCTTTGAGGCTGTTCTTTTTCTATTGGTCTCCTCTTTTGGCACCTGATTTCTGTGTATGCATTTATCTTACAGACAATTGCTCTGTGTCACTGACAGAGGCACGGGAAAACGGGAAATGATTAAAAAAGGAATGTCAGAGAGAGATGTCGGGAAGAGAATGGGGTAGGGTGGGGGCGNNNAGGGAGATTTAGTTGGCTCTGTCTGATATGAAGAGAAAATGAAGGCCTGAGATATAATGTTGTGTATCATGTGACATGACAAGGGACAGAAGCCATGCTCAAAGATTTACTTTATTATTCCTTGACATATCTAGAACATATTGATAAACCACTTCTGGGAAATATTAGCCAAATTACCAAAAAGCAATATTTAGCTTTTACCAAATGTCTGCTTTCTTTCACTAAAGAAATCTTGATAGCAAATATTTACAAAAATTAAATTAGCTGTATATAAATGAATTGCTGTAAGAGCTGTATATTTTAGCCTGGGTTTGAAATTTGTCTTTTTTTTGTAATTGAAAATTGTAAACACTGGTGGACTGTACCACAATGATTAGACTCTGAAAGCAAATGCATTGTGTTCTTCTGTACGATTTTTTTTTACCTTTGCTATCACTAGGTCCTGCATCCTAAGATCTTAAACAATTAGAAAAAGGTCACTACAAGTAATAAACAAAAAGATAAGGGTTTGTGTTTTTGGATGCTGAGACTATAATAGAGGAACTTAACATTTAGCTTTTTTTATGTTGGATCCTTCAACAGGATCAAGGTGCAGATATGCCTCATCTCTGCTCTTAGATTTCTGGGCCTCTTGTCTTGCTTGAAGCCAGAGAGGGACAGGAAATTGGGGGACGCTTTGGTAGTGGTCTGGCCTCCGACCCCTGAACTGTAGTACTGCATCCTTTGAAGTCAGAAGGAGAATCACATGCAATTACTTGTGATATAAAGCACGTTCTCCAAGAGTGCTCAAGCCATGCTGAGCACATCCTCCCACTCTCTCTTTCTCTCTCTCTCTCTCTCTCTCTCTCTCTCTCTCTCTCACACACACACATGCACACACATACACACACACACACTGTAAACTCTATACACCATATAATAACCTTGGCCCTCCTCCTTAAAGTCTTCCTAGAAGTTTTCTCCTTTATATAAACACACTTAGGAGGAGTGCTGGGTGGAATAATTTTAGGTTAGCAGAACATTTCAAGAATATAACGTGTCCGTTCCTAAGATACTCAATCTGTTGCATTTTCTGCGCATTCTGAGTAATTTAGGGATCTGATAAGGTTCAATGTTGATTGTCTTCACTGTGAGGGGAAAAGAGTTCTTCAGGGGTTGGTTAATAACCAGTATAGGATTATAAACATATAAACATTTATGAAATGGAAGTCTTCTGTTGTAGGGCTCTATGTAGAACCTGTAAGGGCTTCCCAAGGGAAACAAACAAAAGAATCCTTTAAGCTTTGAGTCTGATAACTGCACTACCTACTACTTAGTCCAAAAACAACAACAAAAATCACACAAATGGCTTTAAACAACTGTTTGTAATTTGAGGAAAAGATCGAATTTTTTCCCCTTTTGACTCTACCTGTTCTCTGACTCTTCCTGCATGCCTGCAAGGGCTGATTAGCATAGTTTCAAACTCTATTGTTAGCATGGGTGCCTTTTTGTCTGAGTGCTGCAGTGACATGTAACCACCTGTGAATCTACAACTTGAATCTTTATACTTCATGAAAACAACTGCATAGAAGATGTGCTAATGATCAGAGTTTAACTCCTCCTCCTGTGTACTACATAATCAATTTTTTAAAGGTTGGGTTCTGATAGTTGGTTTCGGAGAGTCCAAAAGCTATATCACAAATGAGCTAACAAGCTAATTACAGGAGTCAGGTGTGTTCGACTGATTTCTCTTATGAGCATTCTCTCATAATACAGGACACTTCCTTGTGACCTACTTACCAAAAATATATCTAGATCTTTCAGTTAAATTGAGGTTAATTAAAATAGCAATCTTAAGCTAACTTCAGCATTCAGCTAGCTCAACTGTGATGTCAGGTTTTTAGCACTAGATATGGCAGCTAGCTAATAGCTCTTTTGCTAAGAAGGTTTGATTGATCTTCACGTGTTTGAAGACGATTTAAATGACTGATGAATAATGACATGAAGAGAAGAGAAAGCTTTTGCACAGCTAGCATCATTACATGGCTTTAACCTAGTCAAATCTCATCTTGTTCCTGAGTTGGTGTGTGTCTGCATGCATGTGTGCATGTGTGTGTGCGTGCGTGCGTGCGTGTGTGTGTGTGTGTGTGCAGTATATAGTGTGGTGCAGGAGGGGAAAATCTCTTACTTCCCCCAGAGAGACAGAATGCAAAGCATTCCTCACATTACCACAGAGCAACAATCAGAGGGGAGACGAAAGAAGCAGGGGCCTGGCCAGAGTGCGCGCACACACACACACACACACACACACATATATATATATATATATATATATATATATATATATATATATATATATATATATATATACACACACACAAAGCAGAATATGTGGTGACAAGAAAGACAGAGGTCACTCAGTTCTCCTTCTCATTCTCCATTTCCAATCCTATGAACACTCTCATTTGCTTCCCGCTCTGTCCTTTTTCACCCACATTTCTGCTTGGAGTAGTTACAGTGGCTATATGTAATCCTGGGCCTCTGTTTTATCTTTCATTTTTGTAGAATTTGGTTACTTTAAATCTTCTTTGGTGTGTAAAATGTCTTATACTGCAGATTGTAGACTTTTCCTTATTGAATCATTGTTTTCTCCATATAAAAGAGTGTTTCCTGTAAGGCCTTTGCTCTCTGACAATCCGGTAGCACTTTATTTTACAGTTACTGCCTACTGTTTAATAGGCAAACGTGCAGTAATTACAAATAATGTCTAGTCCAATATTCAAGTTGGCTGCATAGTAATTAGTGTAAAAACTAACAGGTGTGTATGCCTGTACTTTTCCAAAAAATTCAGACCTTACAGTAAATACAGTCATGATACTAGTACCAAATAAGAGAAAGTTAATACAGTGAGTGATATCTTGAGTGTATGGACATGCTGTATGGTTAGGACGGAGTCACATACAATCAGGAGTCAGTACAATCCATCCCCCAACGCATTTTTCCACTTACATTGAAATCATTTAGAAGCTGTGGAAATGATAAAACTTTGAAAATATTATCCTAAAATCAACACTTATTGAAATGTGTAACTACCTTATAGCAGTCTTTGCTTGTGCAGGAGTGAGAATATTTGCAAGGAGAAGCAAGGGGTGAAAAGCACAGGCACAAAGACATTTTGTGTAAAACAGGTTGAGCAGCAATGGCTTTTTTAAATTACATTTGATGAGTTTTATTGTCCAGTAAGTGTCCATTCAAATAAGTGTGCTGTTAAATATGCTTTATTTCAATGCAGGACAATTCCAGCTCCTTTAAATTCTTTAGGGTGTGCTGTTCTCAATTCAGACCACAGGTTTTCAATATTTAAACATTTCACGTCTGCAGTCAGAGACTGACATCATAAAACTTTGATTTTATGCGCCACAACCATTTCTGTGTAGATTTGGAAAGTGCTTAAGAGATCTGTCTATAGCCAAGTTGTAACCTCTTGGCAGAATATCTAACACTATCAATCTTCACAAGATCCTCTGGACCACTAGCTGTAAAACAGCCCCAAAGCCTGAGTCACTATATTGTACAGTGGTTTTAGAGGCTTTTCATGTATGTACTGCCCATTCTTTACCAAACATGCTGATGGCCAAATATTTCAGGTTTGGTTTTATTTGGTGGCCTGATTTCAGTCATAGTTTGCAGTGATTCCAGCTTGTTGTCACGGAGGTCTGATAGTTTGTTCAAGTTTAAACCTTGGACCATACTAAGAATCAACTTAACTGTGCAATTTGAAACCTTGGGGATCTCTTTGCCTCCCTTGCCATCCTCCTTACTTGTCACTGATCCAATTTCTGACTAATTACAGCTAATTGATCTGACCTTTTGAGTGGAAAATTTTATTCATTATGTGCTGTGTTATTTTACACTGTTATATTGGCACTTGAATGGTGCCAGTAGTTTTGGACTTTTTTATATGAACTCCATGTATACTTTACAAGTTCCTAGTAAATAATGTGGAAAGTATTAATTACTTACTATTTGTTTCAGGTTTGTAGTCTTTATCACTAGTATGTTGTTTCTCAGCATTAGCTGGTATGGTACTTTTCACAATACTACCACAGCTTCTGTATTTGGTCTCATTTGCACAACATTTGTACCCAAATAACCTACATAAAATAATTAAACATAAGGTAATGTGTTTTGGCATTAAATATTTCTGCACAAACATTGTACTTTGTATAATTAGCATTTTTGAACATTTGCAAATGACTAATCTGTGTAAAAAGACAAAGATTGGGGTAGGATTAGTGTTCATACCACAATGCCCTAGCTCAACCCTAATGAGGTCTGGACAAAGTTATATGCAAACTACAAACCCCATTTCCAGAAAAGTTGGGACTTTTTCTAAAAATGCAATAAAAACTGAACACACTCAAAAACAGTTGTGGCAGAGGCATGTTTACCACTGGGCCACATCAACTTTTTTAAATTACACTTTTTAATAATTTGAAGATACTGATTGTTACAATTTTGCAAGTGGAATTTTTGACCATTCTTGAACGGGAGCTACTACTGTTGTCTGAATCTCCTCTTCATGATGCTCCATACATTTTCAATAGGAGACAGATCCTGACTACAGGCAGGCCAGTCAAGCCACACTGTTGTAACTGGTGAAGAATGAGGCCTGGCA
Organism: Hassar affinis; assembly: GCA_025674545.1. Classification (NCBI taxonomy): domain Eukaryota; kingdom Metazoa; phylum Chordata; class Actinopteri; order Siluriformes; family Doradidae; genus Hassar; species Hassar affinis. Next base: position 7,039,738 of record JAOVYV010000035.1, on the reverse strand, counting down.
TTGTCCTGCTGAAATAGACATGGAATTTCTTGGAAAAGATGTTGTCCTGATGGCAAAAAGAACAATATAAGCCTCCGCATCAATGGTAAGTTCACATATGTATGCAGATCACCCATGCCGTAGGCACTGATGCACCTCCATGCCATTACAGAAAAAACTAGCACATTGCAAGTAACAGATCCAAAACATGCTAGGCTTAAACATAGTTGCAGGCAGGCAGTAGTTCAGACAAACAGGATGTCAGAGGCAAAGGCAAAAATCACACAATCCAAAGAACCAACCAGACCAAAAAGCATGAACATGCTTGGAATGTCAGTTGTAATACACAGAGCTAAAGGAATACTTCACAAAGTCCTAGTGTAGTGAGTGCAGTTATATAGTGTGGTTAACTGATTCCATTATGAAGCTGTGAACTTGAACTGGTGAGCTGGGAGTTGGAGTCCATGGTGACCATAACTGTAGGCAGAGATGCATTCTGGGAAGGGTGGGAGGGAAAATAAAAAAGAACTTGCTACTTTTAAATGTGCACAACTATTAAAAAGTAAATGTTTTTAACAGGTGAATGTCATGTTTCCACGTGAAAAGTTGTTTACTTATCTGTGCTGATTTTCATTTTAAAAGTAGAAAACTAATAGCTTAGGTAAATGAATACATAAAATTATCTTTTTAATTAATCAATGTGTGTTTGTGGGTGACATGGTGGCTCGGTGGGTAGCACCGTCGCCTCACAGCAAGAAGGTCCCGGGTTCGATCCCCGGGTGGGGCGGTCTGGGTCCTTTCTGTGTGGAATCTGCATGTCCTCCCTGTGTCCACGTGGGTTTACTCCGGGCACTCCGGTTTCCTCCCACAGTCCAAAAACATGCACGTTAGGTTGGTTGGCGTCTCTAAAATGGCCCTAGTGTGTGAGTGTGTGCTTGAGTGTGTGTGCCCTATGATGGATTGGCGCCCTGTCTAGGGTTGTTCCAGCCTTGCGCCCTATGTGCCCGGCTAGGCACCGGCTCCCCCGTGACCCTGAAAAGGAATAAGTGGCCAAGAAGATGAATGAATGAATAATGTGTTTGTTTGTATCCAGTCAATTTATGTTAGCTACTGAAATGAGTGCTAGTCTAACATGGAATTAGCAAGGAAAACACACCAAATTAGACTTCATGCTTTCAGTGGAAGTAAAGGAGACAGCTCATTTTATACTGCTTACTCCAGCATATTGAAGCATTTTAAGTACGTGGGGCGAGAGATGCTCGTCCTCAAGTTAAACCCTGCAGTCTAATTGTTTATCCACTTTCAGACACACAGGTATAGCTATAGTGTGTAAATTAAAATAATTGAATGGTAAACTGAGTCCATTTGACTGATGTGTACCAAAGAGTAAGTGGCTGGATGAGAGAAAAAGGGACAGAAGAGATTTGTAACAAATACATATTTAAATGTAGAGAGTAATATGTATGTTTGCGTGTATTTAAGTACGAATAGTAAAGTTTAAGTATGAATATGTAAAAATAATAATTAAGTATAGTAACGAAGTACAATTACTCAGGTATTTTCCACCCATGGCTATAATAAATATAGGATTTTTGTTTATTTTTTAATATCAGAAGGCAATAATTTATTGTATGGAGTCATAAAAACAGCTCCGTGATTTCTGATCATTTAGCAAAGAGAGGAAGGAAGTGATGGAACTAAACACTTGGATTTTTTGCGTGTAAGTGAAAAGGGAGCATATAATAGAGAGGGAGAGTGAACAAGAGACGGGGTTGAGTAGGAGGAGAGTAGGTGTAATTATCCTTCTCTGACAATATTAAGCATGCTGTGTTTTCCTGCAACAGTGCCAACCTTATCACAGGCTGCACACACACACACACACACACACACACACACACACACACACCACACACACACACATACACACACACATCTTATTTAAAAACATCTATTCCTTTTAAACAATTTCACATCACAATTACAACATTCTCAAAGCAAAACACTCCCCAAGAGACACAGTGTTTTCTTTTATGTCTCCTTTCCGCCTACTCTCTCTCTTATCTTTAAGGAAAAGTTCCTCTGACCCCTGGTGGGACCAAAACTCAAAACATTGCTTGCTTGAGGCCATGTTTCCTTGTGGTAGTGCCTTATATGCCTTGTTGCTTTGAGGAAGAAACAGTTGAGTTCAGCTAGTCCATTGTTGCTGTTTGGTTCATAACACAGCATAAACATGTTATTGTATTATTCGGCATAGCACAGATCTTAACCCCCAACATGCCGGGCTAGTATTAAACATATAGCGCCATTAGTTATTAACACCCTAACTTTCATTTCATTAATCAGTACTCATTTTGAAGCATATTATTCTGTAATCTATATTAATGACTCAGTTCCTACAGGGAATAGGAAAGGTATGCCGTTATGAGAATAACTCTGTCAAAGCCTGAACCCCTGACAGCTGTGATATTTTAAGGGGTTTATTTATGTTGTTATATCCATAGTGACTATGAGTATATGAAGCAAGTATAAAAACAGCTCCAAAAAGTATGCCTGGTCTTTTTCTCTAAAAAAGATATTTAACACCTTACATTTCCAGGTGATTATTATGCAGTCATTCTGCTTTAAACAGTAATTAATATGCAGAGATGGACAATATATGAGTAATTATAATTTGTTACTATATATTTTTTGCCTTATTTATAATTTTCGCTTAATTCCTAGAAAATGACTGTACCCTATACTGTATATCAATATAATCGCATCAGCTTAACGTCTGATCACTTTCGTTTAACATCCAAATATTTTAGAATTAACGAACCAATTCTTTATCCGTGGTGACCTTCTCATGCTAGAGAAGAATGCTGTCGTTCCAGCTATCTCATTCTATCTGAAGTTCAACTTTAAAACACAGTCAGAGGGCAATTTTTGTATCTCCAATTCACCTAATTTGCATGTCTTTGGACTGTGGGAGGAAACTAGAGTACCTGGAGTAAACCCACTCAGACACAGGGAGGACATGCAGACTCCCACAAGATTGCAGCATGGAGCTTGAGGATGAGCAGCACCCTCAGCCCTACCTCAGTTAAATGGATAATGAAGGAAGCAGAGAATCTTATACAATGAGGTGTCTTCATTTCCTCCCAAATAAACATAATCCAATTTTTTGTAATTGCTAATCTTAACTTTACTGATTGATTGATTGATTGATTGTTACTTTTTACTAGGTAATACTAGAGTACATTTAAAAGTTTCTGTTGTTCACTTGAGTAAATTCCATTACAATTTGGCTACCTTGGTTTGAAATCTTCACCACATGACCTGAATCACAAAATTTAACATGAACATAAAAGTCATGTTTTTCATAATCTGGTTCTTATTAAGGAAATTTTGGGTGTTACTGAG
>JAOVYV010000035.1:7026357-7031357 GCA_025674545.1 Hassar affinis | reverse complement strand
CTGTGTCTCCTGGATCTACATGAAGTAACCAATCAAATATTTTTGGTGTGGATTTAGCTCTGCTCAGACTTTTCCCGGCTTGTGCCACGTTGAACAATCTACCCCATGTTTTCCCAGCAGATAGTCATTGAGGGCTCTGGCTGTCTCCCTCGTTTAACCATAAATGAGACTCCACGTGCCGAAACACCGGTTTGAAGGCCAGAAACTTCCCCAGACAGATTCCACTTGAATATGTCTGTCTGAATCTTAATGTTACAGTGTAGTTTATTCAATGAAATGGCAAAACTATCAAAAGTTTTTTATTGTTGTGATACAAGTAGTTATCATTCTACATGGATATCTTGCAAAGCATAGTGTCAGCGGTAGCTCAGTGATTATGAGTTTATGCTAATGACGAGAAGGTTGTGTTTTCAAACCCCATGACTCCCAGAGATCCAGTTACTGTATACCTAATAGGTACATTGGCCGCTTTTATCAGGTAACATCCAAGGTGCTGATTGTAGGTATATAATTGCAGGGACTAGTCTGTAATCTGTTGCTATGTACAGATTCTGTTCCATCTGTCAGTGGAAAGGGACCACAAATAACCAGATATTACCTTGGTTGGATTGCCATGCAAGTCTGAGTGTATCAGATATAGTAGTGATATTAGGGATTTTAGGCACTGTGCATACTCATTGCCCACTTTATCCACTATAACCACATTTTGGCCTCTTTTATCACTGGATGATATTCGATAAGATCATCAGGTTTTACAGCAGGTGTACTGAATAATGTGACTACTATGTTCAAACAAATACTAGACACTCTATTATATATAGACCTAATGCAAGGTGGACAAACTGCATACAGATAATATGATATATAAATACTTTCTAACATCTTTCTTTTCTTGTAAATGGCACAGCCATGTCTTGGTGAATAGTATCCAAATAGTGATGGCATTTAGCAGCATCAGTAAAATAACCAATAAAAATAAATGACTTTTGTGTTTACAATTGCATAAATATTCTTAAGGACACAGTTGTTCTGAGGAAACCAACTGGTATGCTGTTTGTAGGCTTCTTGTAGATCTTGCTACAGTTCTTTTGTTGCACAAGTAAAATCCCAGACAAACTTGATAATGTGCTCTGTTACTTAATATGATCCATTGCAAAACACAAAACACAAAAATCTTTAGAAAATAAATCAATTCTTGGAAATCATTTTTTTTCTTTTCCACTGACACACTAGTAAAGTGTGTAAAAAACTGCATAAAGCATTTGCACTGTATATATTTTGAGAATGAAGTTTCTCTGGGAAAGTTTTCCCATTCTAATATTTTTGTGTTTGATCTGTTCGTTGTGAACATTCTTTACTATGCGTTGGAGTCAGAAAGTCTGATTTCTTGTCTATTGCATTACAAACTCAATACAAGCACAGTACAAGTGTAAATGTACTTCAGAACGGCATCTTTCATCCAGCCTCTTAAATCACCATCTCGCTGTTCTGTATCCATTTCTCATTATCCATTTTCTCCAGTAGCCTGTGATCAATTCCAGCCTGGAAAGGCTACTCTATCTGCCCCCAGTACACTTTAGGCCTTCATGGACTCAGAGTGACTTCCTTCACTTGCTGCTCATTGCAACCTTGCCATAGCCCCATTACTGCTCCTGATGACATGGCATTCCTGTGCTGGGTCTTGCTAGGCCCCTTATGACAGCACCACGGCTGCCCAGAGCCTGGGTGGACACTGGGCTATTTTAGGAGGTGGTTTGGTGCCGGACTCCCTGTCTCCTTAACTCTAAACCTCTCTGCTGATAGATTATCTACATGAGACTAAATGGGAGTCAGAGCAGTTATGAACCTGACGCCAGGCGAGTGTGGTTATCGTCCACTCAGAGCACTGATAAGTGACGGGAGCTGCGATGAGGATCGCACCAATCGTCATGCAGAGGAAGGCCATAATGCAGTACTTTACTGAGTCTGCAGCCTACATTTCAAAAGTTTTCAGCAGCATCATTCTAAGCAAGTGGCACTTGCACTGCCAAATTATTTCACATCGTTATGTAACACTAAGCTTTTTGGAAACATTGTAGGTGCAAGTTTCTTTATAACAGCTAGTATAATTCATTCTCATCAAGATGGTGTGCATGAACTAATTACCAAATGAAATATCTGAGTACAATTGCTTGTTCAAGTCAAAGGCTGCTGTTGATTAGAGGATGAAGAGAACATCTCTAACAATCACATGAACTGAATTTTCCAATGATTTATTCCAATTTTCTGTTAAATTATTCAGCAAACTCTGCAGTTGGAAAGTCTGGGGCATTTTATTCTAATCTTTTTGTTTTATTATTTTGAAAACATAAAAAATATGAACTGTCCACACCAGCAGGTGCACATTTACTGACACAAATGATAAATCAGATTTGATTGTAAGTCCAGTTGTAAATAAGTGAGCTTGCTTTCTGTAAATGAGACAAACATTAACCATGTGAGACAGGATTACAGAAGCCTCAAAAGCACACCCCTGTAAAAAGTGTGAGAAGAGTTTCTGTCAGGATGATCTAAAGCAGTAGCCTGAGCACAGGTCTACAGGAGTTAATGCATGATTTACAGCCTGATGATTTCATCCATTAATAGCACATGGGCACGTCTGCCTTGCCTCTTCAAGTATTTTAAAGGGTGAGCCAAATTGCCATTAAACTCTAACCTTCTCAGTGGAAATAAGACTTTCTCGGTATCAGAGGTATCAACTGAATAACTTTTCTGAAGAACTTTACTTACTGTGATCAAGTCAGTGTATTGTGGGGCGTGTTTTCTCTTTTCTGAGTCCACATGGGAAGAATTAACCCTTTCAAGGAGTTTGCTGGTACTGTTTCAGTAAGAGTATCACCACTGATACCATCATTACTGTTGGTTTTATAGTTAGTGCTATTAAAAGTGTTACAACTGATACGAATACTTTTTGCAGTAATAAATATAAATGTGTTTATTTTTGCAGCCAGGAGGAGCAGGAACACCTTAAGAAGTGTAGTACATGCAACATGCATAATTTAAATAATGATCTTGATGATCTTTTTGCTATAATGTGCCTGCATGGTGTTTGTGTGTTATTAGTTTTGGGGGTTTTTTTTGCATGTATCATATGCATATGCATTTGTAAGTAATTGATTTGTTTAGTGCTTGCTTGCTAGTTTGCATTCAGGTGCAGAATGATTATGCATGGTTGTCACATGTGCATATTTATCAAGGCATGTTTTAGTTTAATGTATGCATGCTTTATGTTTATGCATACGTGCGTATGTTTTCTGCAATTTTTAGTTTTTCCAGTGCTCTGTGAGTGGCCCCTTTAAGGGTGCAGAAACCCGACACCGCGCCTGCGCAGCACCCCGCGCGCCCCGCAGCCGCCACCGAGTCTAGACGAGCACATGATGAGAAACAGCCAATGACTCCGCCGCGCTCCTCCGAGGGCCCCGCGACCGCGCGCGTACACTTGTGTGTGTGTGTGTGTGTGTGTGTGTGTGAGTGTGTGTGTGAGTGAGAGAGAGAGAGAGAGAGCGCGTAAGGAACAATCGTAGGATCCCGTTCATCTCGATCGCTGCTGCGCGGAGTGAAAGGATTTAAAGGGCAAGTCTTCCTGGCGCAGACTTAATGGATGTTTCCGTTGCATGAAGATTTTTTTGGCTGACCGGGATGGAGCTATTTACCGTGAAAGGATTACTTTTGGGTTTGTTGCCGAGTTGCTCTGTCCACGCGCCTGTACCGATCTAAAACTGCTATATAGGTAATCGAGGTTTGCCTGATCCAGAGTGTGTTAATCCTATTCTGGATGTGAATCTAACGGCTGTGCAGGAATGCACAGGACTCAAGCAAGCATATAAATCAACTTTCTTATGTTCATGTTTTGCAGACTTAGCGCTGCACGCTGCACCGTTTTTTTTATTGCTGGTACTAATGCGCCGTGACAGCGCCGCCACTTTGCTGCAAAACTGCCACGATCACCGAGTCTAATGTGGTGCTCCGGCCAGGAGGAATGCGCCCGCGGCTGTGCGTCTAGGCTAGTGCACGGCGCTCACGGAGCCTTGATGTCGGACACCGAGCACGAGCATCGTCAGGATCGGGAACAGACGTAGGACACACACACACACGAAAAGCGCGCATGAGAAGCGGTTAAGGTGTCGTATGTTCAGGACGAGACGCGGCGCTCTGGTTCGGCGACTCTGGAGAAGCCGTTTGATCGCGGACGGAGAGGAGGCCGATGGAGGCAGCAAGAGCGGCGACGATCCGGAGAACATCTCCCAAACGGAGCCTACGGCTGTGGGAAACTCCGGGGGATCGAGCGACACCCTGGCTCTGGTGGAAAGTGGAGGATCAGGGCTTGTTTTAGAGCAAGAAGGCATCCAGGTGGACATGTGTGTCCAGGAGCAGCGTGGACTCACTCCATCGGAGGAGAGCGACGGCAGGACAGTGACCTGCTGTTGGTTTAAAAACCTCCATAGAAGCAAAAGTGACCTTTCTGAACACTGGGAGATTAGAGACCACAGTGCTGCAGAGCTGAGAACTCGTAGAACATCATTGGAGCAAGAACTTCAGAGGTGTGCCTATGCACTCCTGAAAAAGTTGAAAGAGAAACCTTTGGGCGTCTTGTTGGAAGCAGTGGAGTCTAAAGGCGCCGTGTTGGGTGGTTGTGTTGTAGCTCCTCAGGCCGAGCTGCATGTTGGAGGTCGTGCTGTGTCTCCTCAATACCTGCTGTGTAGGTTTTTCCGCTGGCCTGACCTGCAGCTTGCATCCCCACTCAAAGCACTGTGCTGCTGTCAGAGTTTCAGGGCGCCAGGCGGCGAGGCGCCATGCTGCAACCCCTATCATTACAGTCGCCTTTGTGGACCAGGTGAGGATGTGAGGATGCTCGAAGCAAAGCAACCTTCCGTGGTTTCATCAAGGGTCTGAGGGTTCTGCAAGAATCTTACTCCAATAAATTTTATACTACAGCACACACACATATACATATATACATA
>JAOVYV010000035.1:6999006-7009356 GCA_025674545.1 Hassar affinis | reverse complement strand
GTGTGAATGTGTGTGTGTATGAGCCCTACGATGGATTAGCACCCTGTCTAGGGTTGGTTCCTGCCCTTGCGCTCAGACTTGCCGGCTGGGCACCGGCTCCCCTGTGACCCCGTAACTGGGAATAAGCGGTACAGATAATGACTGACTGACTAATTTTAGAGATATTTGCTGCCCAGGAATAGAATTGTAATAGCAGCCAAAGTCTTTCCCGTCCCTCTAATGTCCCCGCCTTTCAGTTAAAATGACTGCATTGCCAGTTGCTTTAACAGTAAAGAGGGCATTGATAGCTGCTGGCTGGGGATTGCTTTATTATGAAGCACAGTTGTATCTTAGAAAGAATTTGTTCTTCAAAGAATATAGATATGAACTATTATTGATAGAAATATTAATATTAATAAAAGAAGTCATTGCATTATTGCATTGCATCATTGCAAGTAATACAATTCAGCACTACACAACTTCCTGTTCATTATATCTTATTATTATATACCATCATAAAGAATAATTTGTGTTTATTTTATTTTATTTCAGGCTAACTCATAATTATAATCACAATGAATGTAATTTAACAACATACAATTTACTTAAAATGAACACCCTTCGACTCTGAGTAGGGGATGATGGGTAAATGACATGCCATGCTTCTTCTTGTACTTATGCTCTGTTATTTCCTCTAACATTGCTGCTAGCGTGTGTGTCTGTGTGTGTGTGTGTGTGAGCGCACATGTGCACATGTGTGTGTGTGTGTGTATGTTTAATTATAGATAATATAGGCTGCCCCCCTCATCCCTCTCTTTCCCAGGGCTCTGGTGCTCATGCCTCCACTCAGTAATGCAGGAAAACAGTATGTCTCACAGAGATCTGCAGAAACTGGGCCTAGTCTCACCATGACACAGTCACTGTAAAACACATGAGCCTAGCTTGGGTCTCTAGAGTCACTCCTAGATCTCACAGCAAGCAACTAGGGAAGTCTACCTGGGATTGGGGTGAGTGGTGTCTGAGAGAGCCAATTTATAAAATGTACAATAGGCCTTTTTGATCAAAATATGCTGGTCAAAAATCTAAGTTGTTTCCAAGGCATATGCATTATATATAAAACTGCACCTATTCTGATTATTCACCTGCTATAACACACCTGTTGAGGTTAATTAGGTCAACATTGGCTTTTTGGCCTAATATATTCTATATTATTCTGTTTCTTTTAAAATTATTGTTACTATTACTATTAATTAAATAGCAAGACATGAATTTAAGTCAAATAAAATCATAACAATACTCGTTACTTGTAATGTTTCACATCCAGTTAATGTGAAACAGCAATCTTGCTCATTTTCTGTCTGTTTTCACTACAGCATTTTCACCACAAGGGGGCTCTACACAATTGCGAGCTCATTTTCTGTCAAAGTTTACTTCTATGCTATCCCTTTCCTTTATCTTAACAATTCCATCTAAGAGAATGCATGTCATCTACAAGCTTATGCCATCATAAAAACTATCCATTTGACTTGACATATATGGCGCAGTGTATCTGTGAGGTTTGAGCAGCTGCTAAACCCTGTTATTCCATTCACTGTATTTCCACCATCCCCAGAAAACACTACAGTCTGACAGTCTACAGTGAGCTAAAACTAGTATGTATCATGCTGCAGGACAATAGAATAGTCAACTCAGCAGGCTTTGTCCAGGCCTGTGTACATATTAACATCTGAATCATCTCCCTGGAGTAGGGCAACCCACACTGCTATTATAGTTAAACTATGCCAGGAACTACACTAGGTGAGCCCTCTGTGACCTCAAACTGGCCCCTTTTTTATCTAACCTGAATGAATAACAGTAGCAATACAAACAGTGAATAACAGTACACTCAGCATTTTCATCAATCCAAGCCTTATAGGGAATAATGTACAATCTATCAGAAAGCTACAAGCCCAGAAGCCATCAATAGCTGGTAAAAGTATAAATATAAAAGTTATTCAATAATGAGTTTGTCTGTTAAAAGACGTGCGGTTTTGTCAATACTGAAAAGCTCACTTCATGAAGACTAAATAATAATGTGAGTCACTTGGCCACAAACCTGCTCATTGCCTCATGTAAACCTCATAAATCTCAGCAACCACTATTTATTACTTATAGATTTTAAGTGTTCTGTAGAAAATATTCATTCAAATTAGTATTACCTCATAGTGTTGAGTCATTTGGGACTTAGGGCTGCTCGCTGCTTGACAGGAACCCCATAAATATCTGGTTTTATGACTTGTACTCCCATTTCCTGCTATTGCACAATATTCAAATATTCTGTTTACCTAATACAAGCTCAATTTACTGACCCCTAACACAGAGATACTTATGTTTTGGTAGATAGATCATAGATACCTATGAATCACAGTGTGACCCAGGTTAGTTATGAATCCTTTTCAGTATTAACAGCTTAACAGCTTCACACTGTCCTTAAAAAGACCTGATGGTGTGTGTGTGTGTGTGTGTGCAGTGTATCACATCATATATTTAATATCCCTCCAGCTGATTTTCAGAGTTGAGTAAAGGGAATTGAAAGGCAGTGGTAGAAAGTACATTTACTCAACTACTGTAGTAGTAGAGTAACTACTGTACTTGGGTACAATTTTGAGGTATTTGAGTTTTACTTGAGTATTTGCATTTTATGATACTTTATATTTCTACTCAATTACATTTCAGAGGGAAATATTGTACTTTCTACTCCACTGCATTTATTTGACAGCTTCAGTTACTAGTTCCTTTTAAGATGAAGATTTTACAGAATGGATAATATAACAAGCTTTTAAAACACACCACATCATTAAATCGGTGGTTTCTAACCTTTTTGGCTTCTGACATCTTACAAAAACAGTGTGTATTCGGGTCAGATGTCTATGAGTATTACCAGCTCCAGCAAATAGTGAGTTTTCCCTTCAAAACTATATTAAATGTTCAAAGGATCCAATATCTCTCAAACACAAAAAAGCAAAACTAGAGAAAAAGTAAAAACAGAACACAGAAATTTGTGAGGAAAATTTCTTTTTTCCTCTTTTATTAATCATCTCACAAACCCTCCGATTTATCAGAGGGGTCCCTGTCTGTATATAAAGTGTCTGTAAATAAAACTGTATATATAGTAGCTAAAGTATCTCCACCTACAAAAGCTACAACACCAACATGCTGCTTACACACTGATGCTATTAATCATCTAATCATGCCAATAATAATAATAATAATAATATCAGAAGGACCAAACAAGTGTGTTAATTCTTTAACTATATTTTGCTGCTATTACCTGACTTTTACTTGTAATGGATTTTTACATTGCCATATTGGTACATTTACCTAAGTAAAAAAAATCTGAATACTTTTTCCACCACTGGTTAAAAAAGTGCATATGCAGGGGGTTCAAAACAACACGTGCCTTGGCAGCTTTGGATCTGTCTGTGCTTTGACAAGATTGATGGGGCTTTATTGTGTGATTTATTTCCAGGAAAGATTTAGGAACAATTCTGCAGCTGCTCATACCTCACACTTTCCTCAATTTTTCCATTTAAAAACCTTTTAATAACATATTAGCCATAGATATCTCACTTGCACTAAAAACACGCACACGAGTTCTCTGCCTGAAGAAAATTGGGGAAATGAACACACAATGATTTCAAATTTTCCATTCAAACCTCTGGCAAGTGTACTTGCCTTTCCTTTAAAAAATTCTCATGATAAAATTCTGACTTATCCTTCCATTCACCTTCTGTCCATCCATCCATCCATTTGCTTGTTCTCCCTGCTCTATATCCATTTTTTGAATTCGGGAGTCCCCGAAGTCCGGACATTCACAATGGACCAGTCAGCTTGTACATGGCCATTACCCATTCACATTGTCTTGTACTGAACAATTACTCTCTCTCTCACACACACACACACACACACACACACACACACACACAGCTCTAACCTTAATGCCAAACACACCAGGAATACACACACACACACACACACACACACACCACATTCCCTTCCTTCTTCCCGGACCTGCTGGATCTGCTGGATCCCATCTGCCCCACTTTCCCTATATGTTCCCAGGCTCGTGTGCACACTCACACACACACTCACACACACACACACACACACATGTACCAAACCAGCTGTCCTGGAGCAGAAGTCTTGAGGGAATAAACAGGTGCTGAGCTCGTGTTAGCGTCTGCAGTCAGACAGCACATGTACAGCTCATAACCTCATCCCAACCACAAACACAACACACACACACACGCACACACACACACACACACACACACACTTTTTTTTAGTTTTCATGCACTGATTGCTTCACCAGACCATGATGTAATGTTTTGTTAATAAGATATTTATGAAAAAGCTCAAAGTTGCATTTCAATATGATTAGGTTTTTTCATTAGAAAAAAATAATACAGTAAATTAATAGTTCACCTAAAATAGCTGTTATAAAGTTAATGGAAAATAATAATTAATCATTCATTAAATGGCTTGTTTTTGGTTTTTATGATGAGGTTGAAATTCTATTTGTAGTTTCTTCTAGACAAACTCAGCAGGCACGATTAGAGGTGAAAATATACACTGATGGCTCACAAATATAGCCAAGCGGAAGGGCCTCAGCCCTGCTGAGTGGTAGCCCAGTTTATTTATAGCACCAACATTCTTTTTTTAAGAGACCACACCATCACACATCATCAAAGAGAGATAGAGAATGATGCTTTCACAACGTGTCTCTATTCAGAGGTACTTCCTCACTCGTTCTGACCTGTCATAATTATGAACAGACCTGTTACTAGACCAGAAGAAACATTTGCTTTACATATGTACTTGAATTGCAAATGTTTATGGTATATACAGTATATCTACCATATTTTGTGTGCTGTGATCTTTTATAAAGTCTCTTGATGAGACTTCAAGCATAAAGTTATTTTAAGGACATGCTTTTGTGGATGGACTCTGTGATGTGACTCATAGTGAAAGATTTTACAATTCACAATTATGAATTACAATAATAAAACAAAACAAATAAAAAATGACATCACATGATCACAATATTTGTCATATGGCGTTTTAATCATCAATGATCAAAACATATATTACAATGTAAGCATGAAAGCATGAAAAGGGCTGTGCAACTTGCAACTCATATAAACTCAGTCAACTAATTATAGCTGTTAATTATAGATCAAATGTGATTAGAGTGAAGGGGTCTGGGGGGTAATCTTGATCCTGTGTAGAAATAGTCTACACACAGCCGTAATTTTGTCATTGTATTGGCTCATTTGCATTTTAGGGGTAACATCTGGCCTCCTCCTGCACACTTCTTTTGTCCGCACCCTGACCCTTTTCCCCCAGTCGCAATATGCTCAGAGGGACTGTGTGTATATATATGCATGTAGCATGTGTGCACATGTGCAAACACATGGGTCCCTGAGAACTGGGATATACTGACAGAAATATAGAGCTAGCAACCTATTCAATCTCTGCAATAAACCTTCCAGGAATCAACTGTACATGAAACTAAAGGGTTCTCTAAATACAAAGCCAGAAGAAGGAACTTTTGTGTCTTATGATCCTAACTTATCGGCATGACACATCATATGAGCCTCACTTATAAGCACGAGTGAGTCGGCCTTCAAACAGGCAGTTTATTCCCAAACAAGGCTGAGTTCAGAGGGCTTTGCAGATTGCATTATATTATTATGAGGCAAGCTGGGGCAGGTTTCCTACATGCCTGGTGTGACACCCTTCACTCGTTCTTGAGTTCACTAAAAAAAGCAGTCTATGCCCCCTGCCTGTGAAGGGTATCGGATGGATTTCAGTGTCTGAGATCCCCTCATAGTGAATGGATGATGTAGGCTGCTTGCACACACTTCTAATGACTTGCAGGAAAGAATAAGGGGGATGGGGATTGAAGCTAATGACCTTTTCCTAGAGAATCTGAATTTCAGCTTCTCACTTCCTGTCTAATTGCAGTTGCTGTTCAGGATTTGGAAGTGTTTTGAATGGAGGAGGATTTGAAAAGAGGTAATAAAATGTACAAGGGTACAATGGGTTCAAACTGCATTCTGTTCATTTCCATGCTGCTTCAAAGTCAACTTGGCTTGATATCCATCCCAAGATCATGATTTTCCAGCAGAATAGGTCTACTGACAATATATTCAGTCCTGAGATAGAGGAGAGGAGGTAGGGAAGAAATGTCGAGAATGATGAAAACATAGTCTATGACATAGCCTCATAAACATGTCAGTTGAAAATACTACCTCTGTGAGTTTGCTTCGTAAAAATGAGGATTGAGTTACATGAGGATGAAAGTGTGATACTTTAAAGTTTGGGTAAAACGCACAGGAACAGCACGTTCTCGGAAGAGAATGGTTTTCACATTCAGGAAACTGCATGGTGACGGTTCAGGGGTTTATTGTGAGTCGGGGGGCTTTTGTGGCTAATAGCGGGTTATTTGCATTAGAAGCAGACTCGGTGCAGACGTCAGGGAGCCGCATCACTGCACTTGTAGCGGAAGACTCTAAACTTGAACAAACTTTCAGCAAGATTTCACATGATAGCTGCGTGTTTAATAATACATGCATGAAGGTGTAACTAGATAGTAGACAGCATATATAGTGTGTTGTTTATCCTACCGAAGAACAGGAAGAAGAAGAAGAAAAAAAAATTTAGATGGGACAGAGGGACTATATTTGTTCGCGGAGGGATACCGAGCCAGCGCTACAGCGTGCACGCGGAGCTTTCGTAAACGCAGACACGGCTGTTTTGCTGAAGTCTTGAATAAGCTGCATGAAACCTTGTAGCTCATGGTTCTGTCAACTGCCATCCTTCCTGTTGTTGTCTTTGTCGGATTGTAATCCTTCGAAGCCTCCTTTTTGAAATTCTCCGTGTCCAAGTGCGCGTGTAAAAGACAGCGAGAGGTAGAAAGTGAGACCGAATTTTGAAGTTCACAATGTCTATATTACCTTTCACTCCCCCCATCGTGAAAAGACTTCTGGGCTGGAAAAAGGGAGAGCAAAACAGCCAGGAGGAGAAATGGTGCGAGAAGGCGGTTAAAAGCCTGGTGAAGAAGCTGAAGAAGACGGGGCAGCTGGACGAGCTGGAGAAAGCCATCACCACCCAGAACCAGAGCACCAAGTGTATCACCATCCCGAGGTGAGTCCGAGGAAAAGCCCAGACAAACACTGAGACAGAGTTGTGCTGTGATCATGTTTCTTACTCTTTTCAGACTCATTTTAGACAGCGACAAGTTGACTGGTTTCAGTGGTGTGTGTCCAGTCCAGGTGTGCGCTTTGGATAGGTAGGAGTCTGAGCGCTTCTGGGATTTACTTGGATGGAGTGACCAAGTGCACCACCATATCATCTGCTCCATATCACACTACTATAATACAGTATACTACTATAATATACACCACTACAGGACATTCCCAGTATAAAGCCGCAGAAACAACACTCAAGTACTGCACTTTAAGGAAAAAAAAACTTTTCCTTGTCTTTTTTTCTTTTGTGCCTTTATTAAGTCTGTTTCATACTCAGTCATGTATATTATATACCTTTAAATCCATTAAAGTCTTTTTTTGCCTGTCTGACCTATCCTCAGACTCGGCTTCAGCCATTCCAGAGCTCATCACCATCATCATCATTATCATTATTAACTCTCAGGCATGGTCATTTGGCAAAAACAGTCTTGACAGCCTATATATTTATACAAACTCCAGCTCTGAAGTCAGTGTTATTCATGTAAGCTGAATCATCATCATCATCATGTAAGTTAGTTTCTGCTGTTTTCTCTTCGTGGATATATGAGGCGCCGCATTGCCTCAGGCTCTCGCCTTATAACGTTATATAACACCAACCTTTCATCTGCAGAGCTTCCTAGCTACTGTGTAGTGTGTCTGTGGGTGTGGAAGTCTTAGATAGACTTGTGTATGGGTTTTATAGGACATAATGTTCATTTGTTCAGTCATTGATTCATCTTCAGTAAGCACTTTATCCTGGTTATGGATGTGGGAGATCACAGGGCATGAGGAGGGAATACACCCTGGATGGGAGCCAGTTTGTCACAGGGCATCATGTGCATGTACACACACACACACAGACACAGACACACAGACACACACAGACACTCTCAGTCATTTGAGCATAGCCAGTTCACCCACCGGCATGTTTTTGGAAGGTACGAGCAAACCAGACAACTCACAGGAAAGCCTTGCAGACATGGGGAGAATGTGTGAAACTCCACACTGACAGTAATTAGAGCTCAGGATCGAACTGTGGACCCTGGAGCATGTGAGGGTGGGCCACCCAGTATATTCATCAGTCTGTGTTTTATAGTGACTCGACTGTTATGCTTAACAGCTTGAACTTTGAGGTGTTTCTTCACATAGTTGTGAATCTGTAACTACTACTACTACGACTACTACTACTACTACTACTACGGTTACTATTCATTATCTCCTTAAGGTGCAAGTCAACAGTAAAGTCACGTTCTGTAACGTCACTAGCTTATTTTGTTGACCATCCAATATCATGCTCCTTTGTCAAATGCTTGAAAAGAGAACAAATAAACCCCCACACATCTCCATAACATGTTATCCTATAGCTCCCTATGTACTCAGACATCGTCTTGCATGCTGCAATGCAAATATCTCAACTGCCTCAGTTTTACCATCAGTCCACTTGTACCTGCCTGTGTTAGCTGATGATTTGTCTGCTTTTAAATATTTAATGAACCCGAACCTAAACGTACCAGACGGTACGCATCATGAATGCTGAATCAGTTCTTATGGTTTTATGTCTTTATAAGAATTTCATTACTCGCTGGTCAGCGGTAAGCATATTTCAACCGTAATCTCTACACATACGAAATACATGAAGAAGTCGTTTAGTCATAATACAAACTGAAAGCCTATGGGTAGTTGCAGAGGAAGTCAGCAGCTGCCCTGACAAGTTTCTGTTCACATCATGGAAAACGTATATTCTTTCTATGAGAACTGTACATACACGCTTGATGAGGTGGCTCGTATACAGCATGTAGCATCTATATAAATTGGACACATTACTTGACTATATTAGTTTGCTGTTGCCATACAGTCGTTTTCACAGTTATTCTTTATATAGACACAGTTTTGAGGCGAGCGTTGTGTTGGTGGAAGGTGTGTTTCTGTAGAGGGCCAAGCCTCTGGTGGTTTTAGCCTGCAGCGTGGTTGTTGTTTCTCAACAGATAGTGAAGTGAAAGCAGAGCCCAGAGCCACTGATCCGACTCAGTCATTCAGGAGTGAGCCTGTGGCTTGTGGTCTAACCCTCTGCTAGTCTTTGGGTGAAGCTATGTTGAGAAAGAAACTGTAGCACTCAAACAAATCAGCCTTTGGGGTATCAGGAAAGAAAAACAGTGTTGTTTAATCCCAGATGGTGCTCCAAAATAGGTTAGCCTGGGAGTCAGATTTGGTATTGGAGATAAAATGGGTATGAATGAATATATGAATATAACTTGAATGTAATAAAGTTGAATAATACTGTGTTGACTAAAATAATAATTACAATCAAATACATTAATATTATGTTTTAATTATTATGATGATGACATTATAATGACGATGATTATGATGATGATTATTTAATTGGAATTTAATTATTGGTAATATTAATGCTCATAATTATTCACATAATTGAGGGGGGAAAATGGATTGAATGTGATTTAATGTAATTATTTATTAAGTCAATTAGCCATTTCTTTCCCTTAAATCTTTGAGTCAAAACAAGAGTGCTCCATTATGGTAGGTTTTTCTTTTTTATTATTATTATTTTATTTTATTTTATTTTTTTCTGTGGACTTTTCCTGCATGTCTGTTTTCTTCCTCTGACCGTTGAAGAATTCTAAATCAGCACAGTGTAAGTCCTGTCCTTTATTCCTGGCCACGACTTCTGTCATAACCACTTGAGTTTGAATCGCCAGATTCCTCACATGTCTCTGCCTCGTCTCGCCTCACACACAATAAGTTACAGGAGGAGCGAGACTGCAGTTCACAACTGTACTACAGAGCGCTGTCTTGTCTGTACACGCTGCTCAAAATCCGTCACGGCCCACTCAGTTAGACATCCAGAGAGGTTGTCTGATATCACTAGGTGTAGATAAGTAGAAATATGGTAAAGTACTGGATGGAATGTAGAAGGTCAGAGTACTTCTTAATATCTACAGTGGAGCAAATAAGTATTTGATCCCCCACTGACTTTAAAAGTTTTATAACAAAAAAAAAACAAAAAACATCTCATAATTTTATGCCAGCTTTATTTTAACAGTGCCACATAGAATATCAAAAGAAAAATGGAGAAAATTAC
>JAOVYV010000035.1:6983674-6998137 GCA_025674545.1 Hassar affinis | reverse complement strand
AGTTTAATTTTTATCATTACATTATGGAAAAGAATGAACTTTATCACAATATGCTAATTTTTTGAGAAGGACCTGTATATAGCCTTATTAGTTTTTGTAACTGCATTTCTTTTCTAACATGAATTCTCTGACTTTTCGAACCTATGACGGCTTCTTTTAAATGTCAGGAAACATCAGTCCTAATGTTTTAAACCGGTAGTGGCTAATCTAAAGCCTCACTTTCTTTAAACGTGAGACTCTGCACCTGTTTGTGCCCTCCATCAGTCTCATATCCTGTTTGACCCAGCAGCAGAAGAGTTCTGCACTCTGCTTCCTTCTGTATCTGCTTTCGGAAGCTTGCTGTATCTCAAACCACACTCTCAGTGTGGGTTACACGCTTGTTGCGAAAGTTCAAAGTCTGTAGAAACTCTGAACTAGCCCACGAGCTCATTGTGTGGCATGTTGAGGTGGCTGCACAAACAGGAAAGTTTATCAGTGAACCCAGTCGAGCGATGTCTGGCGTCGTGACCGTAGCGTTTATTTCTCCCTGCGGCTGAATGTCTGCTCCTCGAACAGACATCTGGCATCAGGTTCATCTTCCTGAAACCCGAGTGGCTTTTGATACAGCTTAAATAGATCCGATTTCTCTGGGTTTTAATTGATCTGCCGACTGTTTTGTGTGGGAGGGCCACATTTTCCAAGCGAAGGTCGTCTGTGGGAGATGAAAGATGACTCAGGGTTGTTGTTCATTGGCGACAGACAGTAAAACCTGCCTGACCCTGTAGTCTGGGTAGATCATGTAATTTTTTTTTTTTTTTTTTGTGAAAGACACATACTATAGAGCTCTGACTGAAGATTATGTGCATTGCTGATTTGTTGCTGCATAGTCAGAAGGGTTTTACAGAGAGAGCGTGAGTCAGATATGCGTTATTTCCCGCCTCATGACAGGCTCCAGATCCACCCGACTGGGAATAAAATCACCTAATTGCACTTTTTTGTCATTTTAAATAAACAACAGGCTTTCTTTCATATTGTACATCATAAGCCAGTGTTCCTTCAGTGTATAATCTGTTCTTTACGCTCTGTTTGCATAATTGATGGTTAATGTTTTTTGGATGTCTTGTATAAACATAGACGATCATTAAACAAAGTTAACATGAATGGACAGCTCTTGATTCAGTGAATAGAGTTAGTAAAATCTCATGGTTGCATGCAATGGTGTGGGCGTGGGACATGAGAAAAATATATCACAAAATACGTGAAGGCATTTCTGTGATATTTCGTCAAATATAATGTGTATCACAAGATGTAGGTTTGCTATAAAAGCAGTACTGTTACTCGATACATGCTACATGATCATTTTATTTATAAATGTTATAACATTGAGAAGGAGAAGAAGTTAAAAACTTCTTATTAAACTTTTCTTTAATAATGATTAACATTTTACCATTAAAGAGACAAAGACATTTTAACATTATTTATATCTGTTAATGTAAAACATTGTAAATACAGTGGGGTCTAAAAGTCTGAGACCACATTGAAAATCTGAACTAAAGCATTTTATTTTTAGAATTTTGAAAAATATGAAATCAAAAATGGAAAAGTTTAGTATCTTAAATCTACAAGATTGTGCGCTGGTTATATGTCACTATTTAATCTTAATTTAATCGTATGATGTTGACCATACTAACATGTTGTACAAATTTTATGTGAGTTTTATCCATTCCGCTGAAGCACAAAAAAAAAAACTCTGAAATTCAGGTAAATATTTTCTAGATTCTTCTTTTACTTAAGTTATTGCTGGTAATATAATCCATAATAAGGAAATTTTGTATTAAATTACAAAAGAAATCAAAACAGAAGCATTGTTACTTGTTGTGTCCAGCCTCTGGGCCTCACAATATGTTCTAAAAAGATATCATGATGCCTTAGTACCTCAAAAAAAATAGTGTATTATGACATAACTGATCTTAATATTATAGCTCACCAATATCGAGGTCGTTGGCTGAGCAAGTACTGCTATAGTGAAGTGTATGTGCTGTGGTTCCACAACAGTAGAAGTGTGTGTGTGGGGGTGTGTGTTTGTGGGTCCACTGACAGCAGTTTGTTTGACCACAGTGACGAAGTAGAGTGCAGATGCCAGGTCTGGCTGCGGCTGTGGCGAGAATTAGATGTGCAGTTTGACTGCCATGTGTATGTACAGTATTAACGTGTAGGCGTTTTGGATGTGTACTTGCGTCTGGACGTGTGAGACTGAATAACTGCTTTGTTTGCTTGTGTGACTGTGCTATTCAGACATGTATGTGTGCATGCGTATGCTCTTTCTGTAACTTTTTTTCTATGTAGTCGGACCTGTGTGTTTGATTTAATTTGGTTTAAATATATTTTAATGAGCATATCATTTTATACTTTAAAAGACAGTCTGTTAGGAGGAGGGACAATGTACACTGAAGTACCAGAACAGTGTCTGCCTGTGTGTACATAAAGGAATAGACATCTATGTACGCTTCAAGAGCTGTTTCCGCCGTGAGAATGGCGCTTTTCAAAGTGGTTTAATAATTGGAACTTGTGAGATGGGCCATAGAGCAAAGTTTGGATTTTCACATATGAGCATTTCAAGGGTGTACTGTGACTACAAGAATTCTGGCATAACCTTGAAATTAGGACAGCAGCGTGGCCGTAAAAGGAAGGGTGAATGTGACCAGCGTCGCTGGCAAGAATCGTTTCATGTGTCAGGCGTGCAACACTGCGTCAAGTAACATCAGAATTCAATGCTGGGGCCTCAACAAACATCAGCGTGAGGACTGTGCAATGTTCCCTCTGAGATCCTGTGGGGGACCTACCAAGTATTAACTCTGATACCAGCTTTTTATGGTACTTCATTGTATATCTGTATCACACAAGCATGGATAAATATGGAAGGTATAATTCTATTAATCTGTGAAAATGATGATGGGGAGACGTGATAACTTCATGTTCAGTAATGTAATTATTAACAATTGTACATTTATAATTACAAGAGTAATGTTTGTGTGTTTAACTGCTGTTGAGATGTAGACTACGATGTTGAGCTTTAGACTTCAAGAAATAATTTTCATATTTTTGCCCTTCCAACACAATAAAGCAAAATTAATTAATTAATTAATTAAATTGATTGTATATGCTCGCAGCATAGGGTGTAACATCCTCAGTAATACATTATATGTTCAGCATGAGAAAGAGTGACTCCAGTAAGTGCTTGTTGGAAATTCAAAGTAATATCAGTTGTAAGAGATATATTTTTTGACTTTTTATATTGAATTAGAAGATTGTAAAATGTATAAGTTTTAAAAAGGAGTTTTCACAAGTTCCTTTCCTCAGAAAGTTCAATAAGTTTAGTTGTTCCTGTAGATGTCAGACAGCATGGATGGACAAGTACATTCTGGAAGTAATTCTGAATGCCCAAGTATCTGTGTTGTTTGTGTGTATATTTGTGCGGTAGACTGGGTAAAAACCTGTGTGTTTGTGTGTGGGTGCTCAGGCCCTGTGTGAGGCGGGGTTAGTCATCCCTCTGGAATGCCGTGCGTACCCAGGGGAGGGTGTGGGCTGCTGTTTGGTTTGCGGTTGCTGCTGGGGTTGAAGGTTTAAAAAGCTGCTTGCCGCCTTCCTATCTACTGGGATAAAACACACTCTGTAGTGCAGACAACAAGCCTGCTTTGTGCTGCTCTGTCATCACGGCCAGCACACACACACACACACACACAGACACACACACACACACACACACACACACACTCTACTACAACCACTCCCAAGCTGACATGCCAATATAGCACTTCTTTAAAGCTGTAACGTGTTCCTGAAGTGTGTGTGGGTGTGTGTTTGTCATGGGGAGGGGGTAGCCTGTAAACGATGGTATTGAAGTTTGTCTGTGGTTTTTGGGAGACTTCCTTTAATGTCTGCAGCAAATGTACATAGACTAATCCAGGTAATCCCTATAGCCATTTGTCCTGGTTTTTTCAATGGATGTAATAGCTATTTGCTTTTAGTAATGTGAATATCCACATATTGTCATAGCTTTGTTACTTTATGGTATGTGTGTGACAAGAACACAATGTGAAACAGTTCATATGTGTTCATAAGCTACAGTGAAACGTGTAAGCAAATGATTTATAGGCACAGCTGTTACACTGGGGTTTATTAGCCATTGTATTTTATCGTTAGTAAGTGTCATACTAGCAAGCGAGGTGCATGTTGCATGTAGTTTGCCTCTTGTAGGCCTGTGTAATTTAGATGTAGATTTTGAAGTGTATTTGTAGTAGAAAATGTATAGCCTGTAGACTACTCTATAATTTATACACACCACTTTTGTCTAAAATGTATTTAAGTTTGATTTACATGTTACATACAAGCCTTGTGGCAGGTTAGCAAAAGAAAGCTGACTATGCTAGTATAATATGTACACTCATCCAAGTTGTGAGAACTGAAAAAGGAACCAAATCCAAAAGATTGTCTTTAAGTGATTCGTCTGACCAATCCTGTAGTAAATGTGATCAGAGGAAACAGTGAATTTGTTGCTTTATCACATCATATATAATTTCGCACATGAACACCTGGGGGTTAAGGAACCAGTCTTGTGACCGGAAGGTCACCGGTTTGATCCCCGCAAACGACAAAACATGGCTGAAGTGCCATTCAGCAAGGCAGCTAACCCCCATCTGCTTGCTGGGCACCATGGATGAGGCTGCCTACCGCTCTGGGCTAGTGTGTCCTCACTGTGTGCGTCTGTGTGTTCACTGGACGGATGGGTTAAATGAGGACAAATTCCTCTGTGTGCAAGCACAGTAGGCCAATACTTTCACATTCACCTTAAATGTCACTGAGTGGTGTTGCTAAAAGTGCAGATCCTTGTTACTCATACATGCAAAATTTGTGCACTCTTACCCTAACATGGGTTAGGTATACACAATGTCTAATGTATATTTTATTATCTGCTTAAGCTGCTCTAAAAGGACTAGGCCCTGTCGACAATGAAAAAGTCCTTTTTCCTTTGCGTTTAAAAACGTTTTGCATCCAAACGATTGACAATCCCTTCCACAATCCCACATGGCAATCCCTTCCACATGGATTTGCAAAACAAGTTAAAAATGCTGTAGTATGCAACTTTGCCACTCAAATATACAAAGACCACAGACGAGCACCATGTGCCTGCATACAAACACAGCTCGATAGTCCACTGTTCAGGCCACATCATCATTGTTTTCAATACAACGTGTCTGTACGGTGACGTAAGTTTGGTTTGGTTTTCAAAAGATTCCACTCTGGAAGCCATTTTCAAAAGTTTGCATTTTCATGCCCTAAAAATGTCATTGTTGTGTGGACAGCCCAACAGACTAACCCTAACCCTAACCCTAACCCTAACCCTATGTCACCATGCTGCATTGCTCTATGTGAGTAACGCTCAGACAAGCACTATTTTGTTGCTGGAACCAGACCAGTTTTACTAATCAAGAACTGTTTCTTTCAGTGGAAACACACAGAATGGTTCCAGATTAGGCATCAGCAACTTGTTAGAGGAAAAAAGAATCAGATTGTTTGCCTCAGTCTTATGTCCTGTTTTCCTTGTGGTGCTCACAGCTAGATAATTTTGCTAACCTCAGCATGTGCCAAATCACATAGCATAATTGGATCATATCCTCAGAAAAGGAATGACCTCTACACTGATATTAGGTCTATAGGTAAAGACTGTCTGTCTTTTTTTTATATTCCATGCTCCACACCCCCACTGAGATTTGGACTGTATAAGTACTGCCAGTAATATCACCTGTGGATCCAGCTTGTTTCTATTTACACAAGGTCGGCCTTAATGGCTTTAGCAGATAGGAAAAAACCAAAGCCAAACCCAAAGGAGCGAGTAGGTTTTCATAGAGTCTGGTTTTCATAAGTGTATTAGGAATTGTGATATGGTTCTCCAATTGGAGAGAATAGCTCAGCGAGTAGACTGATACCAGTCTGATTGTAAGATCTTCACAGAAACCATGCAGACGGTTTCCAAGTAACGTGAAATGTCACACGTGTGATAATGATTTGCTTTAGGTCAGGTAGTATCTTGTGTTCATGTGCATGTAAAAATGTCAGTGGATCAGGTAGGAAACTATGATCCAGTCTGATACCAGCCAGCTTTTCAGACCATTAACTGTTACAGTATGATATTTAGTATTGTACAAACCAAGTTTCCAGAAAAGTAGGGACACTTTTTAAAAATGCAATAAAACCTGAAACCTGCAATTTGTTAATTCACTTGAACCTTTATTTAACAGACAAAAGGACAAAGAAAAGATTTTCAGTGTTTTCAGTGATGAACTTAAATATAAACAAATTTAGAAATCAATGCCTGCAACACACTCAAAAAAGTTGGTACAGAGACAAAATAACTGGTTACTGGGGAGGTGATCAAGTTTCTGTATAAAAGGAACATCCACCAATGGCGTAGTCTTTTCAAGCAAGGATGGGTCCTGATTCACCACCTTGTGCCAAACTTAGTGTCCATTGAGCCCTCAGGTGATACTGTTTGAGAAACCGTCATACTACCATGATGGACGTAGTCACATGGGCTCGGGAGTACTTTAAAAAATAATTGTCACTTAACACAATCAGCTGCTGAATCAAGAAATGCAACCTGAAACTGTATTATGCACAGAGGAAGCCATGTATTTATTTTGTGCAGAAACTCTGGGTTCTCCAAATCATCTGAGATTGACCGTTAGACAGTGGAAACATGTTCTGTGGTCAGACAAGTCCATTTTTCCTCCTTTTTTCTGGGAAAAAGGAGGTTTCTGTCCCAACATGCCCCTGTCCCAACTTTTTTTTTCATTTCTAAATGCATTTATATTTAACAAATAATGCTCACCATTGAAAACACTTTTCTTTGTCCTTTTGTCTGAATGGTGTATTGAGAGTACTTTCGTCATTTCAGTTTTGTAGTCCTGGCGTCTGCTTCTTTTGTTTTTTTTTGCTTCAGTAATGTGTAGTGGGTTTAAATTCAGAAGTAAGGTGTAGTGGATGCAGCCAAAAGACAATGCTCTTACCATCCACAAAATCAAGCTGTCCAAAGTACTAATAAGCAATTTATTTTGTGTGTCAACCAAATATGATGTTTGTTTATAAAAACAAAAGCAATTTAACAGTCCACTGATCCTGAAAAGATGACAATCATTTCAGTGATGGAGCAGGAGCATTCTCTAGGCCAAAACTCTAGCACAAGATAGCGGCTTTGAAAACAGTGAAGCGGGGTTAACAAAGTTGAACTAAACACAGCACAGTGTTAACAGGAGGTAACAGGCTAGATTTGCTAGTGACTGTGAAAGCACCGTCTCCTAAAGAGGATTCAGCTATGGGATCGGGTCACCGGGTCATGGCAGCAGGCAGGTGTGAGTGCATCTGTGGACGCACAGTGAGGCGAAGGCTTTTGGAGGATGGCCCGGTGTCAAGAAGGGCAGCAAAGAAGCAACTTCTTTCCAAGAAAAACATCAAGGACAGACTGATATTCTGCAGGAAGTACAGGAATTGGACTGCAGAGAACTGGAGTAAAGTTATTTTCCATTCATGTGTGGGGTTGCTTCTCGTCCAAGGGAGTGGGTTCACTCACAATTTTGCCTAAGAACACTGCTATGAATAAAGAATGGTTTCAAAACATCCTCCAAGAGCAACTTCTCCCGATGATCTAGGAGAAATTTGGTGATGAACAATGCTTTTTCCAGCATGATGGAGGACCAGGCCACAAGGCAAAACTGATAACTAAGTGGCTTGGAGAGCAAAACTTTGAAATTATGGGTTCATGGCCAGGAAACTCTCCAGATCTCAATCCCATTGGACAAACAAAACCACAAAAATTGTGATAAACTCCAAGCACTCATTAGACAAGAATGGGCTGCCATCAGTCAGGATTTGGCCCAGCATGCCAGGACGAATTGCAGAAGTCAACGCTGTGAATATTGAGTCTTTCCATAAACTTGATCTATTTGTCAGTAAAAGTTAAAAAACTTATGAAATGCTTATAATTGTACTTCAGTATACCATAGAAACATCTGACAAAAAGATCTAAAAATACAGTAGCAGCAAACTTTGTTAACAAAATTTGTGTCAGTTTCAAAACCTTTGGCCATGACTGAACATCTCATAAGTTGTTTAGTGAAATAAATAGACTTATCTGAGTCCAAGAGTTTTATGTTATAGCTTTGTAGCTAGTAGTTTCTGCAGAGGGCATGTGATGGAGAACATTGGGAATTGATGTGAATTTGGGCTGAAGAGAAAACGACCATCCTTTGCTGAATTTGGAAATTGTCTCGTCTTTGTAGCCTGAATGGTAAAATTTTAATGCCTGGTTTTAGGGGGAGGGGCAGTAGCAAGCATTGTGAAGGGAGTTTTGTTATTTTAGGGTTCAAGGTCAAGGGTCATGTGTGTGTGTGTTGAAAGCCGTCTGCTCTCCAAGTCTCCCCCAGCCTATTTCTGTGCATCACATTTGCATCACCATCTTTAGACTGTTTAAGTCTTCTGAAAATGTCTAAATTTCTCAACTTGTATTTGAATTTGACAGAAAGTCGATAATGACTGAATAATAATGTTGTATTTGTTGATTTATATAGTTGAAACTGTATCTATAGAAATGTAACCCAGCAACCTAACCAAATATTAGCCTAATTAGTGTTATAACCTAATTACCATTATAATTTATATGAGTATATTAAAATGAATATTAGAAAAATCTTCTATGGTGTCTATCTCTGATAGAGAAATGTTTTTTGAAATGGTGAGATGGTGTTAATATGGTTATTAAAGCAACAAACTTTGAAGGACTTCTTTTTGCAGATTGGTGTATTAGATGTGGTCTTTCAGAGTCTATGATCAGAGCTGCATCCATTGCTACTGTCTGTTATTCATAGCAACAGTCTGCTATTCAGAAATAACATGCAGAAGAATGCTGTAATGGAGTATTCAGAATTGTGCTGCATCCAGCATTAGTGATTTTTTTTTCCATCAGATTGAATATCCAGACCACGTCACATTTCCTTTAAAGATACACCTCTGTCCTTTGGCTCAGTTTGTGTCTAAGTAAGTCAGTTTTGCAGAATCAACATAAATGCACTACGGCATGTGTGGAAGTACACCAAGTGGTCTTGTAGTACTCAAGTCCAAGTCCCAAGACCACCTTTTCACTCAGTCTTGTCTCATAATTGAAAGCCCTTCTACTCGATCTGGATTCAGTCTCAGAATAAAGAAGTATGGGTTGGATTTAATTTTTTAGAGGGAGACCACAAGACTGTTTTTTTGCCCTCACCGCAGTAAGTGAACTTTTCCATGTTCATACTTTCAAAATAAGAATGATAAAATAAAAAAAACATATTTAATACATATTTAATCCCAGAACTCAACTTGTTCTTGACCACCCTTAAATTCAAAAGTCTTGTTCTCAACTCAGACTCAACCCTTTAATTCTTGGTCTTGACTCAGACTTGATATAGGTGCCTCATTACCCAGCACTAGGACCGAGAGTATGTAGGACCTCAGACCGATTATTTTGTTGAACACCTGCGTGTGATTGCCGTGTCATCAGTCACTTCCCCAAAAGACCTGGAAGCAGCCTCAACAGAGTATTTGTGAAAGCACCATATGAGTTTGTGCTGTCTCCTTCACAGAAACTGAATGCCCCCTATTTCTGCTGTACAGATTAAATCTGCCTGCCAGCTTTAGATCTTGTCAGGTCATTGCTGTCATTTCTCCCTCGTTCCACTCTGCATTCCACTCCTACTTCTCTCTCTTTCTCCCTCCCACTCTTTTCTTCCTAAATTTCACTCTTCTCTG
Source organism: Hassar affinis (assembly GCA_025674545.1). NCBI lineage: Eukaryota > Metazoa > Chordata > Actinopteri > Siluriformes > Doradidae > Hassar > Hassar affinis. The sequence goes on along the minus strand of JAOVYV010000035.1, from coordinate 6,988,318 downwards.
TACTGAAGTAACAGCATCTGTTCTGAACTGGGGCAGTGGGGCAGACCTGCCCTCTGGAGGGGTGTGTGTGTGTATGTGTGTGTGTGTATGTGTATCCATTTATGGCACCGTGCTGTTAATCAACTTTCCTCTCAACAGCCGGCAGTCATTTTCCAAGTCAGTTTCGCCCACGGTATCTATACTAACAATAAAGTCTGAGTGCTGTGACTCCAAGGTAAATGAACTGAAAAGTGATGCAAGCCAGTACTGAGCATATATATTAAGGAGCTTTTCATGTTGTGTGATTATTAAACAAAGTTTAGCATATTTTGCATTTCTGCTCATTGTACCAGTGTCCAGGCATTGTTCAGTGCTGTTACACCATTGCACTAACCATCATTCATCTACAGAGTTGTTGGATATATGAACAGGGTGCTGCTCTGTGTCCTCTTTTTTCCTTTCTCTTTCTCTCTCTCACTCTCTCTTGATGATTAAGTGTTTGTGACATGAATGGTGTCTGTGCCTTGGATTTGAAAAGGACTAGAGGAGCTTTGCTGAACCAGGATAACCTTTTTCATTAGTCTCTCTCTGTCTGTCTGTCTCTCTATCACTCTGGGTAAGAATGTGCTAATGCATATTTAATGCATAATGCTGTAGTCATGCATAATGTATGAGAAGAGCAGAGGGTCAGAACTTTAGGGGACTGCAATCCCACTCTCAACATGTGGATTTGGTGCATTTAGTTTCACCATGCTGTTCCAATTTCTGCTCCTGCATAATTAATCAGTGTTGCTTTTTGCTTCATTTATATAATAGCATTCATTATAATGGCTATAATCCAAAGTTCACATTTTGCCTTAAAGAAACCCTGATTTTCTACATTTTGAAACGTAGATTAGTGTTTGGGCAATGCACATGACCTCCCTAAGTTTAGAACTTACTGAATTGGCAAAATAATGTGCAAGCACTTGCAATGCAGTAAATAATGAGTGCTATAGTTCCAGCCTTATCCGTTAAGTTGCACCCTGCTGATGGTAAAATAGCATTTTACTAAGTGGATTAATTAGCCTGGATAAATGATAGACTTTTTTCAGTGTCAGTAGCACACAATGAATGAAGGAAAATAAAGACACCAGTTAGACTAAAAAAAATCTTTTATGTCTAATAAATGGACTGAACACCACACATTATAACTGAGTCAGTAACTAACTTTTTGTCAAGGACGCAACACATTGGAAGAGCACTGGAAGAAATATCTTAGCAAGTAAAAAAATATTGTGAATAAAGTATAGGTAAATTCAACTAATAATAACCCAGAGGAAGTGACAGCTTGTGTACATGAACAGACTGAAGCACAGTTGTGTCTTTCCTTTTTCAGCCCAGCCAGTGACCCTGACACTGCGGGCAGTATCAGTATTTGTGTGTGTGTGTGTGTGTGTGTGTGTTCAGAAAGGACCTTGCCATAATTGTGTAGTTGTTATATGAAAGACAAACTATAGATTACTAAAAATGTCTAAAGTGACTAAAGAAATTAAAGCACTGCATCAGGTAATTCATTTCTATTTAGATTTCTGGATGTAATTCTGTTTTCCTCTATTTTAGTCTTTCTCACTTTCTCTCTCTCTCTCTCTCTCTCTCTCTCTCTCTCTCTCTCTCTGTCTCTCTCTCTCTGTCTGTCTGTCTGTCTCTAGACCATCATTGTTACAGTCTCTCAATAGGATGTCTGGTTTTCAGTTTTTTTACATAATTTTTTCTCCTCCTAATTGTCAGCCAAATCAAGGTTTAACTGAAAGCCCATTTATTCTTACAGTCTAACAGACATTCTGTATTATGGGGCCTTAAAGAGTTTCAGCTGATGTGCACAGAAGTGTCTGTGCATGTTTGTTTAACCATATGTGGTTTGTAAGAGAGAGATACCTCTGGGTGTCTCATAAATCTCTACACAATAGTGTTTCCGTGTCTGAGTGGATTCGATTGATCATAGAGGCTTACGGCTAATCTGGCACAGAATAAAGGACGCTGACTGCTTGATCCAAATTAAAAATATTCAGTTATATGAGGTTTAAACCTCTGCTCAATTATTAAAACATGTCTATATGAAATGCACCATACACCTTCCTGTAAAGTCTCTTGTGTATTCACTTCCTGTTCCTTTTCATTTTTGTACCAATGATGCAAAAGCACATGATTTTTTTTTTCAGGAAACTGTGCTCTCTTTGCTTGTTTCTAGCTGGATGTTTAGCCAGTCGTACGTCATTTCTGAGCAAAGCAGTGACAACACCCTCTTCCTATCAGTGTAGTGTATCAGTATAGCCTTATTTGGCCAGTGATAGTTTTCCATGGGGCCTGGGGAGCTGTGGGAAATTGATCCTTTGCAAGTGCAAGAGATTGCATCCCTGTCAGGCAGGGATTTTACAGGAAGGAAAGCTGCTCTTGCACCAGCAACTGTTTTCAACCACAGCTGCATTTCTCTAGATCATTATTAACACCATTTTAAAAGGTTCTGGCAAACACCAAAGGAGTAATGGGTGCAGGAAAATCTCTTAAAAATGTAAACGGTCTCCATACCGACTTCACTGGGAGGAAAATGGTGGCAGTCGAAAAGAAATATCGCAGTCTTGTTGCAAATAGATAACTGATGTTTTTCCATCACTACTCTGCCTTAATATATTTTCTCTGTGTGTGTGTGTTAGGTCTCTGGACGGGAGGTTACAGGTGTCTCATAGGAAGGGTCTCCCTCATGTGATCTACTGCCGACTGTGGCGCTGGCCGGACCTTCAGTCTCACCATGAGCTGAGAGCCATGGAGCTGTGTGAGTTTGCTTTCCATATGAAGAAGGATGAGGTGTGTGTGAACCCCTACCACTATCAGCGTGTAGAGACACCCGGTAAGAGACAGACCCTTTCATTTTGCACTGGTCAGTTTACCAGATCTAGAGCTTCATTTTGCTAATGCAGTAATAGACAGGGGGAGAGACTATGGAAAAAAAATTAAAAGGCAAACAGCAATATGAAGAGAACATATCTTTGTGCCATGCATATAAATGAGGGTATGATTTAGTAGTATGTCGATAATACTGTATATAGCTGTATCTACATTTTGGGTGGTCTGTAATGTATAACCAGGGATCCAAGATTCTTTTATAACTTAAAACCAGCGTGAGTATAAGTGTTTGGTAGCAGTGACTAGTTTGTAAAGCAGTGTCAGTATAGAAAAGTAATACACCGATCAGCCATAACATTAAAGACAAAGAGTGTACATACAAGGAGGTGGTTTTAATGTTATGGCTGATCTGTGTATGTCATATGGCACTGGCTGCCCATGAATAACCGGTATACCTGTTCTCTCTCTGTAGTTCTTCCACCAGTTCTGGTCCCTCGGCACACTGAGATTCCCAGTGAGTTTCCTCCTCTGGATGATTACAGTCACTCCATCCCTGAAAACACCAACTTCCCCGCTGGCATTGAGCCACCAAGCAACTACATTGCAGGTATACAGAGAGTATATAGAAAGTGCATGTATCAGTGTGCATCTCCCAGAAAATATAGAAGCAATGCTGCTCTTGTGTGTTAGAAACTGGCATTAAAGCACAAGTCCTGTCCTCAGGACCTGTGAAGGATGAACTGCTAAAACATAGAGCCAATAAAAGTTAAAGATCACTTCTTCTTGCCACAAAATTCACTGAGCTGATTTCCTTATATGTGAGGCTGACTAAGCTGTGGTCAAGACAGACAGACACACCAACTCAAACACACCGTTTCATTTACCTGATGTACATACACATACACACACATACATTATTTATCAATTAAAAATAGCCCAGCTAAGTGTATAAATTATTCATTTATAATGCCCAGTTATTAAAATGGCATAGGAAAATCTCTACACTACCTTCATAAAAATCTGGAAACGCCCTCCCTCTGTCTTCCTCCCATCTGAAATACCTAGCCAGCTAATTTCCTGCTAGTTCATATTTGTTACAGGTGAGATTTCAGTTAGAGTCTCTATTTTAAATCTCATATTCCTCGACTGTAGACAAAACACCTTAACACCGAGCTCCTGGTCATGACTCAACCCTTTAAACGGTACCGTACATGTGGGAAAGAGCTAATCTGTGTTGCATTTGGCAGATTTTACTCGGGGTGTGCTCTGCATTTTGCGTCATCAGAATGGCATTTAATTCAGGGTTTAGAAAAGTGGTCAGTTACAGTAAGTTTGAGTTTCCATTTCCGAGACAGATTTGTGCCGTGCTGCTGCTACTGAAAACAAACTTATTCTAAACAGGAAGCTCAGTCTAAGGAAAGATATTATGAGTCACAAGTGCTGCACCTGTTAGCAGGTCTGTGGGTGTGGGTGTGGGTCAGGGTTTATATGAGGTGCTGAATTTTACTTCAGTTGAAGTACTGAAAACTGGGAAACAGCTCTTTTTGTTAAGAAGGACTTAACTTGAAGAAATGCACCTAATGTAATGTCAGTCGCTTGAACGTTACATATCAGGTGTATATTCTTGTGATGTTGTATTTTTTTATGATTTTACATATCAGGTGTATTTATATGTTGTTACATATCAGGTGTATTTTTTATGATATTACATATCAGGTGTATTTTTTATGATATTACATATCAGGTGTATTTTTTATGATATTACATATCAGGTGTATTTTT